>CM046723.1:35772716-35789716 GCA_025584915.1 Monochamus saltuarius
TAGTGAAAATAAACAGGTAGAATGTGTTAATGTTATGTGGCTTGGCTGACGTTATGCAATTGTTTTTATTGTTAATAAAATTTTCGATAGTTTGTCGCAATACAAACAAAATTTTGTTGTAATTTAGTGCAATATATAGTGCAACCATTTAGTGTAGTATTTAGTTCTATTATTCTCAGTTGCAGCTTCTTAAATATTTTGATAAAAATATAATGAATTATTAATTTATTTCGTATGACGTAAATCGTCTGAATTCTTGCCGCAACTAGTACATAGATTTCAATTAAGTAAAATATGTCTTTCTCTAAATAATGGATGTTCATTATAAAATTGTATATCACAGTACAAGTGAAAAAATAAGAATTTCGCCACAAATGTGTGTTTTATATACTATTGCAGAAGAAATGAACAAAACACTTTAAAACTTACCTATAGCTATGCAAAGTTTTGATAATTTTCCTTTTTGTTCCTGAACTGCCCGATGACACTCCTGACAAAGATTTTTTCTCGGGAGACGAAGAACTTGAATCTGCCTGAAGTTTCCTTTTAGAAGCTCTTTCTTTAATCTCAGGAATGTTGAATATAGTACGATTCCTGAAATTTGTTTTAACTAATAATTTGATACACAGAATATACATGTCTTTAAAAAATAATTTAGTACCTACTTTTAATTGAATAAACCTATATTTTCAAATACCATTTTAAAATAAACAAAGTTAAACTTACGACATACCTAGAATCTTGATCCACATCGGAACTACCGAATCTAATAAAGACGAATCTGACAATGTTTTTGCAAAGGAAAAGATGTAGATGGACCCAACTCAATCTGATATTGAGATTGTGAAGTGGATGCAAGTGATGGATCAATTGGATGACTTGGTACAATCATATCAGTTCTCGAAGCCTCTTCAGGATTAACTGCTTCTTGTGTTACTGGTAGGTTTAGAGATGGTATTGCACTGGCTTTAATTTTCTTCAATACACGAACATATTCAAATTCATCTGGCAAAAAATGTTCTGAACAAATTCGCTGTTGATTTACTGATGCGTTTACATCCCGTCCTATAGCAATCAACCAATTACGTGTTTGATTTTTGGGAAAACTGCAACAACAATTGAATGTAAAAGTAGCAAACACTTATGAACTAAATTTATAAACTAAAAGATAGGTGAACAACTTATTGTAGACTTACGAATGAAAGCTGACACCTTGCTTCTTTTTTTTATCAGAATTGTGACATCCTTTTACAAAACACGAAGGCATTTTACAATATAATAAAGTACTTTAAAAACTAAACACAAATAATATATATTGTTCACTGCTACTTTAACACTCACTAACACTGCACATAAACTTCTGACTGCTGGTGCTGGAGATCAATATAGGATCAATATCGATATAAACATAAATGACACACGACACCAAAACTCCAAAAATTTTAGGTTATAGAAATTTAATGTACAGTGTTGCACATTTGGTGATTTTCACAGGAACACCAATGACTGTAATCAAAATCCCTAAATTTTAGCACAGTATGGCGACCCCGTAGTTGCAGCTATTTCGCATTTCCCCCACCCTATACTGTTAGCGATCCAGTTTAATTTAAGAAATCCGTGGATACAGTAGACAACAATGCAACTGGTCTATAATTTTCAATTAAAGAACCATCACCAGATTTATATAGCGGAAAAACCTTTGATATCTTGAGAACATTTGGAAAGATACTCTCACTCAAAGACATTTAATAGGTGCATCATTGGAACCATCAAAAAGTGAACTGATTTCTTTAATAAGTCGGACGTTATGTTATCTAATCCAGCAGATTTAGAGTTTTTATTTCCAGAATTATTATAGGAGTCATTACATAACTTTTTCGCGTTAGAAATAACTTTCTTATAAAATTTTTTGTATTTGTTATAATAGTTGATATCATTTGGACTGTTGGTCGCCGTTTTTAATTGGTATAAAAATTTTAGTTTTTGTGACGACACCTTTATACCCCGTGTTATCCACAAGTGATTTACTTTTTTATAATTTTTAGAGTAACAGGAAACATACATCATGATAGTAGGACAGAGTGTTAATAAATAATTTGAAAGCCTCGTCTACTTGAGCGGTATTTAGAATTTCATCCCAGGTTTCATTTGCAAGATATTTGAAATATGTATATAATAAAGATTAAAATCATATTTCTGCAGTTTAAATAGCATGCTTTGGAGTCGTGGTGGTGCATTTAACAAGGGTTTATTATTGATATTAAGGGTTTATGATCAGTCTCTATGTCAAAAATACTGCCATATATATGTTTATCAAACTTTTCACACGCTACTAAGACTCCAAGCAACTCTTTTCAATTTGTGCATAATTTCTTTGTGTCAAAGTCAAGGCTTTAGATATATAAGCTACAGGTTGTCCCTTTGTAATAGTACAGCACCTACAGAATCCTTAGAACAGTCTACAGAAATCAAAATTTTGTCATTAATATCAAAGTGTCTTATTACAGGAGTTGTTGAAATTTTATATTTAATTTCATCAAAACATTTATCATGTTTTTGTGACCAGTGCCACACTGTATTTTCTCTTATTAACTCTCTTAAGGGTGCAGTTAATTTCGATAAATTTTTAAGATGCTTAGATAAATAGGTAATCATTCCAATTAGTCGTTGTACGTCTTTTTATTTTCAGATTTTTCATATCTCTAATGGCCTTAACTTTAGCACTATCTACAGTTTGCCCTGCCTCACTAAAAATAAATCCTAAGAACTTTATCTCTGTCAAACCAAAGTTACATTTATCAAGGTTAAATTTAACATTATATTTTCTTGCTTTTTCTAATACAGCGCGTAATCTAATATCATGTTCTTGTCTTGATGAACCATACAATATCAAGTCATCTATATATGTTTGTACACCCTCCATGTTAAATATTGTACTAAATCTTTTATGGAAAACTTCACTAGCAGAATTTATGCCATAGGGTAACCTGAAAAATTAGTATCTGCCGTAACATGTATTAAATGTGCAAAAATCGCTACTTTTTCATCAAGCTTGATGCTCCAAAATGCTTTTGAAGCGTCAAGTTTACTAAAATATTTATTACCTTTTAAGTTACAAGCAATTTCGAGTGTAGGTAATTGAAAATGCTCTCGTTTTATTGCTTTGTTTAAATCTTTTGGGTCTATACAAATTCTTAATGAGTTACTATTAGGCTTTTTTACTAAAACTAAAGAGTTTACCCAATCAGTTGGCTTGTCAACTTTTTCTATTATTCTCCATTTCTGATAGCTCTTAGGACCGATTCATCAATTTTGATTGTATATGGTTCATCTAGACAGCCAATACCTGAAAAAACATCATTGTATTTCAGTTTTACATCACTATAATCATTTTTAAATTGGAAATTGGTGTTTTCCTCAACCTTTTCTATGTTATAGACTCTTTAAAATATTTAGTGATTTACATGTAGGAAGACCTATTACTGTGGGTGTTTATTTATCTACTACATAAAAATTTAACATGTATATATTATTTTTATATTTGCACTCTAGGATACATTTTCCTATTACTTTTAAACATTCATTTGAAAATGTGGTTAACCTACAATTTGTTTTCTGTATCTTTTTTTTTTCAGTAAATTTATTTTATTTATGGATATAACATTGGCCATTGCCCCTGTATCTAATCTACATTTTAAATTATAATCATAAACTTTAAAGTTAATTTCAAAATCGTTATCGATTTCTTTATTTTCTATGTTTACTAAGCCTAAAAATAATTCATCTGAGTCTGAATCATCACTGTCATTTTTATCTAATGTCTTTATTCTTTTTAGAAAGCAAACCTTTGAGTAATGACCTAGGTATCTTATTACAAAAATTACACTTAGATTTGTAGGATCTGCAGAGTTGACCAGGATGATTCGTTCCACATCTCTGACATCCCATGCTTCTTTGGAATAGGACTGAGGGCGTTGGCTCCCATAGGGATTCTGCAGCTCCTCTCTGCGTGTTGACAACTTTCGTTTTCTTGTGGTTCTTTGGCTTTTTTCTTCCTATGTAATTAACTTCCTCGGACTTCCCAATTTTTTCTGCTTGGAGTTTGGAATTTTCAATGCTTTTACAGAGGATTATTGCTTTTTCTAGGGTTATGTCATCTTCTTCTAATAACCTTTGACGTTTATTTTCGTCAGCTACACCACCTGATACATGTCTTTATTAAACTATCTTCTAAATCTATTAGTTCACAGCCTTTGGCTCTGTTTATTATGTCAGTGATAAATTTATCCACTGTTTCCCCTTCTAACTGCTTTCTTGTGAATGTGTTGTGAATTAACAGGTACCTTGCATTGGATACGTTGATTTTGGGTTTGAAGTGGTTTTCAAATTTTGCTTCGAAAATTTAAGTCATCCACCTCAAAATATTTTTCCGCTAACTTAATAAATTTTTCGAATAGTTAGCGGCTCATTCAGTTTAGGTATTCCTTGGCGTATGTGCTCTTTTAATACTTCCCTGTCATGTGGCAAACCCTTTAATAAATGATTTGTTTTAGGACCCCTTGGAGAAAAAAGGCAAGAGGTGTAAGGTTAGGATTGGGCCAAATCTTCCTCTGAGCAGGACAGTCGTCCTGTTGCCAAAACATTTGGGAAACATTTGGTTTACCATTTTTAAATACTTGAGAGCCAGAAGTACGCAATAACTTGTTTTGGCAACAGGACTGCTGTTCTGCTCATTTTACAGCCTTGCTCAGACAATGGTGAAAGGTGGATAGGAAGATTTGGCCCATTATCCTGCTAGACCACCTGACCTTACGCCCCTTGACTTTTTTTCTAAAACAAAAGGTTTATTCCAATGATCTGCCACATGATATTAAAAGAGCGCATAAGAGAAGAAATAAACTATTCGTAGTGTGTAGAGTAAAAGTCAAAATTGAAATTTTGATTTTAAAATTTGCATTAGGACTATTTCGGGTTATAAAGAGATTTGTTTTATAAAAATGTTGTGTAAAATAATAAATAATGGTATTTCTCTCTTGAGTATTTTCATGTTTTTTTAATTTATGAGCCCTGTATATCTGATCTAAGACGTTTTTATGGGAATCTCACTTTTTTGAGAAGCAGAACTTTTTATAAAGAGTGACATTTTTCGATAAACTCAACAACAAAAGAGTTTCTCCTCTTGTCAACTCCATCTGGGGACACACTGTATAATATTTTTCAAAATCTTTTACACAAGGTGGTGTTTCTTCATATAAACAAAATTATAAATTTTATGAGACTGGACCTGTATTTCAGTTTCGCTCAAACGTTGATTGATTGGTCAAAATAAGTAGAGTATATATACCAAATATCACATTTTTATATTAAGTAGTCCGTTTGTTGTGGCAAGTTAAAGAAATAATCAAAATCTGTAAAACCTCCAGTATCTTCATGGTTAAACACGCTACTGTGACAAATTCATCATAAATTCTACTGTTTTCATTCTCTTCAAAATCATAAAAATATTTTTCTGTATTTCAATATCGCTTGTAACGTTGATTGATTGATCTAAGTAGGTAGAGTATCACTGCCAAATATTACATTTTTATACAGAGTTGTTCGCCTTCTATGCTAAGTTAAAAACATAGTCAAAATCGTTAAAACGCCCTGTATCTCGGTAACGACGATCCATTAGCAATAGGTTTTGAAACCGTCTAGGCACCCTCTATTTACTGTTAATGTACAATTTAATTTTTTCTAATTTGCTAAACATTTGTTTATTTCTGCAAAGATTTTGTATGATGTGTTATTAAAAAACACATAATACTTTGACTTGAAAATTATTATTGTCAAGCGAACATACAAGGCAAAAATATATCAAATAATATCCGTCATAAAATGTCTTAACCTTAGACGTTTTCGTTTTAGCTTTTGTTCTGGTTCTGATTGACAGGTTTGACGTTTAAGCAAAATGCATGAAAATGTTTCACCTGTCATCAGAAACAGGACCAAAGCTAAAATAAAAATGTATATTGTTGTAGTGTTTAAACATCAACAAATAAAAATATTGAGCTTATTGCAATTGGCTGGTACACAATCTATTGTCACGGAATTTGCCCCACTCACTCCCAAACCGACGACTGTGGCACCGCGAATTGCCTAAGATTGCCCCGATCGCCCCTACGCCATTCTGGTAAACAAACAACATGCCGTGAATCGAGGCGTTACTAGAAAATTGGGGAAACGACGAGAAGCGTTCCAGTCGCTCGAGAAAATGGGTCTAGATATGCTAGAAAATACCTGGAACATTCGTTGGGTCTATAAAAGAAGAATAAACGACCGAGTTAGTTAGTCTTGTATTACAGTCTGAAGTGAAGTGTTTAGTTAGAGATCAAAGCGATTTAGATAGCGATTAATTAAATAAGTGTTTAGTTGAGCTGTAATTAGTAGTGTACTGAGCAGTCAATAAAGAAGTGATTAATTATCGGATTGTGTTTTTCTGGAAGTAAGAAAAAGACGGATTGGGAAATCCGTGACACTATATAATACTTCCTATTTTTAGCTCCTAAACAAACTTATTACCTATTTTGTTAGAAATTATCAGATTGACACCTGTCACAATAATTACTTTAACAGAGCAGAATTTAATAAAAACGACCCATGATAAGGTGGATTTTCTATTATTAATGTTACCGATAAAGTTAAGGTGCAAAGAATCCCTTATACAAAACACTTGCCAAATCAACAACCAGGTTATTAGAAGTAAAATTCATATTAGCATTATTTGAAAAACCTGATCCACTATAAATATTTTTAAATACAACTTCTCACACAACGTGCTTATATTTAAAAACTGAAATATGTACTTGTTTTTAATTTAATCGTTCTGTTATATTGACGAATATTATTTTGTTTTTTCTTTAACTATTTCAAATTTTTCCACTGTCTATTTTTGATTTGTGTTGCCTTTGGACCAAATCAAAATATATGGAATATGGAAGTATATTTTCAGAATTACATCATTCCTGAGCTAATAATAATAATAATAATGTCACGGATTTCCCAATCCGTCTTTTTCTTACTTTCAGAAAAACAATCCGTTAATTAATCACTTCTTTATTAACTGCTCAGTACACTACTGACTACTAATTACAGGTCAACTAAACACTTATTTAATTAATCGCTATCTAAATCGCTTAAACACTTCACTTCAGACTGTAATACAAGACTAATACAAGACTCTAGTACAAGACTAACTAACTCGGTCGTTTATTCTTCTTTTATAGACCCAACGAATGTTCCAGGTATTTTCTAGCATATCTAGACCCATTTTCTCGAGCGACTGGAACGCTTCTAGTCGTTTCCCCAAAATTCTAGTAACGCCTCGATTCACGGCATGTTGTTTGTTTACCAGAATGGCATAGGGGCGATCGCGGCAATCTTAGGCAATTCGCGGTGCCACAGTCGTCGGTTTGGGAGTGAGTGGGGCAAATTCCGTGACACTGCCCCCTCCTTAGGACCGATTGTCCCGATCGGATACACCTCTATACGGGGACAGACGCTCCAGATGGACGACCTTCATTTTACTCCTGGGAGTCCTTTGTATCTGGTACGACGTCATTGATTCTTTTAATGACGGTATAGGGGCCCTCCCAACGGTTCTGTAGTTTAGGCGATTTTCCTTTCTTCCGCGTGGGGTTGTACAGCCACACCAGGTCACCTTGTTGGAATCCAACTGTATTGGCCCGGACGTCGTATCAAGTCTTCATGCGATCGCTCTCTAGTCGCATTCGAGATCTGACTTGATCGTGTACGGCTGCTAGTCTTCGTTCTAGCTCATGGGTGTAAGTGTCTGGCTCTGTGGGCTGTTCCGCAGGACGACCAAATACCAAATCTGCTGGAAGGCGGAGCTCTCTTCCAAAGATGATCTTTGCGGGAGTCTTCCCAGTAGTTTCATGGACAGCTCAGCGGTAAGCTAACAGGAAGATTGGAATGAGCTTGTCCCAGTCTGTCTGGTTCTCGTTCACAAACATCCTCAGATTGGTTTCTAGTGTGGCGTTGAAGCGTTCCACCATACCATCTGACTGGGGATGCAGTGGGGTGGTCCTGGTTTTCGGATTCCCATAAGCTCGCAGACCTTTCGGAACACACCTGATTCGACATTTCTGCCCTGATCTGAATGTAGTTCCATGGGCACCCCAAATCTGCAGAACAGGTTGTTGACTAGCGCTTCTGCCACGGTTGTGGTCTCTTGATTGGGAAGAGGGTATACTTCCAGCCATTTGCTGAAGTAGTCCATGGCTACTAGCAGATATCGGTTGCCACTTTGGGTTTTCGGAAATGGGCCAGCGATATCAATGGCAATCCTCTCGAACGGTGCTCCTACGATGTACTGGCGCATTTTGCCTCTGGAACGGGTCTTCGGTCCCGAAACGCTCCCTAATCTTCGGTAGAGTCCTATTGATACCGAAATGTCCACCCCCAGTACCTCCATGTACTTCCTGCAGCACCTCCTTGACCCGGGACCTCGGGAGTAGTACTTGCTTCTTGACCTCCGTTCCGTCATTGTTCTCCCATGCTCTTTTCAGGACACCGTCTTCCAACACCAAGGAATTCCATTGAGCCCAATAGCTCTTTAATGCTGGGCTTTTACTACTGACTTCAGCCCAAGAGGGTCGGTTGTTGGCTTCTTTCCAGTCTAATAACGGCTTGATGTCACAGTCAGCTTGCTGGTCTTCCCAAATCGCCGCTGAACTCCATCTGTCTTCAGGTTGGGCTACTACTATCTTGCAAGGAACAAATGATATGTCCTCTTTTCTTTCGAGACTACTACAGTGTTTGTTGTTATTGGTAGGACAAGGTCTAGAAAGGGCTTCTGCGTTTCCATGTTTTCTGCCTGCCGGGGAGTCGCGCCATTGCCGATCTGCCACTGGAGCCCTACACTGTCCTTTTAGATGACCCGTCCGACCACAGTTCCAACATTGAAGTGGGCGATCTCTTCGGCTATCAGCTTGTCCTCTCTTTGGTCTGGTAGTTAGGCTGAGTTTATCAATGGCCTCCTTCAGTGTTTTGATTATCTCTCCATTTCCCATACTATCGCTGTTATCACTGATAGTCCGCACTTTAACATGTTCCTTGGAGGCTGCCGCTTGGGAGTCGCGGCTTTGCTGATCTGCGACTGGGGCCCTACACTGTCTCTTCAGATGTCCCATCTGTCCACAATTCCATCATTGAACAAGGTGATCCCTTCGACTATCAGATTGTTCTTCCTTTGGCCTAGTAGTTGGGCTGAACTTATCAATAATCTCCTTCAGCGTCTTTATTATGTCTTCATTTGCAATACTATCGCTGTTATCACTGATGGCCCGCACTTTAACATGTCTACCGAATGCCATCTTTGCTGCCTCAAATTCCAGTGCATGCGAAAGAGCGTCATTCAATGTTTTAGGTCTAGCGAGCCGTAGTGCCTGCTGTGTTTCGCAATCTCTTAGGCCGTCGATAAACACTTGGATGGAGAGCTGGTTCGGACGGGGCTGTTGGATATGCCAATCGAACCAGTCTGGCAACATCGGTCTCAAAATGTTGTAAATTCTCTCCACTTTGTTGGTGACGATTTTTCAATTGTGCCTGGTACACTTGCTGCAGGTGTTTATCCCCATATCTCATTTCCATATGCTGTTTTAGAATATCGTAGCTATTCTGTTGCCCAGCAGGAACTCCTTGTAAGACGTCAAGAGCTTCCCCTCGTAGAGCAACTATCAGATCTGTAGCCTTTTCATAGTCAGACCATTCGTTTGCTGCAGCTGCTGCTTCGAACTGACGCAGATATACATTCCAGGAAACCTTGCCGTCGAATTCAGGGGGTCTCGTCTTATGAGTTCGGATAACAGGTCCTTCTGATTTGATTACGCCCTCCTTTGCTATCTTGTCTAATTTATGTCGAAGCTCTTCGCAGGTTTCTCTAACCAAGTTTATTTCTTCGTCTATTTCTTGTTTTTGTGCTAACATTTCTTCGTTTTTTTTTCTTTGTTATAACAGCTTCTCTTCTGCTTCTATAAATGATACTGCAGGAAACAACTACTCCGCGGGCTAATGCCCCGACCGGCATTGAATTATACCTGCAGTATCTGTGTGAAACAGCCAAGAACCCTTGTCGGCCACTCCACCAGACATAGACCGGTTTCGGGCTTGTTAGCCCTCATCAGTATGCCATAGGTGAGATGACCGACAATTGAACTGGCTGTTCCTTCATATGTCGTT
The DNA here is from genome assembly GCA_025584915.1 of Monochamus saltuarius. Classification (NCBI taxonomy): domain Eukaryota; kingdom Metazoa; phylum Arthropoda; class Insecta; order Coleoptera; family Cerambycidae; genus Monochamus; species Monochamus saltuarius. Next base: position 35,782,956 of record CM046723.1, read on the forward strand.
TCACATATAAATCAAGTGCAGGTGAGATGTAACTGGTCTGCTACTTTCTACTCGGCCTAAGCGGCTCGACTTGCAGAAAGCGACCTACATTATCGTAGGTACTTAACCGCAGACCTCTCGCCCCGGGCGATGCGCCATTAAATCTATCCCTGCAGTATCATTTCTAGATTTAATGGCGCATCGCCCGGGCCGAGAAGTCTGCGGTTAAGTACCTACGATATTGTAGGTCGCTTTCTGCAAGTCGAACCGCTTAGGCCGAGCAGAAAGTAGCAGACCAGTTACATCTCACCTGCACTCGATTTATATGTGAAACTACATATGAAGGAACAGCCAGTTCAATTGTCGGTCATCTCACCTATGGCATACTGATGAGGGCTAACAAGCCCGAAACCGGTCTATGTCTGGTGGAGTGGCCGACAAGGGTTCTTGGCTGTTTCACACAGATACTGCAGGTATAATTCAATGCCGGTCGGGGCATTAGCCCGCGGAGTAGTTGTTTCCTGTAGTATCATTTATAGAAGTAGAAGAGAAGCTGTTATAACAAAGAAAAAAAAAACGAAGAAATGTTAGCACAAAAACAAGAAATAGACGAAGAAATAAACTTGGTTAGAGAAACCTGCGAAGAGCTTCGACATAAATTAGACAAGATAGCAAAGGAGGGCGTAATCAAAAACAGAAGAACCTGTTATCCGAACTCAGAAGACGAGACCCCCTGAATTCGACGGCAAGGTTTCCTGGAATGTATATCTGCGTCAGTTCGAAGCAGCAGCTGCAGCAAACGAATGGTCTGACTATGAAAAGGCTACAGATCTGATAGTTGCTCTACAAAGGGAAGCTCTTGACGTCTTACAAGGAGTTCCTGCTGGGCAACAGAATAGCTACGATATTCTAAAACAGCATATGGAAATGAGATATGGGGATAAACACCTGCAGCAAGTGTACCAGGCACAATTGAAAAATCGTCACCAACAAAGTGGAGAAAATTTACAACATTTTGAGACCGATGTTGCCAGACTGGTTCGATTGGCATATCCAACAGCCCCGTCCGAACCAGCTCTCCATCCAAGTGTTTATCGACGGCCTAAGAGATTGTGAAACACCGCAAACCTCTCGCCCCGGGCGATGCGCCATTAAATCTATAAATGATACTGCAGGGATAGATTTAATGGCGCATCGCCCGGGGCGAGAGGTCTGCGGTTAAGTACCTACGATAATGTAGGTCGCTTTCTGCAAGTCGAGCCGCTTAGGCCGAGCAGAAAGTAGCAGACCAGTTACATCTCACCTGCACTTGATTTATATGTGAAACTACATATGAAGGAACAGCCAGTTCAATTGTCGGTCATCTCACCTATGGCATACTGATGAGGGCTAACAAGCCCGAAACCGGTCTATGTCTGGTGGAGTGGCCGACAAGGGTTCTTGGCTGTTTTACACAGATACTGCAGGTATAATTCAATGCCGGTCGGGGCATTAGCCCGTGGAGTAGTTGTTTCCTGCAGTATCATTTATAGATTTAATGGCGCATCGCCCGGGGCGAGAGGTCTGCGGTTAAGTACCTACGATATTGTAGGTCGCTTTCTGCAAGTCGAGCCGCTTAGGCCGAGCAGAAAGTAGCAGACCAGTTACATCTCACCTGCACTCGATTTATATGTGAAACTACATATGAAGGAACAGCCAGTTCAATTGTCGGTCATCTCACCTATGGCATACTGATGAGGGTTAACAAGCCCGAAACCGGTCTATGTCTGGTGGAGTGGCCGACAAGGGTTCTTGGCTGTTTCACAGATACTGCAGGTATAATTCAATGCCGGTCGGGGCATTAGCCCGCGGAGTAGTTGTTTCCTGCAGTATCATTTATAGATTTAATGGCGCATCGCCCGGGGCGAGAGGTCTGCGGTTAAGTACCTACGATATTGTAGGTCGCTTTCTGCAAGTCGAGCCGCTTAGGCCGAGCAGAAAGTAGCAGACCAGTTACATCTCACCTTCTCTTCTACTTGTTTTTCCACTTTATGTGACTGCTCCTCTAGTTTTTCTTCTAGTGTATTCTCCAATTTTTCTAACTTTGTCTGCATTTCTTTCGTTTGATCTCTCATTTTCTGTTGTATTGTCTGTATCTGATCTTTCATTTTACACCCTTGTTCTTCTAATTTCTTTTCTAATTTCTCCTGCATTGTTTGGGACTGATCTTCAATTTTATGCCCTTGTTCTTCAAATTTTTCTTGCATTGTTTTTGTCTGGTCTTCCATTTTATGTCCCTGTTCCTCTAATTTCTCTTGCATCGTCCGTCCCTGTTCTTGCATCCTCTTCGCCTTCGCCTTCTTCCATTTTATTTTGCATCGTTTGCATCATTTCTAACAGTTTCGCCAGTTGTGCATCCATGTTGACTTGGCTTCTAGTTACAGGCATCCACTCTATTTGAAATGTTCTAGAATGTCCAGGAATATGTTTGTAAATGTCACCGTTGACTTCCTTACAATGAAACGAGTGCAGTGATATGCCACACTTGGGTATTTGTCTCACTCCGGTATAAAGTTCTAGAATGTTCGAGAATGTCCTTCGCAAATAACACCGTTCACTTCCTTAAGTCACGACGAGTGCGGTGATATGTCACACTTGTGTCTTTGTCTCACTTCGGTAGAAAGTTCTAGAATATTCGAGAATGTCTTTCGGAAATACCACCGTTCACTTCCTTGAGTCACGACGAGTGCGGCGATATGTCACACTTGGGTCTTTGTCTCACACACGGACAAAGTTCTAGAATGTTCGAGAATGTCCTTCGCAAATACCACCGTTCACTTCCTTGAGTCACGACGAGTGCGGAGATATGCCACACTTGGGTCTTTGTCTCACTCCCGTACAAAGTTCTAGAATGTTCGAGAATGTCCTTCGCAAATACCACCGTTCACTTCCTCAAGTCACAACGAGTGCGGTGATACGTCACACTTGGGTCTTTATTCCACCCACGCACAGGGTTCCAGAAAGTTCTTCCAACTTCCCCTTAAACCCACTCACGCACAGGGTTCCAGAAAGTTCTTCAAACTTCCACTCAAATCCCACTTTGTGGACAGGGTTCCAGAAAGCTCTTTAAAACTTCCAGTTAAATCCACTTCCGACACCAAATTGTCACGGATTTCCCAATCCGAATTTCTCTTTCTGTCAGAAAAACAATCCGTTAATTATTCACTTCTTTATTAACTGCTCAGTACACTTCTAATTACAGCTCAACTAAACACTTATTTAATTATTCGCTATCTAAATCACTTTGATCTCTCTAACTAAACACTTCAATTCAGACTTATCATACAAGACTAATACAAGACTCTAGTACAAGACTAACTAACTCGGTCGTTTATTCTTCTTTTATAGACCCAACGAATGTTCCAGGTATTTTCTAGCATATCTAGACCCATTTTCTCGAGCGACTGGAACGCTTCTCGTCGTTTCCCCAATATTCTAGTAACGCCTCGATTCACGGCATGTTGTTTGTTTACCAGAATGGCGTAGGGGCGATCGGGGCAATCTTAGGCAATTCGCGGTGCCACAGTCGTCGGTTTGGGAGTGAGTGGGGCAAATTCCGTGACAATAATAATAATAATAATGAATAGTGTCCAAAGATAAAGCAAAACAATGTTAAGCCACATATACGGCTCAGGATTGTGAAGGTGGTTCAGGTTTGTGTATTCATTTTACTATTGGTGGCTTAGAATTATGGTTCCCATGATTATATACAGGGTGTTAAAAACAGAGTGTAACATATTTAAGGAGGTAATAGTATGAACCAAAATAAGCAGAAAAGTCTCAATAATAATAATATTTATTATCCATGTGACCAATACAGGTATAGGAGTCGTCAACAAGTTACATTATAATGATTAAAATTTTAGTAAACAACAGTTTCACCTAATAATCAACAAATACATACATTGTTCATACAGAGAATACTACAACCAATATAATAATTAAATAAATTAAAACAAAATAATTAACATAAGGGTACATTTAAAAAGAATATTGTAAAAATTCATCAACAGTGTAAAAACAGTGTTTTAATAACATTTTTTTTATATTATTTTTAAAACATTTTAGATTATTAGTTTCTTTATAGTTTTGAGGTAATTTATTATACAATTTTATTCCTGTATATTTAGGACTCTTTTCATATAGTCCTAAGTTATGATTAGGTACAAGTAAATCATTTTGCCCACGTGTGTTATAATCATGATAATGACTATTATTATTTATAAAACTATTACGGTTGGATTTGACATATACAAGTATTTCAGTTAAATACACACAAGCTAGGGATAGTATTTGTAAATTTTTAAAATATAGCCTACATGAAGTGCGGCTATTCACTCCAACAATGTTTCGTATAGCTTTTTTGTAATTTGAACACCCTTTCAGCAAAATAAGATGACCCAAAAAACAATACCGTAAGAAATTCTTGAGTAGAACTGTGCATAGTAGTATGATAGTAAGATACTCATGTTTACGATGTTTTTTAATCTATAAAGTGCATAACATACAGGAGACAACTTTTTACACAGCTCTGTAACATGATTAACCCAACTTAGAGTATTGTCCATGTAGATGCCCAAGAATTTTGTATATGGCACTTGCTCCAGTGACTTACCATTAACTCTAAGTAGATAACTTTCATTATAATTTGTTGACATTGGTGTAAAATGAATGAACACAGTTTTACTTCGATTCAGTAACAATTTTTCTTTTTCAAACCAAGAAACAAACAAATTCATGTTACTCTGAGTATTCGCTATCAATAAAGGTATATTGTTATTTACATTTAAGAAAGAGTTATCATCTGCGAACATTACTAAGAGACTTGAAGTGACACATGGCAGATCGTTTATAAAAAGTAAAAACAGCAAAGGCCCTAAAATTGATCCCTGCAGTACACGCGAAATATGTAGCTTATCTGATTGTGACGAGTCAATCTCAACCAAACTGCGAGCGATTTTCTAAATATGACTGAAGCCACTGGCCTAATTTGCCCCTGAAACCGTATTTACTAAGCTTTTCTATAAGAATAGTATGGTCAACTAAGTCGAATGCTTTGCTCAAATCCATGAAAACACCAAGGCATTTTTACGACTATCCAAGCTATCATACAACTGATCAAGAAAAGAAAGTATTGCGGATTGTGTTGATTTACCTCCTCGAAATCTATGCTGTTCATTGCATAATATGTTATATTTTATACAAAATTTTAACATTCTGTTATAAACTGCTTTCTCAAATACTTTTGATATTGTCGATAATAGGGAGATAGGTCTGTAATTATTTAGTGACAACTTGTCGCCTTTCTTAAATATTGGGATCACTTTGGCTGTTTTAAAGATATCCGGAAAAATGCCTTCAGCAAATGACAGATTAATTATATATGTTAGGGGAGCAGTAATGAAGTGAACTATCGATTTCAACATATTAGAACTGACATTGTCGATGCCACAAGAATTTGATTTTTTAAGTGTAATTATTAAATTATATACTTCATACTCCGTAATCGGGTCAACAAATATTGTAGGATAATCTTTTTTTATACTGGTAGTGTAGCTATTGTCGGTTTTTAAGTCTTCTGCTAGTTTATTTGGTAAATTAACAAAATGAAAATTTGCGGCTTTACTAATCTCTTGGGGATCTGTTAATATTTTATTGTCAAGTTCTATCTCTCGAATTGTGGTTGAGTTGACTTGTTTTTTATTAATATTATTATTTATAATAGAACATGCAGCTTTTGACTTGTTGGAAGCATTGTTATATAGTCGATCAAGATATAGACGTTTTGCTGCTACAATAGTTCTATTATAATTTTTTTTATATAATTTATAAAAGTTTACATCTCCAGGTCTCGTAGTTGCGGTCATAGTTGTGTATAATAATTTAAGCTTTTCACGGGAGATACGTAATCCTCGTGTAAACCAACCTTTATTAATATTAGAATTCATTTTCACATGGGTGAAAGGAAAACTTATGTTAACATAGTACTGTAAATTGCCAATAAACATGTCTACATCTTCATTTACTGTATGGGCTGCATAGACACTGCTCCAAGTCTCTCTATTAATATAATATTTAAAAGTTTCATAATTATTATTAGAAAAACCCTAGTTTTCCTACATATTTCTTTTTCTAAAACAGGTATACTAAAAGATAAAACTTGGCAAGAATGATCAGATATCCCTGTGGATTCAACAACACAATCTGCAAGACTTTGGTTAAAACCAGATAAGAAATTACTGCAAACATAATCAATACCTGACAATATTCTTGTGGGTTCCTTTACATGGTTAGAGATATCAAACATTTCCAACAAATCTACTAAACGATGTTTAATTACAGAGTTTGATAAAAAATCTATATTAAGGTCTCCGCAAAATATAAGCATAGACTTGTCTTTTAATAAATTGCTTAACAACTCCTCAAGTGTGTCAAAAAATATATCCAAATCACCAGTAGGGCAACGGTAAATAGAAATAATTTTTATTGTTATATTATCTAATTTTATTTTGATGCCAGCAAGTTCGATATGTTTATCTGCGGATATGTCAATTAAGTCAGATATTTCCTCTATACCTACATTAAGCTTTGACCTATGGAATATATTAACACCTCCATTTTTATAGTTATTTCTGAAATAATTTGCTTTATTCACATAACCATTAATATGAACAGCCTCCAGCTCGTGAGGTTGGAGCCAAGTTTCCGTAAAGCAAGCAATATGTATATCATGTTCACTTAGC
>CM046723.1:37292316-37761875 GCA_025584915.1 Monochamus saltuarius
TGAACAGAATAGATAAGCCCTCGTTCTCATTTTTTATGTCTCCTATCACTGAATTTGATGTGCGTCAAGCTGTTTTAAGCCTTAGAAACTCAGCTTCTTTTGACTTTTATGGCTTCAACAGTCGAATTGTTAAGGAATCACTCGAGTTCATTGTTGAGCCACTGACCTTGCTCTGCGGTAGGGCTGTGGAGGAGGGCCTCTGGCCTGAATCATTCAAGATTGCCAAGATTATTCCTCTTCATAAAAGGAGACACTGATCATGCGGATAACTTCCGTCCCATAGCCATCGTACCTTACTTTTCCAAAATTTTTGAAATTATTATCAAGGAAAGGCTTCTTAGTTACTTTGAAAAGTTTAAATTGTTATCCCCTTCTCAGTTTGGGTTCAGGAAGAATTATTCAACAACCAGAGCTTTGCTCACTGTTCTTGATAGTGTGGTGGATGGTTTTGATAACGGAGTTACAACTGACGCCACCTTTGTGATTTGTCTAAAGCATTCGACTGTGTTAATGCTGGCATACTGCTGCAAAAACTAGAATTTTATGGGATCCGTGGAAAGGAATTAAAACTATTCCATTCTTATTTAACTAATAGGAAGCAGTATGTCAGCATTGGCAACAGGGACTCTTCACTTTTGCCTATTGACAATGGCGTTCCGCAGGGATCAGTCTTAGGACCATTGTTGTTTTTAATTTATGTAAATGATCTGCCAGTAAATATGAATTGTCTCTGTATTCTGTTTGCTGATGATACGTCGTTGTTAACAAGAGGGTGGTGCGGTTCCCAGCGAAACTTGTTTGAAATTGGCTAAACAATGGTTCTCTGCTAATAAGCTGAAACTTAATGTCTCAAAAACGCAGCACTTAACTTTCACCTGTGATAAATTGGCAGACAGATCTGTCACTGCAAAGCTATTGGGCCTTACGTTCGACCCCAGTTTAACATGGTCTCCTCATATCGACAGTCTCTGCTCAAGACTTTCGTCACAAATATTTGCTATGAGACAATTGAGGCCTTTTGTTGATGATAATGTTATGAGGATAGCGTATTTTTCACTTTTCCATAGCCATTTGACTTACGGTATTGTGTTGTGGGGTAGTGCTAGTTCTGCTTATAGAGCATTCATACTGCAGAAGGCCGCTGTGCGCCTCGTAGCTGCGGTAACCTATTGTGCTCCCAGCAGAGACATATTTAAAATATATAGGATTTTGCCCTTGCCATGTATATATCTCCTAGAATCTCTATCTTTGATTCATAATAATTTTCAGAACTTTAAGACGCACTCTGATATTCATAATTATGATACCAGGCAAGGGCCTAATTTGATTGTGCCATTCTCGCGCATAAATGCATCGAAGCATAATAAGTTGCCGCTAAATTTATACAATCTTGTTTGTAATCATTTCAAAGATAGGAATGTTAAAGGCATGCCTCCTAGCACGTTTCACAGATTTTTAAAACTTTCTTATTGGATCAGTGTTTCCTTCTATTGAGGATTTTATTACTTATGTCTTTTTAATTTATAACTGCATTGTTTGGTGTTTTGTATCTGTTCTACCACACTATAATATTATTTTTCATGTTGTGATTTCATCGTACATATATTTACTTTTTTAGTTGTGACAATAAATACTGTAATTGTATATAAAGCTGTCAATAACTACTCTACTTATACTCTATTATTATTATTATTATTATTATTATTATTATTATTATTATTATTATTATTATTATTATTATTATTATTATTATTATTATTATTATTATTATTATTATTATTATTATTATTATTATTATTATTATTATTATTATTATTATTATTATTATTATTATTATTATTATTATTATTATTATTATTATTATTATTATTATTATTATTATTATTATTATTATTATTATTATTATTATTATTATTATTATTATTATTATTATTATTATTATTATTATTATTATTATTATTATTATTATTATTATTATTATTATTATTATTATTATTATTATTATTATTATTATTATTATTATTATTATTATTATTATTATTATTATTATTATTATTATTATTATTATTATTATTATTATTATTATTATTATTATTATTATTATTATTATTATTATTATTATTATTATTATTATTATTATTATTATTATTATTATTATTATTATTATTATTATTATTATTATTATTATTATTATTATTATTATTATTATTATTATTATTATTATTATTATTATTATTATTATTATTATTATTATTATTATTATTATTATTATTATTATTATTATTATTATTATTATTATTATTATTATTATTATTATTATTATTATTATTATTATTATTATTATTATTATTATTATTATTATTATTATTATTATTATTATTATTATTATTATTATTATTATTATTATTATTATTATTATTATTATTATTATTATTATTATTATTATTATTATTATTATTATTATTATTATTATTATTATTATTATTATTATTATTATTATTATTATTATTATTATTATTATTATTATTATTATTATTATTATTATTATTATTATTATTATTATTATTATTATTATTATTATTATTATTATTATTATTATTATTATTATTATTATTATTATTATTATTATTATTATTATTATTATTATTATTATTATTATTATTATTATTATTATTATTATTATTATTATTATTATTATTATTATTATTATTATTATTATTATTATTATTATTATTATTATTATTATTATTATTATTATTATTATTATTATTATTATTATTATTATTATTATTATTATTATTATTATTATTATTATTATTATTATTATTATTATTATTATTATTATTATTATTATTATTATTATTATTATTATTATTATTATTATTATTATTATTATTATTATTATTATTATTATTATTATTATTATTATTATTATTATTATTATTATTATTATTATTATTATTATTATTATTATTATTATTATTATTATTATTATTATTATTATTATTATTATTATTATTATTATTATTATTATTATTATTATTATTATTATTATTATTATTATTATTATTATTATTATTATTATTATTATTATTATTATTATTATTATTATTATTATTATTATTATTATTATTATTATTATTATTATTATTATTATTATTATTATTATTATTATTATTATTATTATTATTATTATTATTATTATTATTATTATTATTATTATTATTATTATTATTATTATTATTATTATTATTATTATTATTATTATTATTATTATTATTATTATTATTATTATTATTATTATTATTATTATTATTATTATTATTATTATTATTATTATTATTATTATTATTATTATTATTATTATTATTATTATTATTATTATTATTATTATTATTATTATTATTATTATTATTATTATTATTATTATTATTATTATTATTATTATTATTATTATTATTATTATTATTATTATTATTATTATTATTATTATTATTATTATTATTATTATTATTATTATTATTATTATTATTATTATTATTATTATTATTATTATTATTATTATTATTATTATTATTATTATTATTATTATTATTATTATTATTATTATTATTATTATTATTATTATTATTATTATTATTATTATTATTATTATTATTATTATTATTATTATTATTATTATTATTATTATTATTATTATTATTATTATTATTATTATTATTATTATTATTATTATTATTATTATTATTATTATTATTATTATTATTATTATTATTATTATTATTATTATTATTATTATTATTATTATTATTATTATTATTATTATTATTATTATTATTATTATTATTATTATTATTATTATTATTATTATTATTATTATTATTATTATTATTATTATTATTATTATTATTATTATTATTATTATTATTATTATTATTATTATTATTATTATTATTATTATTATTATTATTATTATAATTATTATTATTATAATTATTATTATTATTATTATTATTATTATTATTATTATTATTATTATTATTATTTTTTTTTTTTTTCAGGAAACACCTTCCGAGGCTCCGACACTCGGAGATGTTCTGAGAGTCAAGCAATGACTCTCCACTCCGTGGAGTCAGTAATCATTGCGCCCGTAAATCGTGTGTTCTGAGCAGACGTAGCGAACCAAGGACGATTGCCTTCTGCATTCTGCCGGCTAAGATCTCTGCCGAATTTCGACAAGCCGGTATGATCTTTAACTCAGAAAGCAACGTATGTCTCATTCCACCCAGGACGCCTATAATTAGCACCACAATCTTAACAGAGTGGTCTGGATACAGCCTGCGGAGCTCGGAGAGAAGATCTCGATACTTCCTCGATATTATTATTATTATTATTATTATTTTTTTTTTTTTTCAGTAAACACCTTCCGAGGCTCCGACACACTCGGAGATGTTCTGGAGAGTCAAGCAATGACCACTCTCCACTCCGTGGAGTCAGTAATCATTGCGCCCGTAAATCGTGTGTTCTGAGCAGACGTAGCGAACCAAGGACGATTGCCTTCTGCATTCTGCCGGCTAAGATCTCTGCCGAATTTCGACAAGCCGGTATGATCTTTAACTCAGAAAGCAACGTATGTCTCATTCCACCCAGGACGCCTATAATTAGCACCACAATCTTAACAGAGTGGTCTGGATACAGCCTGCGGAGCTCGGAGAGAAGATCTCGATACTTCCTCCCGGGCTCCGACACACACTCGGAGATTCTGGAAGTCAAGCACAATGACTGAGCCACTCCCGGAGTCAGTAATCATTGCGCCCGTAAATCGTGTGTTCTGACGCAACAGTAGCGAACGCGATTGCCTTCTGCATTCCTGCCGGCTAAGATCTCTGCCGAATTTCGACAAGCCGGTATGATCTTTAACTCAGAAAGCAACATATGTCTCATTCCACCCAGGACGCCTATAATTAGCACCACAATCTTAACAGAGTGGTCTGGATACAGCCTGCGGAGCTCGGAGAGAAGATCTCGATACTTAGACGAGTGTGTTAATTACACCATCTTGGCAAGCCATTATGAATCCCTCGGTCTCAGAGTTCAGCCCCGCTGACCTCAAAAAAGCAAAGGTCAGCCTTTCAGATAAGCCAAGCCCCTCTAGATGACGGTAGAAGAGACCATGCATTGGCTTATCCTTATGTAGCTGCAGAAGATGACGCGTTTCTGCAGCTTTAATTAGGCTTTTAACTGAGCAGGATCCGACTCGGTGACAGAGTCTGGATTTTCCCGCTCAGTATCGAACACGAGACCAAGTTCATCGGCTGCTCTTCTCGCTGCCTTATACACAAACGCTCCTATCCCTGCTGCTTCATGGTCTTGGACCATGCAGAGAAGGGGATCCGAGCTCCTGATGACTTTGCAGGCCTCCTCCAAAACCACTCTGCCCTGGAGACACTCCAAACTCAAGAGTCCACGGCCTCCCCGATTTCTTGGGAAGTATAGCCGCGGAACGGACGATCTTGGATGCAAACTCCGATGGAGATGCATCATTTTACGGGTCCCTACATCGAGTTGCCTCAGCTCTTCTTGTGTTCATTTCACTACTCCAAAGGAGTAGAGAAGGATCGGAACGGCAAGCATATTTGTGGCACTCACCTTGTTCTTACCCGACAGCTCCGAAGACCAGATCTGTCGGAGGCGGTGCCGATACCTGCCGCGGAGAGCGTTTTTCACCGTTGCCACCTCATGAGTGCCCCGCTGTGGGACACCCAAATAGGTGTACGACTCTCCGGCATCTAGATAGTGAAAGATGCTTCCGTCTATGAGCTGGGCGTCCTCTCCGTATGGACCGCATCGTCCTCTCTTGAGATGAACCAGTGCACATTTGTCCAGCCCGAACTCCATCCCAACCGCCTGCGTGTACTCATGTACCACTCTGAGGGACTGATTTAAATCCCTCTCTCCGGAGGCGTAGAGTTTAAGGTCATCCATATAGAACAAATGGGTGACCTTATGCCTCCGGTCTCCTGGGGTACCGCAGTTGTAACCCCGGGTACGACGAAGTGCAACGGATAATGGCAGCAGTGAGATGCAAAACAAGAGGGGACTCAGGAATCTCCTGAACACTCCTCCTGAACAAAACCGGCTCTGTCTGGACCCTTGCATTAGCCGATGTTATGGTAAAGCGGGTCCTCCAGAGCGGCATGAGTTGTTCAATACATCTCACTATGGGGTCGGCCACCGCAAGACATTGGAGCAAGTGGACTATTAGCTCATGGGATGTCATATCAAATGCCTTGCGGTAATCTATCCAGGCCATTGAGAGGTTTCGCTTGTACTGCACGGAGTCCTGCGTAATACATCTGTCGATGAGCAGGTTCTCCTTACAGCCAGCTACACCCCTCTTGGACCCTCGCTGCTCGTATATCCGTTGATAAACGGGGTTCACTGCGTGGAGCACACGCGCGTACAAGATGCGGGTAAACACCTTGTAACACGCATTCAGGCAGGTTATTGGACGGTAGTTCTTTGGCTGGGACAAATCTCCGCTCTTAGGGATAAGCACGGTTCTCCCTCGACAAACCACGCCGGAATTTGCTGCCTCCATTTAGCCAGGACGTGAATATTCTGGCCAAATGGCGGTGGACACTGGTGAATTTTTTCCACCAGAAGTTGCTGATCCCATCGGGACCAGGAGCAGCGAAGTTCTTCGATCTAATAAATGATCTCCGAACTTCATCCGGGGTTATCGGTGGGCACACCTCTTGTGGCTCTCGAAGCCTTTGACAAAAGGCCTCGAAGTGTGCCAGGGCTGGAGTGTCTCTATCCAGTGGAATCCTGCGGCCATAAAGATCTCTCCAGAAGGCTTCTACCTGATCTACAGTCGGCGGATTGTCCGCAACACGCTGAGGCTGTTCAAAAGTCGAGAAGGCCTTACACGGAACAAATTATTTTGCTCCAACCTCCTCGACCGCCTCACTAGTGACTTTTGTGCAGCCACTAGCATCCGTATCCTGTCGAGAGAATGCTGCTTGATGGTGAGGGTATGATGGACCCGCCTAAGGGAGGTAGCTATGCGTCTCACCTTAGGTGTGAAAGCCCTATTGGCTTCCACGTAGTCCATCACACATTGGATACGGGACGCGTGTTGCCTCGCCGACCGGATCTTAGCTTCCATCTTGTGCACTCGCCGCCGTGCTCCTCCTGTGGAGAAACGGCATTTTCACGCCCTCTCCACACGAGTCAGCAGTTCAGCGGCGTCGTACACAGCGCAATTGACGCGCCAGATGTCAGCCTCTTCTGGAAGATCCTCACGGAGCGCAGTATCCACTCGGGCCAGATCTGCGGGCTTCGGTTTTATAAAGGGCAACCCCCGACGGGTGCTCAGATCGTCCTGTTCTCGGGGAATGAAGCGCGGCGCCTCTTCGGGATCATTCCGTGGTTCTTCAACCACTTCATTCACCCTTAGATGAGGACGCCTCTCATAGCCTCTGCGACGAAGGTAGGATACATAATCCCGCAGATTTTGTGCGGTGAGGGCGCGGCCTTCGGGGTGCATGTCGCACCACCGAGCATACATCCGCGCCATGTATCCTCTTCGCCCGGGCTCGCTGCTTTCATAACAGACCAGAAGATCGTCCCTTAGTTCATCGGTCCACTCAAAACTTCTTATTATTATTATTATTATTATTATTATTATTATTATTATTATTATTATTATTATTATTATTATTATTATTATTATTGAAGAAAACCATTTGAACTCGAAAATTCGCAGATTTATATTCCCAAAAGATATGCTTTGCGACCCGCAAAGCGCCTTGCGTTTCTTCCTATAAATTTCCTCCTTTCTAACGTCACCTCGGCCGATTCTTCACTTCCAACAGCCAGAGAACAAAAACACAAACTCTAAAGTAAATAGATCAACTTTTACATGACATAAACGTTAAACTGATTTTTTCAGATTCCGACAATTTCCGCGGCTGTTGCAGGAGGAAGAGGTATTGTTTATCCGTCCTTCACCGACGACTTCTTGGCAGCAAAACGCAATTTTAACTCTTCCGAAATTGTTTACTTTCACCGTGAACGCCAGTGAAATACCAATAATGAAAAAATAAATATTGGCAACGATAATTCACCAGTAAGGTTAGCAAGGTTTTAGACCGTCCGAAGTTATGAGTTATTTATTGTTTCGGTACCCAGATATGGTGACGAGTTCCCTGAACCATACTGTCTATCCATGTACTACCATCTGCGTGACGTTTTTTCTAGTTTTTTGTACATTTTTGTCTTTCTCGTTGGTTCTGCTAAGATAATCATATCATCATTGTCATAATCTTCGTCTTCATAATTTTTGTATGAACTTTCAGCAGTTATGTGAATATCTAAATCGTCATCTGATTCAATATCTGAACTTTCTGGTATTTGAAAAACGAAATCAGATACTTGTAACACCTCATCAGCACTTGCTTCAAAGTATTCTGAAATATGAGCAACATCATCAAATACGACTGTTAACATCCCAAACGCATTGTCCACTTTGGCTGGACATGACGTTTGCATATTACCGAATAATGAAATTTTGTTTTCATACACGTATTATTACAATAATACTAAAGATTATATGCATTTTTTACCTTTTTTCTGGATTCATCATAAAAAGTTCTCACAGGAATAATATCAAAGTCATTAGGCACCATAGCGACACCGATAAGATTTAGGCATAATCTTATTTACAATTCATATAAACTTTCTCACAAAGATGGCGCTACTAATTCTCATTTACTTATAATTAAGATCGCCATTTCTAGCAGAGGAGAACTAGATAGCTCCACCAACAAATTATTTCAAATATGATAATAAATTAATTGGAACTAATTTTATTGCTAATGAAAAATTGTAAGGGTTTAGCATTTCTTGGAGCTCCTACTGATATAGTTTGATTTGGAAAATATTCGGTAGTTTACGAGAAATAACATTTTCTATGTGAAACAGTTTATGCTCAAAAACTTTTTTTTTTTGAAGAAAACGGTTATTTAAAATATGTCAAGAGGAAATTGGAGGTTTTTTATAGCTGCCTTAATAAAATTGAAGTCTCGAAAGGGTTTAATATTTAAATAAATCATATTTGAAAATCCTAATATTTCGCCGACATGGAAAACGGAAAATAATTTGCACACCGGATTACAGTTTATAACTTTGGACACTGTAAGAGATGGCGCTCGTCTCACTTAATCAAGATTGTCATTTTCCCCGCCCAGTTTAATTTTGTGCGTCGAATATCGAGTCTATTTTTATATAAAAAAAAGATAGGTTATACGACATACCTATTATTTCAATCAATATTTTGTAATTTTAGATTGTTTTAAACAAACTGAATTGTTTAATACATTTAAATTTACATAGTCTGTAGCTTTTGTTAATAAATAGGTACTTTGCTTTTTAGTTTAAAATGTATACCTATAGAGTGTATATGACATTATTTGCTCATTACATTTGAAAATTATTTCTGTTTATCGCCACTTTTTGTGTAATGGTTATGTTCTTTACTATTTTAGCTAAGTAAGGACATTTTTAGTATAAGCACACAGAGGACTGTCCTTCTGAAGTAAGGACAGGTGACAACTCTAGTAGTGACAGTGACAGACAAAATTAATCCTGGCTGTTTTGTTCAAAAGATATGTAGTGTTAAAAATGGTAACATTGCTAATTATACATATACCCCTTTTTATACCATATATATATTCTGCTTGTATTATATTTCTTTGCTGTAACATATAGTTACAACATTATTCATTTTATCTTTGCTTAGATTTGCATTTATTTTCTTATACAGGGTCGGAAAACGCTGATGGTCTATCTGAATTTACATGAGTGCGACAAAGTAAAGTATAGAAATCCGTGCGATAGACAAGGATGACTATATTGACGACGTTTTAAAATCTAAATAGTCACCGCCCGTTTCGTCATTCAACAAATAAAATCCACTCCCACTTATATCTCAGCGACCAATCGCCATCTTTGCCTTTATTGTTTGCCTTTCGCTTTCGCAAGAGATGTCGCTACTTGTGCAATTCCAACTCCGATATTTTAATACAATCCGTTAACGAAGGTCAGCACAATTTCTCAAAGAGATGAGAAGGAGGTGTGGGGCAGTGTTGCCAATTTAGAAAAATTTTCGTTAGATTTAGCGGAATTTTATTGATATTTGGCGGACAAAATGTTTAATTGCGAATAGCGGAATTTTTGACAAATTATACGTTTTTAGCGGAATTTAGCTTCTTAGTGATTTGAGAATTCAATAGATATAAACATTGCTCCTTTAAATTCGTAAACAAAGATGTAAAATCTTTCGTAAAACAAAGATTTTACTTCATTAATGGTGTCCTGTCGCCTTTCTATTAGGTATTTGTCAGAAGCTCGACAATTCCGGTAAACACTGTTTTAAGCTGTTATGCGGCAATACGGCGCACAAAATGAGTAATAAGAGTAGGGAATTCTCGTATTTTACGTCCGATACCGACCAACGAAAAACGTTTTTTTTAATACCTATGAATCTAGATAAGTTAAGTTACAGGTTGTTACAGTGCTTGTTATATTTGGTAATATAATAACGGATTTTAAGCCTACCCTTGGCGGGAAATATCTTCAACAGTTGGCAACACTGCATGTAAGCCTGGAAATTAAATTACTACCTCTCATTCTAGCTGCTCCTGCACCGGCAGAAAGTAGTACAACAAATCTAAGATTAAATAAACATGAAAACATACACAACAGAAGAAAAGGTGCAAATAGTAAAATGGTATTATGCATCCCAGAGTGCCGAAGAAGTCGTCGGGCGATTTGAATTTTCATTTGAAAATCGGCCAGTGCCTGCAGTGAAGACTGTATATCAAATCATTCGAAGATTTGAGACGTCGGGATGTTTAAATGGCTGCAAAAAGTGCATCTCCGATGAACCTGCGAATGGTAGACCATTGTCCGAGGCGAGGCTGGCTCGCGAAACAGCAGTTTGTGCTGCTAACAGCATATTTAGAAACCACATTCTCTCAGCATCTTATTAGTACAAGAGTATTGTTATTTAATAAATCCATTAAAACGGGGTTATTTCCAGCTTTATGGAAACAGGCTTATTTGATCCCTTTATATAAAAATTCAGGTGATAAAACATGTGTCACTAATTATAGGGGTATTAGCAAGCTATGTATATTTAGTAAATTGTTCGAATCAATTATTTATGATATTTTTTTAGCGAGCCTAGAACATCTATTATGATACAACAACATGGCTTTTTTTCTAAGAGGTCCATTGAAACTAACTTAGTTTGTTTTAGTGAATATATTCGTAGAGCTGTGGATCATCGAGTTCAAGTGGATGCACTATATACGGACTTTAGTAAAGCCTTCGACAAAATAGATCATAATATTTTGATTACCAAGTTACTGAATATTGGCATACATGGTGACCTACTCCGTTGGTTTGCCTCATACATATTTAATAGATCTCAGTTGGTACTAGTAAATGGTTTTAAGTCAAAATCTATACCTAATACTTCTGGTGTGCCGCAAGGCTCAAACCTAGGTCCGTTGTTGTTTCTTGTTTACATCAATGATATGGGTCATTATATTCATCATTGTTTTGTTTTTGTTTCTTTTGTATGCCGATGATTTAAAATTACTTAGAACCGTCAACTCCATCGACGACTGTAAACTAATTCAAGCTGATTTGAATGGCATTGTTCGTTATTGCATTCACAATAAACTAAATTTAAATATAAAAAAATGTCACTCTATTAGCTTTACCAAAAATTATAATGTTTTTGATTTTGATTACAATATTAATAGCCAATTAATAGAAAGGGTTACCGTTATTAAAGATCTTGGAGTGCTCTTTGATTGTAGGATGAGTTTTGGTCAACATGTAACGGTTTAATTTTCATAGTTACGGTTTCAGAATTGATAAATCTAGGCAACCAAGTATACCTTTTGTTGCATATCTTTAAAACTAATTAAAACTCCATAGTATCAGTATTTGACTAATACGAAATTATTATCTAAGTAGGAAAAATACAAATTTTACCTATTTATTTATTTTCTTTCATGTAAGCAGTAAAATATAGGTATATTAACCAATTTTCTAATATCCGTACATAATTTTCTTTATTCCTATATCAATTCAAAGAATAACTTATATCGATCAGTTAATAAATCAAACTTAGAATTAACAGAAAATCTAGATTACACTTTAAGAGATACAAATCATTATTATTTAAAACGATCGTCGAGTAAATATTAATAAATATTTTATAATTTCGCGGCTGTACATATTCAATAGGAATTTTGTATCTTCTTACATCCTTTTGCCCTATGATATCGCGGCTTGGCCATAGGAGTACGCCAGATATTGTCTTACTGTAGTTCTTTAAAAATCAATACCCGTGTCATTATCATATTTAACGTAATATAATTAATTTTACTGCTTATCTATTTAATATATCTGAACAACTTGTATACAAGTTTGCAAATTCTTTAATTTTTTTTATTAATAATTTTCATTAGCATTAGCTATGTTTTGACTACAGCCATGTATTTTCCATATAAATTTGGAATAGTAATTTCGTGTTAAATATTGGTATCCATACGAGGAATTTCCGGAAAAGAAGGGGCGTGTAAAAATCTTACTGTGTGGCTCGAGGCGAAGGCTTTTGTTTTCCTAAAAGAATTGGAAGGAAGATTTTGCAATCATCATCCTACGAGGATAATCTAATTCTTTAGAAAATATTATTGGATTGTGTGCATTAAGCTTTAAGTGGTCGGTATTTATGTGTATTTTGCGACAATCTGCCTTAAATAGGGATTTATATTTTGCCACGCCGGAGTCAACTATTCAGCGAGTTCCATTTACTCGCATTTTATACAGTGCCCTCAGAAGAGGTAGTTAAAAACTAGTAAGTAAATTCTGAAATCTTAACTAACTGCTACTTTATCATTTTAGGGTGCTTAGTATCGTGCATAGTATCGTACTTAGTATCGCCTAGTATCCATGATTTGAATCTAAACTCCTTCACTTCTGTATCTACTCGTCTAGCTACACGTTCTGCCAAGACAAACATTGCTGTTACGTTGTGCTGCATCTGCTTGACCATAGGCTTGCCGAACCTCCATTTCTTGGGTAATAAACCAACTATAAGTCTCATCGACGGACATCATCTCAGGTCAGTTAATCTTTACTTGTGGGACCCAGAATCAACTCTGTTCGTGACTATACATATGCATATTACTAAAATGATTATAAATATTATGCACTTGCGTCTTAAGTGATATTATTAGATATTTCTCTTTAAATAAGTATTTAGTTCAAAACATATGTAAACGAGAATATATATATATACTCGGTGATTTATATCTCATGAGATTTATATAATTAATACCTAAAAACAATTTATTCGAGTCCTTTTGACTCCTACATTCATTGTCACTGAGAGCTCTTGTGTACAACTGATTCTTATTATTATTGTTAATAGAAATTTTGTTTTTTTTTTTTTTGGTTATTTTCTTGCTAACACTTTATGTCACAATTAGATATTTAAATCTAGCCGGGCATAACACCACTTCAATTTTGGAAGTTTTATTATATTTATCGAACGTGGCATAATTTTTGGCGCCCAACGTAAATTTTTCATTTCTTATAGATAGTGCATATATTTATATGTTTTTTTTTCCTTTCTCCAAGGAAGGAGGGGGTTTGGCATAGGCTAATTTACATTTACAATTTTACTTAGCATAGTATTTAGTTAATTTTCTAATATTTACGGTAATTTACAATAATTTAGCTAACAAGAAGAAATATTTGAGCTTACATTTTTTTTTCTTTTCTCTTTTTTTTTTAATATTAATTTACTGTTTAGAATTGTCAAAATTACGTCATGGATATCAATAGATTAACGTCAGATGAATTAACTTACGAGCTCAACATTCGAGACTGCTCCGCGCAAGGGAATGTTCACCAAAAACGAAAGGCATTACGTGAAGCTATTCGTGAAAATCGTTTACCATGTTTTTCTCAGTTTGATCCAATTCAAGAACTCAATATTTGTGATCAAAAATTATTGGACCTTCGACAAGATTTAATAGATTTTGATTATGCAAATAAAGATAATGAATACCAGCGAATTTATTCTAGATTAATTCATATATCTGGAAGATTGAACAGAATTGTTGACAGTAATTTGCAGCATAAACAAATAAAACAAGATTTAACTTCGAGATGTATGCAATTATTAGATGTGTTAAATAATATGATGGAATCACTTCCTTCAATGAATAATGTTCGAGATAATAATGAATTAATGACGTCATTATTGGACGAAGACATACCACCGTGTCTAAATCGATCATTGCCTTTACCTCTAAATTCTCCAGCCTGTGTTGGTCCTAATACATCTGCTTCTAATATTAATTTAATAGATTTAGATCTTCGTAAATCATGCCAATCTACCTCAGATTCATCATTTACAGTAACTAGTTCAAGTAATAATAATAATAATCCTACTTATACTACGCATGCCACAAATAGTTCTCCAATTATGTCATCCTCATGTCCAAGTACCTCAAAACATGTTACTTTTCAACTACCACCTTCTCGAACTACGACATATACTTCAGATTATGTTCCTAATGCTACTAATTTAGCGCATGACTTTGCAAATTTACGACTTTCTGATTTTCCTATTATGCAGAAACATAATTTTACCATTCCAGAACCGTACACATACAAGTATTTTGATGTCAATCGATGGCCTATAAGTAAATTTGATGGCAAATCGTCCGTTTCAGTATTTTTAGAGCGCATTGAAGAACTTAGAATATCCCGCGGTGTATCAAAAGATCAATTATTTCGGTCTGCTACCGAATTATTTACCGATAGTGCTTTAATTTGGTTTCGTTGGGCTAGAGAAACGATTTTTACTTGGGATGATCTAGTTTCACAATTAAGACATACTTTTTTGCCTTCTGATAATGACCGAGAAATATGGAAAATTATTAATAACCGTAAACAAGGAGCACAAGAAAAAGTTGTAATCTATATTGCTGACATGGAAAATTATTATAATAAACTTTCACGGAAACGACCGGAGTCAGAAAGACTTAGCACAATTAAGGACGGTTTATTACCTTATTTGCAATTAAGACTAGCCGGTAACTTTATTTATTCCATTAGTCAGTTGGTTGAATTTTGTAAACCTATTGAGGAAACCGTATTCCGATTACAAAAACAGACGCCTTTTGTTCAGAATAATGTAATGCTAGGGACGAATTTGAATCAAAATCGGTCTCAAAGAGTTCATTTAACAGAAATTAATACTGAAGACGTTGGTCCAGATTTTAATTTAAACGATGTGTCCGTGTGCGAGACAAATGTTGCTACGTCTTCACAACGGGTCTCTAATGAAGCTGAAAGTAATGCTACTCTTCAACATACTCGTAGAAGTTTGACTTGTTGGAATTGTTTGCAACCAGGCCACCGGTTCTCACAATGTACTCTTCCTTCAAAAATATTATGTTATCGCTGCGGAAAATTAGGCGTAACTGTCCGAAACTGTACATCGTGTCCGGGAAACGCAAATGCGGATCACTAATTAACCGTATAGTTGATCCCGGATCTTTTAAATCGGTTACTTCCACATTTTCTCAAAATTCTCTAGGTACATATCAAAAAGCTGTTTTAGATTTCATTATCTCTCATGCCGAGGGAGATCAAAGGCCTTTTCTCGAAATTTCTGTTCTAAACTATCCTATTCTTGGACTTCTAGATTCAGGTGCGACGAATACTATTGTCGGTCAATCAGGTTTCGATATTCTCATAAAACTTGGTTTAAAATTGGATATTAGGAAACAAGTAAACTGTCTTGTAGCTAATGGTCAGAGTTGTTCATCTATAGGTATTATAAAGACGCCGTTTTCTCTATTAGATAAAGTTCACGTTTTAGATGTACTGGTAGTGCCACAACTTCCTCATAAACTTATATTAGGTGCAGATTTTTGGATAATTATGGGCATCGTCCCAGATTTAAAAAGAAATATTTGGCATTTCAGTTCAGAAACAGATTCCAATGTTTCCATCAATGTTTGTGGTATACAAGATAGAGATAATTTAACTGTCAAACAATGTAGTGCTTTAAATACTCTTTTGGAAAGCAAATTCAAACTCATTAGTTCTAATTTAGGCTACACAACTGTTACTGAACACGAAATTGTTACGACTTCTCCACCCATCAAACAACGCTACTATCCTGTGTCACCAGCAAAACAGAAAATCATAGACGAAGAGCTCACAAAAATGTTGGCAGAAGGTATTATCGAACCTTCAAAAAGTGGATGGTCTTCTCCGGTTCTTTTGGTTCCTAAACGCGACGGAAATTATAGATTTTGCGTTGACTATCGCGCTCTTAACGCTGTAACCAAGAAAGACGCATATCCCATTCCCTATGTATCTGCCATTTTAGATCGTCTAAGAGATGCACGATATATTAGCACTTTAGATGTGAAGTCTGCGTTTTGGCAAGTAGGTGTCAAAGAATCGTCTAGAGAATATACCGCTTTTTCCATTCCAGGGCGAGGTCATTTTCATTTTAAGAGAATGCCATTTGGTCTTACCAACAGTCCAGCCACCTGGCAACGACTATTAGATACAGTTTTGGGTGCCGATTTGGAACCCAATGTACTAGTTTATTTGGATGACATTGTCGTAATTTCCTCTGACTTTAATACACATCTTGATACACTCTCTAAAGTATTTGATAGACTTCATGTAGCTGGTCTTACTCTTAGTAAAGACAAATGTCAGTTTTGTCGTCCATCTTTGAAGTATTTGGGCTATGTAGTAGATGCACATGGACTGCGAGTCGATCCTGAAAAGGTCGAAGCAATTTTGAATGTTCCTAATCCCTCTAACATTCACGAAGTAAGACGTTTTCTGGGAATGGCTAGCTGGTACCGAAGATTTGTCCCTAATTTTTCCTCTATTGTAGCTCCGTTAACTCGCCTTACTCAGAAAAATATTAAATTTCAATGGTCTCCAACCACCGAAGCTGCCTTCAATTCTATCAAAGACCACCTTGTATCAGCACCTATTTTAACATGTCCAGATTTCAATTCTCCTTTCGTTCTGACGCATCTGCCTACGGTATTGGTGCCGTATTAACCCAAAAGATTGGTGATGATGAAAAGGTCATTTGTTTCTTATCACGGTCTCTTACTAAACATGAAAGAGTTTATTCCATCACAGAAAAAGAATGTCTAAGTGTGATTTATGCTGTCGAAAAGTTGCGACACTATTTAGAGGGTAGTCAGTTTACAATAGTAACCGACCATGCTTCCTTGATTTGGTTGAATAAGTTAAAAGATCCTACAGGTCGTTTAGCTCGTTGGGCCCTAAGGCTTCAGCCTTTTAATTACACTATTGTACACAGGAAGGGTAAAGAAAATATTGTTCCTGATTTTCTATCCAGATCTGTACCTGTTGCAGTAGATACTATAGACTCTAATCATCGCCATCATCATCAGTTTGCTTCTACGACAGATTCTTGGTATTTGGATATGATAAATAAAATATCCCGACGTCCAGACAAATATCCTCAGTTTCGTATAGAGAATGGTGTTTTATACAAATATGTCCGCTGTATGATCCCTGAATTATCATCTGAGTCAGATTATTGGAAAATTATAGTCCCAAAAGATAAACGCAAAGACTTAATTCAGTTTTATCATGATGATGTTCGTTCTGGTCACCTAGGTGTATATAAAGTGTATTGGAAAATTCATAATTTCTATACATGGCCTAAGATGAGATCCGATATCTCGAAATATATTAAAAGTTGTCGTGTATGTGCTGCGTACAAACCAGAACAAAAGAGTCCTGCCGGTCATATGGGTAAACGTCCAGAAATTGAAAAACCCTGGCAGATGATAAGTTTAGACTTTGTCGGTCCCTTACCCAGATCATATCATGGAAACACCCATATTTTAGTTGTTAGTGATTATTTTAGTAAATATGTTTTAACTTTTCCTGTTCGATCTGCCTCTGCTAAAATCCTATGTCGTTTAATAGAGGATCATGTATTCTTAGTATATGGACCACCCCAATATTTGATATGTGATAATGGCGTCCAAATGCGAAGTAAACAGTTTCAAAAACTATGTGATACATATCGCGTCAAACTGTCTTATACCGCATTATATTATCCTCGTGCAAACCAATGCGAACGCGTCAACAAAACTCTAAAGACGATGTTAGCTATGTCTGTTAAAGACCAACAACGCAAATGGGACGACAATTTAGCTTCTATAACTTGTGCGATTAGAACTTCTAAAAGTGAGACTACAGGCTATTCACCATTTTATATTAATTTCGGTCGTGAATATTTTTCTACTGGAGATCAGTATAAATACCAACTTGCTACGGACCTAAATCATCAAACGCAGACTAACTTAGCTGACCAACGCCACCGGGGATATCAGAAAATGTACAATGACGTAAAACAAAAATTAATTTCCGCTCAACAACGCAATAGAAGTGTATACAACCTTAGACGTCGACCTGTTCACTATCAAATCGGTGATTATGTCTGGCGTAAAAATAAGGTGCAGTCGGATGCTTTGAATTACGTGAATGCTAAGTTGTGTCCTAAATTTGTAGGGCCATTTCGTATAAAGAATAAAGTAGGTTCTTGGACATATGAGTTGGAGGAGGAATTTGGCGGTTCTAAGGGTATATGGCATGTTCAAGATTTAAAACCATTTAATAGTGCAGAAGATGAAGATTGAGTTGCTATCATAGCATATCAGTAAATTTTGTTTGTGAAAATTTACTTCTTCCGAAGGAAGGGGGGAGTGTAACGGTTTAATTTTCATAGTTACGGTTTCAGAATTGATAAATCTAGGCAACCAAGTATACCTTTTGTTGCATATCTTTAAAACTAATTAAAACTCCATAGTATCAGTATTTGACTAATACGAAATTATTATCTAAGTAGGAAAAATACAAATTTTACCTATTTATTTATTTTCTTTCATGTAAGCAGTAAAATATAGGTATATTAACCAATTTTCTAATATCCGTACATAATTTTCTTTATTCCTATATCAATTCAAAGAATAACTTATATCGATCAGTTAATAAATCAAACTTAGAATTAACAGAAAATCTAGATTACACTTTAAGAGATACAAATCATTATTATTTAAAACGATCGTCGAGTAAATATTAATAAATATTTTATAATTTCGCGGCTGTACATATTCAATAGGAATTTTGTATCTTCTTACATCCGTTTTGTTGCCCTATGATATCGCGGCTTGGCCATAGGAGTACGCCAGATATTGTCTTACTGTAGTTCTTTTAAAAATCAATACCCGTGTCATTATCATATTTAACGTAATATAATTAATTTTACTGCTTATCTATTTAATATATCTGAACAACTTGTATACAAGTTTGCAAATTCTTTAATTTTTTTATTAATAATTTTCATTAGCATTAGCTATGTTTTGACTACAGCCATGTATTTTCCATATAAATTTGGAATAGTAATTTCGTGTTAAATATTGGTATCCATACGAGGAATTTCCGGAAAAGAAGGGGCGTGTAAAAATCTTACTGTGTGGCTCGAGGCGAAGGCTTTTGTTTTCCTAAAAGAATTGGAAGGAAGATTTTGCAATCATCATCCTACGGGGATAATCTAATTCTTTAGAAAATATTATTGGATTGTGTGCATTAAGCTTTAAGTGGTCGGTATTTATGTGTATTTTGCGACAATCTGCCTTAAATAGGGATTTATATTTTGCCACGCCGGAGTCAACTATTCAGCGAGTTACATTTACTCGCATTTTATACAGTGCCCTCAGAAGAGGTAGTTAAAAACTAGTAAGTAAATTCTGAAATCTTAACTAACTGCTACTTTATCATTTTAGGGTGCTTAGTATCGTGCATAGTATCGTACTTAGTATCGCCTAGTATCCATGATTTGAATCTAAACTCCTTCACTTCTGTATCTACTCGTCTAGCTACACGTTCTGCCAAGACAAACATTGCTGTTACGTTGTGCTGCATCTGCTTGACCATAGGCTTGCCGAACCTCCATTTCTTGGGTAATAAACCAACTATAAGTCTCATCGACGGACATCATCTCAGGTCAGTTAATCTTTACTTGTGGGACCCAGAATCAACTCTGTTCGTGACTATACATATGCATATTACTAAAATGATTATAAATATTATGCACTTGCGTCTTAAGTGATATTATTAGATATTTCTCTTTAAATAAGTATTTAGTTCAAAACATATGTAAACGAGAATATATATATATATACTCGGTGATTTATATCTCATGAGATTTATATAATTAATACCTAAAAACAATTTATTCGAGTCCTTTTGACTCCTACAGTCATTGTCACTGAGAGCACTTGTGTACAACTGATTCTTATTATTATTGTTAATAGAAATTTTGTTTTTTTTTTTTGTTATTTTCTTGCTAACACTTTATGTCACAATTAGATATTTAAATCTAGCCGGGCATAACACCACTTCAATTTTGGAAGTTTTATTATATTTATCGAACGTGGCAAACACATAGATTATATTTGTAATAAGTGCAATAAACTATTCGCCAGATTTATCGCCCAACGACTTCTTTCTTTGGGGGCATTTAAAACAGGCCATTTACGGACATTCACATGATAGGCCACGTAATTTAGTCAATTTACAGGCCCGAATTGAAGACGTCCTACATAATATTTCCCCTGAAATGCTGGAACACGTAAGAACCGAATTCTATGACAGATTAGGGTGTTGCGAGGCACAAAGAGGGGGCATTTTTGAACAACTTATTAGTTAAACATCAACATTAATTTTTTTCTTTCGTTTTCACTACAATAAGTTTTAAGTTTATTTATGTTTTAGAGTTTTAGTATTACTTTCTGCCAGAGCGGCTATTAAATAAATACAAAAGCGGAAAATAATTGCAATTATTTTCATACACCGTTAGGTAGGTGTATGAAATAATTCTAAATAGTTAAAAGTACGTAAGAATTTGCTTTGTTTTAAGCAAATGCGTCCTACTCCACGCATAAAGACAGCGGCACTGAATCTGAAGCTGACGAAGGCCTGCCAAACCTCCAGCCAATCGGATGCGCTCGGTGGGAGCGACTGCTCAGATGTTATTCTAATTTATAAAACGTCGTCAATATAGTCATCCTTGTCTATCGCACGGATTTCTATACTTTACTTTGTCGCTCTCATGTAAATTCAGATAGACCATCAGCGTTTTCCGACCCTGTATATAGAGTTCCAGATCTAGCTTAGCTTCAGTGTGAATTATACCTCTGTACCGCTTACTTTGAATAAACGTCGTTCATTCTTATAAATGTATTAAGTTATTTACAATGTTCTCGATCGGTACATACTTAATTGACGCAGTCAGTAGGATCTACAAACAAGTCTCTGAATTCTCGTGAGTGAGTGAGCGAGATCCTTGGTGTACTCCTGTACTTTGTTGAAGATCCAGGACTTCAAGTGGTTGGTCAACTTGACGCCGAGATCCCTGGACCGTCGGCGACGACTCAAAGTAAGTCCCTCTTGTATTTTTCCACTCCTTTCCTCGCTAAGTTGATATAAACTGATTTTTTATATACTTTTGCGGCGAAAAAACATTTTGATTTACACTTGCCTATGTACAGTCAAAATTAGTTAGGATTAAATTTTTAAGAAGTGATTAAGTGAATTTAATTGTTCTGAATTCGTGAGTCAACTCTCCTACGATTAGAGTGACTCTTTTCAGACCCTGTTTTATATTTTTGCTCTGTCCAAAGTGCTTCTTTTGTTGAGTGACTATTCGAACGATTAGTTTATGAGTCAACTCGACTGAAAACGAAGTCTTTGTTCAGATGCCAAAGGATAGTAATTATCAAGCTAGATTACGAGTAGAAAATCCATACCAGGTCCCTGTCAGTGTTGGACTCTTCGTAAATCAAAACGAAATAGATAGTTTAGTAAACCAGTTATCTAGTACATTTAATAACGAAAATATAACTACTAACTCAAATATCAACGAAGCTAAAGCTTTCCTAGACGTGATACCAATTTTTGATAGTTCACAAACTAAACTTCAGACTTTTTGTAAATTATGCGATGAATTAATTAGAATTTTTAATATCCCCGAAAGAACTGACCGTATGGTATATTTACTTGCGGGAATTAGATCTAAAATCACAGGCCAAGCCGAAATTATTTTGAACCAATGTTTAGAAATTAAAACTTGGACACAAATTAAAAATTTATTACAGCAAAATTTCGGAGAATGTAGAGATCTCCCATGCCTTCAGCAAGATTTAATTCACATGCGGTATAATCCGAAAAATGAAACTTTGCAAGAATTCTCAAATAGAATTCAACACTTGGGGTCAATTTTATCTCAGAAGTTAGTAAACTTGAACATCACAGCTGTTGAAAAACAAGTTTATCAAGACATTTACGCTAGACTCGCGCTCGACACGTACGTCGCGAACTTACCAGATAACTTGCAATCGATGATACGTACAGCTGATAAAACTACATTAGAAGACGCGATATCTTTTGTAAACCGAGAACTACAATTTAATCAGTACAAAGACCAACTTAGAAAAAACATATCTTATTCACAATCGCCGTCAGTCCCACCTAATCCTAATATGAATTTTAGAACTAACCAAAATTTTAAAACGAATTTTTAAAATCAAAATTTTTCAAGACCACCTCTTCCACCAAGAAATCCAAATTTTAATCAAAATTTCAATCAAAATTATAATCAAAACCGAAATCGACAAGCTATGGGAACTTATCAAAATTATAGACCAAATCATCCCACTACGATGTCAGGAGTTCAATCATTTGTAAATCAAACTCACAATACTAGAAGTAATCAACAAAATTTCAGGCAAAACCAACAAAATTTTAGACAAAAACCGAATAGACAAAATTTCTCTAGAACTAACGAAAATTTTAATATTGAAGAACAAAACTTTGAACAAAATTTTGATCCAAATTTCGACCCTAATCAAGAATGTCAAAATGAAAATTCACCTTTTGAACAAAATTATGATACAGATTATAGCGATGACGATTTTAATCAAAATTGTAACCAAAATTTTTATGACTGAAAATAACCGAAATTTTCCTTTAACCCTTTCTCAAGACAATCAAACGTAATAGATAATAATATTCAATTAGCTGCCCAGTTACCATATATAAAAAATTCTCAATATCCTTATCCCCCTTTTTAATAGATATATTCTATGTTACGACCTGACATAATAGAAAAAATCTGTCCAAATCAAATTTTTAATTTTTCGACTCAAGTAAAAACTATTTTAGGAAAATGTACTATTAAACATAAAGCTCAGGTACCCTCTTTTTCAGAATTTAATTCAAATCAAAATTTAGAAGTATTATCTTATGATTTCCATAACTATTTTGACGGACTTATTGAATGCCATGATATGAAAAAAATTAACATGATAATTGACTTACCTAACAACAGACTTATATGACAAAATTTTAATATTCCCCTTTATTTACGTTATCCTTATGACATAACAAGATGAGTAACACTTGTCCCAAAATGAGTATTTAAAAACGACCATCCCTGTAGAAGCAAACTTTTGCGATATTTTAATACCTTTTCAAAATTTAAACAATTTAATAATCAGAGAAACATTAACAACCAGCGAAGACGGATATGCCCCGGTAGAACTTTTTAATCCCTCTAGTGAAATAAACACTTTTTATTTTCAAAAACCTATTCCTTGTCAAAATATAGAAAATTTCGAATTATACAACTTTCAAATTTCTTCAAATTCTAGCAGATGTAAAAAGGAACAAATTCCAAATTTATTAAGAACATAACATTTATCTAAAGAAGAAAAACAACATTTAATACCCCTTTCCAAAAATTATCATGATGTTTTTTACTTTCCTGGCGATCCTTTGACATTTACTAATCAAGTTAAACATCAAATAAAAACTGAAGACAAAATTCCTGTTCATACAAAAACATATAAATATCCAGAAATACATAAACAAGAAGTGAGGTCACAAATCCAATCATTATTACAAAATAACATTATCCGAGCTTCAGACTCACCATGGTCCAGTCCCATATGGATTGTACCAAAAAAATTAGATGCTTCCGGAAATAAAAAATGGCGACTCGTAGTAGACTACCGAAAAGTTAACGAAAAGACAGTTACTGACAGATATCCTATTCCAAACATTACAGACATATTAGACAAACTAGGACGATCCCAATATTTCACTACCCTTGACCTAGCATCCGGTTTCCATCAAATAGAAATGTCCCCAGAATCAATCCCAAAAACCGCTTTCAACACTAACAATAGACATTACGAATTTTTAAGGGTTCCTTTTGGCCTAAAAAATGCCTCTGCCACTTTTCAAAGTCATGGACAATGTTCTTAGAGATTTGCAAAATAAAATTTGCCTCGTATATATGGACGACATTGTAATTTTTAGCACTTTCCTTCAGGAACACATTCAAAATTTAAAACTAGTATTTGAAGCTTTAAGAAAAGCAAATCTGAAAATGCAATTAGACAAATCCAAATTAATAACTCTACTCCCAGCTCTACAACGAATCGTTGGGAAGAAGTTCAAAGTCTCTTACGCTCGTCAGATGAGAATTATTCATTTGTTAATTAGCCAGGTTGTAACAATTGAACAATGAACAATTATATTTACAAAACTCTTGTGCCGATGGTTCGCCTTAAAAAGCCAGAAATCCCGGAAAAAATCCGTTTCTCTAGTGATTCCGGGAGTAGAGATATTAATTTGTTAATTAGAAAGGTTGCAACAATTGGAAAATAAACAATGACGTGCAACAACTATGTGCCGATGGTTCTCCCCATGATCCCAGAGTTATTGCAAAAAAATCTGGTTCTCTAACGATTCCGGGAGTAGAGTTATTATTAATTAATTTGTTAATTAGCGAGGTTGCAACAATCGAACAATAAACAATTATATTTGCAAAAATATTGTGCCGATGGTTTGCCTTAATAAGCCAGAAATCCTGGAAAAAATTCCGGTTCTCTAGTGATTTCGGGGGTGGAGTTTTTAATTTGTTAATTACAACAATTTAGCAATAAATAATAAAGCTAACACCAAAGTGATAAAGAGGGACCTCGAAAACCCCCGAGAGAACATTTTCCAGACATTTTCGTTGAATCGTGTGTGACATTTGCCATATGTTCAACAAAAATGGGTCATTTGTTAAATAAACAATTAAAAATTTGCGAGCGTACAGAGGTTAGATGTACCTTTTGTTATAAACAATTCCCTGAACATTTTGCAGAAAACCGCATCTCAATCGGACTTCTCCGCAAAAAGTTGTCCATTTTCACTTTTTTCATGCTAATTTGACGCGACTAAATTACTTATTTACGATACGAATTACGATATTTTACGACAACTTCCAGAACCTTCTCCTCCAGTATTATACATTCCAGAACCCTCTCCTCCAGTATTACATATTTCAGAACCTGACGACAACGAAACAATACATACCTCGATAGAAAATCCAGTAGCAGAATTACCCATAACCGATCAACCAATAAATCAATTTAAATATCAAATATCTATGGCTCTAAATCCAAATCTTGTTCAACCTTATGGGCACAGACTAACCAGACCTTTTGATAAAAATTCAATTTTTATAGTATTTAATCCTCAACTTTCAGACCAAAATAAAGCTAAAATATTACGAAACTTTTTAAAACTAAAAGAAATAAACTGTTTATATTTTTATGATCAAAAGCAAAGACAATGTTTTGAACGTTTAATACCAAAATTCTTTAATAATACAATAATTGAATTTAGAATCTCCACACTAAAAACTCAAGATGTAGAAAAACTAGAACCCCAGATCAGATTAATAATGAAACAACATGAAGTAAATACAGTACACAGAGGCATTGACACTGTTTATAATTCTTTAGCAAAAACTCACTATTGGCCTAATATTGAAGAAACTATAACAACCTATATAAATAATTGTGAATCATGTAATCGAGAAAAATATGATAGACACCCACAAAATCCACCAATCCAAAAAACGGAAACGCCCACTAAACCTTTCGACATCATACACATAGACATACACATATAAAAATCAATTCTTAACTGTTTTTGACACATTTTCAAAATTAGGACAACTCTATCCTATACCTAGTAGGAATGCTATAACAACGACTAATACTATTCTAAATTACATCTCCCATTACGGAAAACCAGTCAAAATAATCTGTCAAGCAACTCTAATTAAATTAGCAACCATTGGATATAATAATTCCGTACATTCTGTAGCTCAAAAAACACCCTTAGAAATAATATTAGGTTCACCCCAAAAAATAATTACCACAAATTTTATAGAAAAACAAAAACAAGTTTGCTCAAAATTATACAAGGACGTACAAAACAAAATTGAAGTGACAAAACAAAAACCCTTTAGACCGAGTAAATAAAAACAAAACGGAGCCACTAAAAGTTTAAATTTTACAAATCGTATAAATAAAAGATAACTTACCTAATAGGCATAAAACCAGACCAAAATTTAAAAAGGCTGTAGCTCTAGAAGATAACGGCCCCACCATACGTACAGAAAAAGGGAAAATTCACAAAAAGCATGTTAAAAAATCAAAATCTCCTGACACTTCTCCTCTGTCGAAGGACGAAGATTTTACTGATAGTGACGACAATATTCCATTGGCACGTCTCTTCCGAAATATTTAAACTTATCAAACACTATTCAAAATCTGACTTGTAGAAAAAATTCTAAATCTTATTAGTACAGGATATAACAAAACTCTTTGGCCTCGTGAACAATCAAAACAGAGAACAAATAGAAAATAAATTAGAAATTTTAGAAATCAATTTAACTTATAAACTCAATTAAAGGAACTATTAAGTTACTTAACCTCTCTCATCAAAATTAATAATACTCTACACTCATCAGTCAAAATATATGTTCAAAATTATAAAATTTATATCAACTTTAAAATTCCCATGTTCCAAATGCTTCTAAATTTTACCTGTACCCTTGAATCAAAACCTACATATTCCTACCTCAACCTACTTACTTAAGAATCAACAAAATACCAGGCCTGTATCAATGGAACGACACGAACAGAGACAACTGCACGAATTCATTAATGCAGTGACAGAATCCTATCGACTGTACTACATCCAAAATTTAAAGAAATTCCATATATCAAATTCAAAATTCGTTACTCATATAATTCACAACTCACTATGATATACAGCTAGATGAACTGAGTAGTTTAGCGTAGAGTATATCCCAAATATAAAATTTACCCCTGGAATTGTTTGACCAAGATCCACATTAGCAACTTCACTGTTTTACATTTTCAAGAGCTTCAATCAATAGCACCTAGAATTTTGATACGAAGGTCAAACCTAAATAATTCTAATGAGAGGACGACGACATTCCAAGAAGATACGTTACGTTGTTATAGTTCAACGACTGGAATCACGTCTATACTTTGATGATCTCCAGTCACCACACCAGGAACAGTGACTCCCTGCTGTTTCCTTATTACCTTCCGCGAATATGAGCATCGAAATGAAGAAGCACTCCTGAGCCTTGGTTTCAGATGAGGACTTCGCTGCCCTAGATGTCTCAATCCCAGAAGGAGCGACTACCGCCCACTAGGACCCTCGTCGCATCACCCCGTGAGCTCCCTCTACGACGGGAAGAATTATACATATACCCCTTTTATACCATATATATATTTTGCTTGTGTTCTATTTCTTTGCTGTAACATATAGTTACAACATTAGTCATTTTATATTCTGCTTAGATTTGCATTTATTTCCTTATATATAGGGTGTTTTATAATTGAATGTCAATATTGAAGAAGGTTAATCTACCCATGATTTTAAGACAAAAGTTTCATATAAACATAGGTCCGTTTCCGCTTTATTTTTGTTTTACAGAGTGACACAGATTTTTTTTTTTCAATAACGCCTAAACTGAATTTGATATTTTTGTGGAACTTGGTGAGTGTAAACTAGAGGCAAAGATACATGTTTTGTTAAAGAAATTTATTTTCAGTTTTAACCAGCGACGTCGCTATTAATTTTACTTTCACTATTTTCAATGAAAAAAAATGATACGCCGCTGTCTTTTTCAAAAATAAAAAATATTTTCTGAAAGGCTCATCATTTTGCAATAAAAAAGATCTCTTGACATTTTCCGCATCTTGAACAGTTTTACAGGAACAAAATAAAGAACAATTTATTTGCAACTGAAAACACTACATATTTTTTCAGTGTAACATACGCACGTACACATTTTATTGAAACATTCTTCACAACTAAATAATTAATACCAATATTTTTGAAAAAAAAAATTAGATAAAATGTTGAAAATGTCCTCCACCTGCTTCAGCTCTTCTTCTCATATTAGCACGTACTCTTTGAAGAATGCCTTCGGTATTTTTTATTATGTCACAGGAAGCTACTATACACACACTAGAGTTTTAAGATGTCCCCATAAGAAAAAGTCCAAACTATTTAGATCTAGGGATCTCGGAGGCCATGGTAGAGGTCCAGCACGCCCTACCCAACGATTATGGAACGTTCGATTTAAATATTCCACAACTGCATGCGGGTTTCCTTCGGCCCAAATATGAGTATTGTGATAGTGGTTCTTGAAAAGTTAGCTTCGTCCGTGAACATTATTTCACAGTCAAACACGGGATTTTGTGCAATATTCTCCAAAAACCATTGACAAAAGTTTATTCGCAAAGGGAATTCTCGGGCAAGTAGACTCGTTGAATATGATATGGATATAACTGAAAATCGTGAAGAATTCTCCAAACTAGAATGTGCGAGATATTCAAGTTGTATCCAATTTTTCTAGTACTAAGTTCCGGATTTTCCTCAATAGAATTTAAAACTGCTTCTTCAATTTCTGCAGTTCTTGCAGTAGCATGAACACCTTTTAATTGATTGTTTGGCTTAAAAGTACCTGTTTCACTCAACCTCCTATGTACGTTTGTAAATGTTCGTCCATCTGGCGTGACTCTATCCCGAAAGCGCTCTTGATACAATCGTCTAGCCAGTGGTGCGCTGCCATCAGCCAAACCATACATGTAATGAATGTTTGCCAACTCCTGATTAGTAAAATTAACCATTTTCTTTAATAACACTACAGATTTCTTAACTATCAAATTAAGTAGATCAAAGTTAAGTTTACAAGACGGAACTGTCAAAATTAGTAAAACAAAAGAGTATTTGTGTAATTTCTAATTGAACAATCACAGCTCACTATTACTATTCTGCTTTTAGTACACACAGGGGCCTAAGAATTATTGTTCTGTATTTTGTTACTGCAAAACCGTTCAAGATACAGAAACATGTCAAGAGATATTTTTTATTGCAAAATGATGAGCCTTTGAGAGAATATTTTTTATTTTTGAAAAAGGCAGTGGCGTATCATTTTTTTCATTGAAAATAGTGAAAGTAAAATTAATAGCGACGCCGCTGTTTAAAACTGAAAAGTCATTTCTTTAACAAAACATGTATCTTTGCGTCTAGTTTACACCTACTAAGTTCCACAAAAATATCAAATGCAGTTTAGGAGTTATTTAAAAAAGACAATTTTTTTTAAAATCTTTATCACCCTGTAAAACAAAAATAAAGCGGAAACAGACCTATGTTTATATGAAACTCTTGTATTAAAATTATGCGTAGATTAACCTCCTTCAATATTGACATTCAATTATGAAACACCCTGTATAGAGTTCCAGATCTAGCTTAGCTGCAGTGTGAACTATACCTCTGTACCACTTACTTTGAATAAACGTCGTTCGTTCTTATAAATGTATTAAGTTATTTACAACGTTCTCGTTCGGTACAAACTTAATTTGCTATGCCTTTCCGACATCTATTCATTTTACCAGATTCTGATTTTAGATGTGGTGTTTCATGTAAAACAATTAATTTTAGCAAACCTAAGAAGTTACAACCCTTTTAAAGTAAGTGTTGAAATCAAGTTTCCAAGTGTTAAAACAGCAGCTAAACTAATCGTAAGAATGATCAAAAGCAATTAAATAAACTGGTAATAGCGGATGAACTAAAATGTCAGGAATTTTTTTGTTAAGATTGGAGAGTTTTACACAGAATCTATAGCTAACGCAACAGAAGGTTCGTCAAGTAGTGTTTAACTGTAGTCCCCGAAAAGAAGCCGGCTCCAAAAGCCAGCTTCTTTCAAACTGCGCATGTACAGTAGAAAGAGTAAGTTTAG
This sequence comes from Monochamus saltuarius, assembly GCA_025584915.1. NCBI lineage: Eukaryota > Metazoa > Arthropoda > Insecta > Coleoptera > Cerambycidae > Monochamus > Monochamus saltuarius. Next base: position 37,322,687 of record CM046723.1, read on the forward strand.
CTATTAGCTCGTAGGTCACGCCACGATTTTAGCGCCCAATTCAGAAAGCGTTACCAAATGTAAACTTTACGGAAGTTATTAGAATATTATACCTAATTAATAAAAAGTATTAAATAACAATAATAATATGTATTCTTACACATCAGTGACAACTGACGTTTTTATAATTTACAGTAATTGTAATTAAAAATAAGGTAGACACATATGTAAATAAATAGGCACTTATTTAAAAATTTTAAATTGTGTTAGAATAATAATAATACATCAATAACAATTTGAGAAAACGTAAATATTTCTAATTTTATTAATTGATTAATAATATGACATGATTTTTCTTCCGCATAGATCCAGAATCCAGATCCTTGTTTGTTGTTACGTCCTAACATTTATTCTTAGTTAAAGGAGACGTATTTTGTTTACCTGATTATTTAAGTTTTATGAAATAGACTAATTTGGGAAAATCCGAATTCCAAGGTAGATAAATACCCGCCGTAATTTAAGGAATGATCCAAGGTATCCTGGATTATCTAGGAATTATTACCTGATGTATTTAGAGAAGCTTAGGATTCGGAATTTCTTATATTTACTGCATCAACCATTTTATGGTAATTAATCCTAAGGGCAGTATAAAAGCCCCAGTCTGTACCTAACTACTCACTTACTTACGAACTTCCTTTAGAGATAGTCACTAGTTGTCAACATATACTTGTAAATATAGTTAAGTGAAACATCTGAAACATTTGTAATTTATTTCCAAGATCTTCGAAACAAGAGACATATCATTTGTATTACTTCGATAATTACAAGTGACATTTTTGTAAAAAAAAGCTTATGCGTACATACATAATACATACATATATACATATACATGTCCAAAAAAAATTCCTTGTGCCCTATCTCAGAAACTGTGATACGAAAAAAGTTTAAATAAATAATCTTTGGGGATTTCTTTAAATTTATTTGCGTAGAGTTGCGTGTTCTGTATAGATAGGCAAAATTATATACAAATTACATTCCTCTGATGTTTTCAGTATCATATAGATTATAGATAGTTAGAATGTTCATAATTATTATAGATGTATACGAAAGGTAGGTATACTTTACTATAATGATAATCTGACACTGTACGCGATCTACGGCATTTATTGGAGACCAATGGCTAAAAGACAAAGACGTCGAGGATCGTTTTTGGCCGAGCGGCGGCCGCTCGTCGATCTTTCTCTTAAGATATGGCCAACGCGTGCATTCAACTGTTTTTATAAAAATTTTTACACACAGTGGCAGATCTTTTTATGTCAGTTTGTTTTGCGCCTGTTTATGTGCATTTGTTAAGTTGCTATTTCAATTATTATTATTATTATTATTATTATTACTACTATTTTTTTTTAGTAAACACCTTCCGAGGCTCCGACACACAGATGTTCTGAAGAGTCAAGCAATGACCACTCTCCATTCTGTGGAGTCAGTAATCATTGCGCCCGTAAATCGTGTGTTCTGAGCAGACGTAGCGAACGAAGGACGATTGCTTTCTGCATTCTGCCCGCTAAGATCTCTGCCGAATTTCGGCAAGCCGGTATGATCTTTAATTCAGAAAGCAGAGTGTCTCATTCCACCCAGGACGCCTATAATTAGCACCACAACCTTAACAGAGTGGTCTGGATACAGCCTGCGGAGCTCGGAGAGAAGATCTCGATACTTCCTCCGTTTCTCCTCCTCTTTTAGAACGATGTTGTTCTCTGCGGGAGCCGAGAACTCAATCACAAACATCGTCCTAAGCTGGTGGTCGAGGAGGACTACATCAGGCTTATTGGCTTGAATTTGCCTGAGGGTGGGGAATGAATAGTTGCCCAATAAATTCGGCACTTCTCATTCCCCACAACGGATTCTATATCCCCCGGAGCATAAGGCAGCACTGGCGTCTCGTCTATCTCATACGAGTGTCGTAAATGATAATACAACACCCGTAAGGCTGAATCGTGTCTTTGGATATACGCTGTGGCCGCATATACCGGACAGGCCGACAGGAGATGCATAAGCGTCTCCGGCGCCTCGCGGCAGGCCCTGCAGCTGGTATCAGGAACCTCGATACCCAAGACACGACTACGATAGACGAGTGTGTTAATTACACCATCTTGGCAAGCCCTTATGAATCCCTCGGTCTCAGAGTTCAGCCCCGCTGACCTCAAAAAAGCAAAGGTCAGCCTTTCAGATAAGCCAAGCCCCTCTAAATGACGGTAGAAGAGGCCATGCATTGGCTTATCCTTATGTAGCTGCAGAAGATGACGCGCTTCTGCAGCTTTAATTTGGGCTTTTAACTGAGCAGGATCCGACTCGGTGACAGAGTCTGGATTTTCCCGCTCAGTATCGAACACGAGACCAAGTTCATCGGCTGCTCTTCTCGCTGCCTTATACACAAACGCTTCTATCCGTGCTGCTTCATGGTCTTGGACCATGCACAGAAGGGGATCCGAGCTCCTGATGACTTTACAGGCCTCCTCCAAAACCACTCTGCCCTGGAAACACTCCAAACTCAAGAGTCCACGGCCTCCCCGATTTCTTGGGAAGTATAACCGCGGAACGGACGATCTTGGATGCAAACTCCGATGGAGATGCATCATTTTGCGGATCCCTACATCGAGTTGCCTCAGCTCTTCTTGTGTCCATTTCACTACTCCAAAGGAGTAGACAAGGATCGGAACGGCAAGCATATTTGTGGCACTCACCTTGTCACCCCTCACCCGACAGCTCCGAAGACCAGATCTGTCGGAGGCGGTGCCAATACATGCCGCGGAGAGCAGAGGTAGCCACCTCATGAGTGCCCCGCTGTGGGACACCCAAATAGGTGTACGACTCTCCGGCATCTAGATGGTGGAAGATGCTTTCGTCTATGAGCTGGGCGTCCTCTCCGTATGCATCGCATCGTCCTCTCTTGAGATGAACCAGTGCATATTTGTCCAGCCCGAACTCCATTCCAACTGTCTGCGTGTACTCCTGTACCACTCTGAGGGACTGATTTAAATCCCTCTCTCCGGAGGCATAGAGTTTAAGGTCATCCATATAGAACAAATGGGTGACCTTGTGCCTTCGGTCTCCTGGGGTACCGCAGTTGTAATCCCGGGTACGACGAAGGGCAACGGATAATGGCAGCAGTGAGATGCAAAACAAGAGGGGACTCGGGGAATCTCCCTGGAACACTCCCCTCCTGAACAAAACCGGCTCTGTCTGGACCCTTGCATTAGCCGATGTTATGGTAAAGCGGGTCCTCCAGAGCGGCATGAGTTGTTCAATACATCTCACTATGGGTTCGGCCACCGCAAGGCATTGGAGCAAGCGGATTATTAGCTCATGTAATGTCATATCAAATAACTTTCGGTAATCTATCCAGGCGATTGAGAGGTTTCGCTTGTACTGCACGGAGTCCTGCGTAATACATCTGTCGATGAGCAGGTTCTCCTTACAGCCAGCTACACCCCTCTTGGACCCTCGCTGCTCGTATATCCGTTGATAAACCGGGTTCACTGCGTGGAGCACACGCGCGTACAAGATGCGAGTAAACACCTTGTAACACGCATTCAGGCAGGTTATTGGACGGTAGTACTTTGGCTGGGACAAATCTCCGCTCTTAGGGATAAGCACGGTTCTCCTCTCGACAAACCACACCGGAATTTGCTGCTCTCCATTTATCCAGGACGTGAATATTCTGGCCAAATGGCGGTGGACACTTCTGAATTTTTTGCACCAGAAGTTGCTGATCCCATCGGGACCAGGAGCAGCAAAGTTCTTCGATCTAATAAATGATCTCGGAACTTCATCCGGGGTTATCGGTGGGCACACCTCTTGTGGCTCTCGAAGCCTTTAACAAAAGGCCTCGAAGTGTGCCAGGGCTGGAGTGTCTCTATCAAGCGGAATCCTGTGGCCATAAAGACCTCTCCAGAAGGCTTCTACCCGATCTACAGTCGGCGGATTATCCGCAACACGCTGAGGCTGTTCAAAAGTCGAGAAGGCCTTACACGGAATAAATTATTTTGCTCCAACCTTCTCGACCGCCTCACTAGTGACTTTTTCGCACCCACTAGCATCCGTATCCTGTCGAGAGAATGCTGCTTGATGGTGAGCAGCACCACTCGATTCAGGGTATGATGGACCCGCCTAAGGGAGGTAGCTATGCGTCTCACCTTAGGTGTGAAAGCCCTATTGGCTTCCACGTAGTCCATCACACATTGGATACGGGACGCGTGTTGCCTGGCCGACCGGATCTTAGCCTCCATCTTGTGCACTCGCCGCCGTGCTCTCTCTTGTGGAGAAACGGCATTTTCACGCCCTCTCTCCACCCGAGTCAGCAGTTCAGCGGCCTCGTACACAGCGCAATTGACGCGCCAGATGTCAGCCTCTTCTGGGAGATCCTCACGGAGCGCAGTATCCACTCGAGCCAGCTTCGGGGGTTTTACAAAAGGCAACCCCCGACGGGTGCTCAGGTCGTCCTGTTCGCGGGGAATGAAGCGCGGCGCCTCTGCGGGATCATTCCGTGGCTCTTCAACCACTTCATTCACCCTTAGTTGAGGACGCCTCTCGTAGCCTCTGCGACGAAGGTAGGATACATAATCCCGCAGATTTTGTGCGGTGAGGGCGCGGCCTTCGGGGTGCATGTCACACCACCGAGCATACATCCGCGCCATGTATCCTCTTCGCCCGGGCTCGCTGCTTTCATAACGGATCAGAAGATCGTCCCTTAGCTCATCGGTCCACTCAAAACTTCCATTTTCATAGCGTTCGTCGTCAACGGGCAATCCGTCCGGCTGGGCCCCACCACCTTGCCCATGACCCCCATCCAAATGGGGTCGATTGTGGGCCCTCTCTCCTGGCATTGGGAACCGGAGGTTTCAGTGTGTCAGTTGGTTGGCCTGACACATCGACGGCCGGCACCAGAGGAAGAAAGTATCTCATCCCTCCCGGGTGCGCAGTGCTGCCGGTCCGATTTTACACCCTTTAGGTAGAGTAAGTGGTGTCGCTACTCACCAAAGGTCGTGGATGATGGATGACCCCTCCTGCTTATTTATTATTATTATTATTATTATTATCATTATCATTATCATTATCATTATCATTATCATTATCATTATCATTATCATTATCATTATCATTATCATTATCATTATCATTATCATTATTATTATTATTAAATACGAGTATATTCAAATAAATCGACAATAATGGCTGGAAATAACTGCCAATATTTTAATTGTGGTGAAACTCGAAAATCGAGTTCGAATGTTTCGATTTCCACATAAAAATGAAGATTTATGTAATAAATAGTTTATACACTGTGGAAAGTGTAAAATGCCTATACGCAAAAAAAACTGCGGTAATTATTTACATTAGCGTAAGACTCTCCAATATTAACAAAAAAATTCCTACCCCCCTATTTTCGAGGGTGCTGATCACGAATCTAAGTCAGATTTCGGCGCTCGCATGTAGTTTTCTAAAAAAGAAAATTTAAAAATTATAACCTTTATTTTCCACTATATTAGGTTCAAATTGCAATATACATCTCTGCCCCCTCTGCTTTCTTCATTTCATGACGTCACACTGTTGTCAAAATATATAGGAGTTATATTGCAATTTCAACCTAATGTAATGTATACATAGAGGTTACAATTTTGAAAAATTTTTTTTCGAAAACTACATGCAAGCTTCGAAATCTAACTTCAGATTCGTGATCAGCACCCTCGAAAATAGGGGGGTAGGGATTTTTTGTTAAGATTGGAGAGTTTTACGCTGATGTAAATAATTACCAAAACTGCTAAGATCATATTTTTAACCCATAATTTAATTTTTGCAAACAATACAATTTAAAAATGTAAGATTGTGTAATACATAACATTGTTATACTTATAAACGGTATAATACAATAATAGTTTCCTTTTGTCTTTATCCTAGGAGACACATAATATATCATTTAAAAATTAATTCTCTAAAAAAATTGACAATTATAAATTTTAAAATTGACTTGCTACTAAAACTTCAAATTGATTTAATTCAATTCAATTTAAGATAATTTAATATTCTATAGGAATTAGTCAATATTTCATTCAAACTAAGTATAAAGTTGAATGCACCGATTTAATTTAGATTTTTTTTCTCTAAAACAAAAGTAAGAGGGTAAGAAAATGTTTATCTAATAATTACCTAAATTACACACAGCTAAGGGAGAAATCTCTATCCAATTTTTTAAATAGCAATATAACCACCAATTTTTTATTATGACTGATCCAAAATAAGAATATAGCTTGCGTTCACTCCCCTGTTACCATTTATTTATTTATTAAAATGTTTATATCTGTTTTGATTTGTTTATGTGTTTATTTATTTATAATACAGTTTTAAATAAAGAAAATTTCGAAATTGATAGTATATCGAAAGAGGATACCCATCGCATTTCACTGATTTTTTATTGTCTCTAAAATATATAATAAATAAATCAGTAGGTATCTGTATAGAAGTTAATTTTTTTTATGATTTCTATTTTTTTTGTCGACAACAAAGTGCGATATGAGTCTTTCAAACAACGGGAAAGTTTAATTTTAAGATGTTTAATTCAAAGAAATACAAAATTAAAAAAACGCAGTGTTGTCCCAGAACGCACCACAAAATTATTGAAAAACTTCATAAGAGAGTTCAACATGCGAACATAGGTCAAACTTTTTCAGTTCATGTAGCGGTCACCGACACCGGTCACCGACCTACATCTGTGATCCCTACAATTACAATTTAATGACATTTGCATTAGAGCAATTAACAAATCAATGTCAATAAAACCATTAAAGTACTCTCTGATTTGAGCCCAATTATAATCAAATAAAGGGATGGCAATAGTATGGCCGCGGGGCAAGAGACGAGTTTCGGGAGTATGTCCTGTAAAAGGTGCAAATCAAAGTTGGTTAGTGGTATTAAATGTAAAAACTGTGACAATAACTTTCGTCTAAGTTGTGCTAAATTGTGGTCAGGTGTGCAATTTGTAAAAGACGGATTAATTTGCTGTAATGTGAACAACAGCGAAAATTTATCTACTGACGAAGTGGATTCTAACGGGGCATTTTTTGATGCTATAGAAGAAATGTCTTCTTTGGACAAAAAAATGGAGTCCCCCATTTTCATATATATCTTAAAACAGGAAGATATTATTATTAATGAGTTACGTGGCAAAATAAAAATGTTAACTGATCAAATGGCCATTTTAAATATGGCATTGACGAAGAATAATAAGGACGGAAATTCTGCGGAAGCAAGACAGGTTCAAATACATCAGCTAAAACAAGTGGAGACAAAAACTCAAACTGATAGAGAAACAAAAAAGCTAAGTAAACAAGATAACACAGTGACAAATAAACAACTATCAGCTGACTTATTAAAAGTGCAATCTGAAATAAAATGTAACGAAATTATCAACTTTGTAAACGACCAAAAGAATATAACTCCTTCTGGTTCTTCTGATCAGCAAAAGGACGAGTGGAAAGAGGTGTGTGTATGTATTTGAGTAATGGCTTTGGTCGTACCAATTAGCCAGAGCTAAGTATTTATTAATAATTGTATACTCAATGAAGATAGAAATTGCTAGAACAACCCTATATTAGAATTTCTATACTAAACATACTATCTAGATGCATAGGTATTTTTTTTCTGTATTGCTCAGAATTTACAAAGATTTGTTAATTTGTTTTACATGTAAATATTGCTTAACAATAGTTTCAAATCTAATTTTTTTTATGATATCAATGTATGTTTTTTTCTGTTCGTAAATATATTGTTGTTGATGTATATATATATATATATATATATATTTTTAAATGTTTTATTTATTTGCCTATTTTTTCTTTCTTTTATTAATATATATTTTTTTTTAGTATTTTTTTCAGTTTTTTTTGTGTAGGTATTTTTTATTTATTTGTTTTATGTATTATATTCTCGGCGTGAATAATTTTGCTAATCTGTTATTACTGTTTTGTGTTTTTCTCTTTTTTTTGAGTGAAAAGAGGTAAAATATTCTAAAGGACGCAGTCGACAGAGAATTATAGGAAACAATGTGAATGTAACTATAAAAGGAGTACCTAAGCTGGCTGCTCTCCATGTATACAGGATAGATGTGCATACAACAGTACAGGAATTGGAGAATATGCTTCAAACACATTTTCCGGAAGTTAAATGCGAGCAAATCTCAGCAAAATACCCTGAACTGTACTCTTCGTATAAAGTGACCCTTTACGAAAAAAATTTTAGGAAGGCAATGGACCCGAGTGTGTGGCCTTCGAGAGCCTGCATAAGTAGGTTTTTTCAGTATCAGAAAAGACAACAACAAGTAATATAATGTTTAAGCCTAATTTACTATTACTTAATGCTCAATGTTTAAATATGGACACATAATCATGCATTAATAATTTAGAAATGGATTTATGTGATAGTAGTATAAGTATTTTATGTTTCACTGAAACTTATTTAGATAATGATTCTGTAAATTATACGAATATTGCGGGATTTTATTTAGCTAGTGTTTATTGTCGAACTAGCTTGAAGCAAGGTGGTGTGGCTATTTGGTGCAGGAATGATTTGTTAGTAAAAAATATTGACCTGAATATATACTGTGTGGATCAGCATTTTGAAATTTGTGGTGTATGCCTCAATATAAGTAACAGAACCATAATATTAACATGTTATAGATCTCCTTCTGGAAATTTAGATATATTTTTTGAAAATATAGTTACAGTTCTTAATTTATTAGTCAAACCGAATATGGATATTATATTGAATGGTGACATAAATTTGGATTGTTCTTACCTTTCTAGAAATTTAAAAGATTTTGATACATTGTGTACTCTTAGCTTATAATCTGACACCAATAGTTAGGTGGCCTACGAGGGTTACTTCCTCTACTGCAACCATAATAGATCAAATATTTACGAACATAATAGATAATAGTACTAGGTACTATATCTGTTGTTGATAATGAAATATCTGACCACAGAACCATTCTTTTTGAGTTTTTTAACTTTAATGAAAATTCTCACGAATGTAATGCTAGTTTTAGAAGGAGTTATAGTGATGTAAATGTTTTAAATTTTAATAGGGATTTGGAGAATGAAAATTGGTCAGATGTTTATATGCACACTAGTATGGATCAGGCTTATGATTGTTTTTTTAATATATTTTCATATTATTTTAATTTGCATTTTGCAATTGTCATAAGGAGTGGGTTACGGAAGTTAAATCATCTAGTTGTAAATTGAGGGACTTGAATGTTTTGAGAAGGGCTTGCCCCGAATTCACGAATGATTACATGGCTGCAAAAAAGCAACACAAAATATTAGTAAATAAAACAAAATTAGATTATAATAAAAATAAAATTAATAATTCTGATAACCCTACCAAGGCTGCATGGGATATTGTCTCGCATTTAACTAATAAATCAAGTAAAACTAAAAACATTAGCTTATTGGATCACTCTGTAGTTAATGAAGACCCATTATATGTAGCAACAACTTTCAACAATTTTTTTGTTTCAGCTCCACACGATGTAATAAGTAAGATTCCAGTAGTTAATTCACAAAAAAATGTACTTACAGGGAACGCAAATATTATACGGGATAGTCTATTTTTGACACCTTATGTTAGTGATGAACTGTTATATATTTTAAAAAATAAATTAAAAAACAAAAAATCTTCGGGTTCAGATGACATTCCCATAGTTGTAATTAAGAATGCTTTATTTTTTGTCATAGAACCTCTTTCTTTCTTGTTAATTTATCATTTGAGACCGGCATATTCCCAGCGAGTTTAAAAACCGGGATAATTGTACCTGTGCATAAACAACATAATGTACATTGTGTAGAGAATTACCGACCCATCACTCTAACTTCAGGGTTTTCTAAAATTTTTGAGTACAGCTACCTACATCGTTTTATGGCATTTCTTGATAAGCATCATATCATTTCGACTAATCAGCATGGGTTTTTGGTGGGTAAGTCTACATATACCGCTATGGAGAACTTTTATGAAAAATGTTGCAATGTGTTGAGGCAGGCGAGTGCCCTGTTGGGGTTTTTTGTGACCTCAGTAGGGCATTTGACTGTGTCAATCATGAATTATTGTTGTCGAAAATGTCGTCATGTGGTATTCGTAGTTTGTAGTATCCTCTAAAATGGATTCAATCATTCATAATAAATAGAAAGCAATTTGTAAGTGTAACACATAACAAGAAAGGAATTGTAAATAAAATCAATTCGGAGTGTGCTTTAACTTAGGAGTTCCTCAAGGCTCTATATTGGGTCCAATATTGTTCTTGCTCTATGTTAATGATTTTGATAAAATAATAAATGATGCTTATTTAACAATGTACGCTGATGATACATCTCTCTTAATTTCTCATAAAACAGATGTGTCGTTGCAGACCAAGTGCAATATTATATTGAATGACGTCGCAAATTGGTATGCGGCAAATTGTCTTCATTTTAATGTTAGTAAAACCCACTTACTCTAGTTGTAAAAGTGCAAAATTTTTAGGGTTAAAATTGGATGAATGTTTAAATTGGAAAGAGCACTGCATTGATTTAGTATCAAAATTACACTCATTATGTTATCTCTTTCGAAATCTAAAATATGTATTACCCATGGACACAATCATGAGTTTGTACCATGCACAAGTGAATTCTAGGTTAAGGTATGGGATTGTATTTTGGGGAAGTTCTGTATCGGCAAGAAATGTATTCTTGGCTCAGAAACGTATTATTAGGTACATTGCGGGTGTACCCAGCAGGTATTCTTGTAAAGAAATTTTTAAACAATATAAAATACTAACGTTCCCAAGTCTTTATATTCTTGAATTATGTATTTTTGTTTTTAATAATAAAGATAATTTTAACAAAGTCAGTACTCTGCATACATACAGAACTAGACAAGAGAATACATTTTATGTGCCATTCTGTAATTATAATATCTCTGTAAAGTCTCCATATGTATTTGGACTCAAAATATTTAACCATTTGCCTGAAGAGATACAAAAAATTGAAAGTCTGTTTAAATTTAAGTCCAGGTTAAAATTTTATCTAATTGACAAATGCCTATATGACATTGAAGATTTCTTTAAGTAAGAAAGTTTTATTGCTGTAAACTTATTGACTATCCATACACTCTGTTTATGGATAACGAATTTTGTTATTGTTATTTTTATTCAATCCTGTTATATTTATAGTTTGTTATTTGTGTTATATTATGTGTTTTATATTTTATACTATATTGTAGCTGATACCTACATTTTTGTTGTGTGTGTGTTTTTTATCTGATTTTATATTATGTGACATACACATCTGTATCTTGTATTTTTGACTACTTCCCATACTATATTGTATAGTCCGTTGGAATAAATTATTATTATTATTATGGTCAGAGATTAACCAGCCCCCGAGACATTCCTCGAGAGGTCCGGTGGGAAACCACAGTAGTTACTTGTCGCCCGTCTTCCGGGTAACATACGTCCAGACTTCTGTATTGGTGGAACATTCTTTCCCAGTTGTTATCTTTATTAATATATTTAACGTGTTACAAGCCGTGGACTTGTTATTTCTAATCTAACAACCCCACAGTTCATTTTATCGACGACAGTATTTTTTTAAATCTAAGGTTGAAGCTACCCAGATTTATTATTTTAAAGTCTTTATCATACAGGTGTTAAAAATTTAGGCAGTAAGTTGTAAAATTTAGCCCATCCCTGGTAAACTAAAAAAGCTAAATATGTTTCAAAGACAACATTACTCCTTACTAGTGTCCATCACATTAAATTTTTATTAAATTATATTAAGTACTTTAAAAGTTATTAAATAAAAACGATTACCAGCTGTGTTCTTCAGACACATATCTCCGTATGTAAGAAAATTTTTTATACAAACTTATCATCTTATTTTTTCATGTTATATCTGCACCCGAGATATTTCCCACATTTTCCCGGACGAGTGCCTGGCGAGTGCAAATATTCCGTCACACACATCGCAAACGCAAATGCTTCTAGTTGCGGGTAGTTGACGTGTCTAGCAATGGTTTAATTAGTGCTTGGTGAAACGGATGATTTAGACTTTATTTTAGATGTATTAAGTGAAACGGATGATTTAGACTTTATTTTAGATGTATTAACTGTTTCATTAATTTGAGCTTCGACAAGCCATGTGAAATTTTTAACATTTATTGCTCGATAATATATTTTGCTTATATTTTTATATGCTTATAGAATTCGTCAATCAATTTCATAAATAAAGGGCATTTCTGCAAATTAAGCATGATTAAACATATTAAAAAAATAATGAACATAAAAACTCTTTTTTGTTTTATATAAAAAATTACCTGTTTACAATTCTTTCTAATTTTGAAGAGGGCGATATCATAAATATATCTAATACAATGATAATATATATATAATAAAAATTATTTTTGTCTTTATCCAAAATATAGATATTTCTAACTCGCCGAATGAATGAACCGTCTTATGTAGGAGCTTATTTATGTAAACATAATCTGTACCGCAAGTATAAGCTTATTCACACGTCGCACATTCATAAAATTTAATTCAATTTCTTGAAAACCGTAGCACATAGCAAAGTAAACTTTAAAAAAAAACATTTTTAAAATTTTGCCTGCACTGAATGGTGGTTAGGGCCTACCAACGTAAGTCGTTCCTGGGCGCAAATGCGGCCTGCTTAATAATAATATGCCGCTCCCTCTCCCGCACAAGTCTTCGACTTCTGGGCTAATCCTCGTGATTAGAATGAGGGGTAGAGATATTATTATTATTATATTATTATTTTGCCTCGGTATAGTTATAGATCAATTTTTAATAATTAATATAGTTGCATAATAACATTTTTAATGCATAAATTTACTGGTACGACTTTAACTAATTTTGTCGAAAAGGCTTTAAGTTATCACAAATTGGAGTGTACCATTAGAAGCGCTACAGGTTTTTTTATATAGGTTGTGAAAAAATTATGAACATTAGTAAAATCGCTGTTTTACAACTGATATGTTATAATAAACATAATTGTCAAATAAAATTCAAGCATCAATAATTTGATTTTAAGTTCGGCCCTACTTGTAAAAGTCTATTTTAAATTATGGTAAACGTTCCATTTAGTTATAGCTTAAAAAAATTAACCACCAATTAGAGTTAGTGAGGCAATTTTACCCCACTATTAAAATTCATAAACGCAACGCACTTTATAAAGACGGCAAGATATGGCAACAGATGCAGCGGTCGTCAAGGAAACGAACGCGTAGGCTGCTTCTTTCGAAGAGCGCATATTCATAAGTTTTAAAATTTTAACAAATACGTATCGTTGCGCCATCTGTCAACAACCACAGGACCTATTTCCTAATATGTTCCCATGAGAGTTATGTTCCGTAGCTATATTTTCTGTGGTTTTACGCTATTGTAAATAATTACCTTCATTTTTTTATATTACTGTAGAAGTTCTTATATAATATTAGTAGGGCAAAAAAACAGATTACAACCGCATATCTTCCAAATATTAATAACACAATACAACAACAGACTATAATACACAAAACACAAGTAAAATCAGAAGTAGCTATAAAAATTTCAATATCAACTTTACTTGTGGTATGATCAGATAATCCGGAGCTTCAAAATAAAAGAGAAGTAGGGGAACAGAGGAATTGTTTTTTTTTTCAAGTTTTTATATTCAAGTAAATTTAAATTTGTCATGTCAAAGTGAACTGCAACCCATATTACACATTTGTATTACGAGTTGACATTTTAGTTCTCGGAATATCTGTGACATCTTTTGTTGAAAAGTCATACTTACATTTTCCTTATATATATATTACCACTGTATAGAAACGTTATTATCTTAGCCATATATTGAAATTTAGGGATTTTATGTGATGCTAGCGCTAAAAAAACCTGGTGGCAGAATTCGCCTTCTTAAGGCGACCTCAAATTCAGTTTGATTCAGAAATTAATTTCTGGGTTATTGTAGAACCCTTTTTCTCCTGTCCACTGTAGTAGGCATTATGACAGTGTTAATGGCGCGTGAGAATGTGAATGTGAAACACTGATTTCGCGCACAAAATATAAACAATATTTTTTATCCAACTGTCCAAAGAATTTTCCATTGTAGGTTCATTATTTTTATCTGAAGTTAGTGTCAATGTCAAAAGTGACATGATCGTGAAAAGTACCTGAACAGTGAAAAACAGTTATTTATTGTATAAGTTTTTTAAGTAGCATTTTAATATTCTTAAGTGGATAGAAGATAATTAAAATACGAATGCAATATAACGTTTTATCCACAACCACATCACAATCATATTTGTGGTCAGAATTAATGGAATTTAATACAAAAATATTCGCACGACCTAATATTTTTTAGTACTCAATGAAACGTGGTAGGTTATTTAATAAACAGTTCGATCTGAATTTGGTAAAGAAGAAATTGTGTTCCTGTGGCTATTTTTGAAGCTCAAGAAGCAATTGCAATGACAATATTTTGTGATGACAATAAATACAGTCATGCTATCGTATTTTTTAAATTTGAAGAAAAATTATGCAATGTTTATGTGGTCTAAAAAATATATTGTTACGGAAGCTCACCTACCTTTTAGTTTGTTAATTATGTTCCTGTTTGCGTTAGAATTTATAAGTTTTGTAATACCTTTATTTTGACGTTTTCCGGAATATTCCAGGCTATATTCTATTTGTTTCTCGACACGTTCTCGAGATCGCAGAAACTTCCAGAACTCTAAAAACCTATATAAGCGGATCAATTCCGCCGTCACAGTCAGTTTGTATTGAGCAGTCGAAGGCGATTGACAAACATCAAAGTAAAGCGTTGACAGTTGTGAAATTTGTTCGAAGGATATTTCTTGTATAATCAAGAGTGACAATAAAGTTTGTCTACGTGAAGTTGTTTCCACGCTAAGTTAATTTCGAGGTTACAATATATATTGAAAAATATAACAAGCTAACTACTTATTTGAAGAGGGAATCGAGATGATAGAAAGCAAAAAAGCTGCAGATATTGAAGAATTTTTGAGTGAGGCTTCCGATAACAAATATTTAATGATTAACTATTTTCAGAGCGATGTTGTTAGGTATACAGGGTGATTCACGCATAATGTCATTAATTTTAAGAGAATATAGGAAAATGAGTATACGTATACACGATTTAAGAAAATTTTAAATGCATATTTACATATTTACACCGGAAAATAATATTTTCAAATCATTATTTAAACCTCCTTATGTTACTGTTACTCTGGTGGCAATTCAGCTCAGTGTCAGCCTGACGTGACGTTGCCAAATTTAAATATTTTCCTATATTACCTACCCGTAGTGTATAGTTATTGTAATTAATGATATAAATTATTTTTTAAAAGTATGCAATTAAAACATTAAGTTTCAACATAAAAAATATTTAATATTGAAATTACAAAACTCCAACGGATAAAAATAAACCATTCACATTTCATTATGTAAATAGTGAAATAAAATCCAATACTCACTAGGTTAAATTATTAAGAGAGGCTGAAACGTTTTTTGTATTTAAGGGTCAACGCTAGATGCAAGTTAACTCGACAACCGTCCGACTTCCCTTACATCTTCTCTTTGCCTGCCTCGCATTTCATCGCTCGATAGTAGTTGAACGTAAGCGGCTCCTTTAGCAGGTTTTAACTTAAAATGCACTATTATTTCCAAAATTTACAAAGCTATTATCAATTATTTACAGAAACATAGTGTGTATAAATTAGTAATAGCCTAGAGATTTTTTCTAAGAAAACTGGTGCAAGCCGCATCATTATTACTGGAATTATTTTGAAACTAGTTTTAAGATACCTAAAGAGGCTAAAAAACCCCTTGTGCTGTCAACAGAAAACAGTTCGAGACATACCTGTTCAGTGAACATTATTTAGGTCAATAACCTTGTTTTTAATGTCTACTCAATAAAAAGCGCTGCAGAACCACTAAATAATAACAGAAACAAACAATAATTAAATTTGCATTTTTATAAACACCCGGTGTAATCAATACGTAATTATAAGAATTTTATAATAAATGCCAACCGCAGAATCAGCGCCGACATCAGATAGGCTGTAATCAGCACACTCGGCACAACTAAGAAGTTGGTAGTTCAAATTCCCGTTTAATACGTTACCGGCGGGATAAGTCAAACATTGTTCGGGTCCTATACAGACGTGCCCGCCGTCGACTGCACCTGGAACAAATGCACACGACCCAACTTCTCCCTTTTTTCCATCCACATTCCACATCCATCAGTTACATTTTCACGATTTCGCGTGGTAGAGGTAACATATACCATGGCTTAGTGGAGTGTAGGTTGAGATATAATTTGTGCCTGTGGGGCCCTTCCGCCTTATTTTTAGATGTTTGGATTATGCGAAAAAGGATTTTAAGGTGTATGGCTGGTGTTGTTAGCACTGTATCATGCAGGAATATTTTTAAAGAGTATAGAATTTTAACATTATGTTGTCTATTGGTATATGAACTCTCGGTATATGTTTATACAATAAAAATACATTTTTGAAGATTAGTGATATTCATCACATTAACACACGGCAAAATGATAGATATCATATAGATACCATTTCTTAAATATAAAATATCACGGAACTCACCAACTTGCCTAACAATTTTTAATAATTTAGGTGTTCATATTCAAAATGCTAAAAATGTGACAATTTTTAAGATTGTTTTAAAAAGTTATTTACCTCATAAATGTTTTTATACTCTTGACGAATATTTTTATGTCATAGTTTGTATGTTTCTTTGACAATTCCTATACAATATTGTATTTTTGTCTTAAAAGAAATAAATCTTATTCTATTCTATATCTCATTTGATTTATTTGTCAAATTTATAACATTGGTTTCTGCAAATTACTCAAAAGTTTTAACTCTTTTTAGGCAAGAATGGTATGGAGTATATCCAATACATTACAAACGAGATTATAAAATAAAAACCATAAAAAAAATATATCAACAATTGAAGCGGTTTTTGAAAATAAGGTTGATGAACTGCAGCAGATTCTGTGACACACTGTGAAGACTTTCATATAATTATAGTAATATATGGTTTCTTTCTCTAACAAAAGAGAAGATATGCCAAAAAGTGCCTTAACCTAATGTGTTAGATAAAGACTTCGTTACCTCGGTACTAATAATAATGTTGCTATAACATATCAAATTATTTTGAATGTAACAATCTGTATATACTATATGCTATTTGGAATGATCTTCATCTACTGAATGAAAAAACCACATAGTTGCATATTTAAATCTAACATGTAATTTATAAATATTAATAGAATACATTTTTACAATAGATTTATATAATTGTAACTAACGATAGATGTGTATTTATTTTCACGTCTTACGGCACATTTTTTTGGCCATATGTCCCTTACTATTAGAGATAGATATTTCGAGTCTTATATCAGCATAATCCTAAGAAGACGGTCTATTCGAAAATATATACAGTGTTGCAATTGAAAAAGTTGACTATTTCTATATTTAAAAAATTCGTACTACTTTTTGAAACACTAGAATGATCCAAAAAATAGTACGAGTATGAGACGAGCTCTAAAACTTTTGTATCAATATTTTCCTTATAATTATCGCAATAAACCTGGATCTCAAAATATAAATGAATACCCTGTGCTATTTCCCAGGTGACCCGCTGTATATAAACTATAAAAATCAAATAATTTCAGATAATTTATCAAGAGATACATGGAAAATAGCACAGAGTATTCAATTCATGTATATAGATACGGCGAGTTGTACATTGTAGGGCAATTAGAAGACATTTTATATTAAAATAACCCTGGACTAACCCTACGGACTGGACTAATTAAAAAACAATTGACTTCTATACATAGGTATTAGTATAGCATTGCGCAACCAGCTACATCGATAGGAAAACAGATATAATATCCAAATGCCATAAAACCTAACTTATTTCCGAATATTTTTTAAAAATTACCCCTCG
This sequence comes from Monochamus saltuarius, assembly GCA_025584915.1. Lineage (NCBI taxonomy): Eukaryota > Metazoa > Arthropoda > Insecta > Coleoptera > Cerambycidae > Monochamus > Monochamus saltuarius. Next base: position 37,340,748 of record CM046723.1, read on the forward strand.
TTTACGGCTCGGCACAATTTTCAAATTATTCATGATCTAGAGAAAATTTTCTGGAATAATTATTATTTGGTAAAAATATCACATCAAAATTTTAAATAAACTTAAACCTGTCAATTTTAGTCAAAGCTATAAAGAAAGTCGTGCAGGCAACCAGCTTTGACGTTAACAGTTGACTGTTAAACTTACTGTGCTGGAATAAGATAAAATTGACAAAGAAGTCCAACATCTAATTTTTAAGAATATAAAATATAATGTAATTATAGTTTTGCAATGGAGTGATACATACTAGATGAGTCTCTTATTGATCAACAACTAATAGAAACTTTCAATAAGGGGACTGTAGTTAAAGTAACGTAGAATTCGACAGCAAATCAATTGAAAAAAATTTTTTATAAAACACAAAAACTTTAAATTTAATTAATTTAGATGTTTTAAATTTAAAAAAAATTCCAGTGCAATTTTAACTAGGAACCAACAGAACAATTTACGGATGCGTTTTAAAATAACATCATTTCATTACTACCAGATAAAATTGCAAAATTTTCACTTATAATATCACTAGTACCTAAATTATTTCTAAACATTTTTTAAGGTCACGAATATTTTGGAACAACTCGCAGATATTTTGGAAGGTTATATATTTAATTTGGAAAAAAAAGTAAAAGTTATAATTATATTAGTTATAGTAATGTGTAACTCCACAGGAAAACAGTCGCATGAAATGTTTTACGAAAAATAAATATTATCTATTTCTTTTTAGATAAATTTCCAGTTATTTTTTCCTTGCTACGGTAGCGTTTTAAAACAATGTCATTTAATTGACTACAAAACAGAGGTGTTAAATTTTTACTTATAATAGTGCTTAAATTATTTCCAGAAATGTTTTCAAAGTAATGAATATTATAAAAATTATATAAATTTCTAAAAATATTACTTAACTGGGAAAAATTTCCGATTTATTAATATAAGCTAGTAAGAAAATTTCACATCAAACTATGTATTCATTTGAAGGTAGAAATAGAGATCAGGTTCGACAATTAGACTGTATTGAAAATAATTACATATAGAATATAATAACTTACTGTTTTTGATTGTATTAGTTTCCATAAAGACCATTAAAAACTCAATAATAAAAAATAATTAAAATATCAAGCACAGTCAAACACATTGAATATACATAAACGTTAAAAAATTTCCAATGTAATCACATGCAGTTTATTTGAAGGATAAAAATTTTCGGAAATTATTTGAATTTCCATGATAACAGAAAAAAATACAAGGTGGTTAGAAAACGTTGGTATAAAATTTTCAATATAATTTTTGTCTGAGGCACTTGCCGGAGAGAGTCTTTTCTAATTATCTAGTTAACTGCAATTCTTTCCAGAAAAATAAATATTAAGTATAAAATTGTCCTTATTGAGGCATATTTTATTCTGAAATTTCTCAATAATTCTACATAAAAAATGTACTCTTATTTAGGTCGCATTTGATTTAAGGTTTGTTATTATTACTATTATCAATAATTGTTATTATTTTCACATTAAAACTGTTAAACGCAAATAACTCAGAAACCGATAAAGTTAGGCGACCTAAACAAGAGTACATTTTTTATATAGAATTGAATGTTCTTTTAGAATTTTACGCAAAGTTCAACAAATAAAAAAATATGTTTATGTTTACCTAAATAATACGGTGAAACTAGCGTCCTCTAGGAGCAACGTCAAAATAACCTTCAAATTCGTAATTCTCACACCAAAAAAAACCAACAGTACTAATTTTTAGAGTAATGTTATCAAAACTTTCTCAATTATTAAGAAATTTTAGAATAAAGTTACACCCTGCATTTTTTAAACCAGCTACATTTATATAAGGCATAATGAGCTCAAACATAATATTTTGGTGTTTAGTATCTCCAGCTTAGTGTTGATTTATTCTTTCTAATTCACCCTGTATATATATAAGAAAGAAACCAGTGATGTGATTACAGTCAACAAGTGCTAAGGGCTAGTACAATAAGAACACTTTGTTGTCAAGCTTTCGGAAATGTTAATTTCCTTTCTCAAGACATAAACGTGAGGTTAAATTAAAAAACCATCAAAGATACTTTTCACAGGCAATTCTCCTTTTCAACATATTGACTTGAAAATTGTTATAATTGTTTTTTTAAAATTAATTAACAACAACACAGAGTGTTCTTATTGTACTAGCCTTTAGCACTTGTTGACTGCAATCCCAAATACATGTATATATATATCAGTTCTGTGTATACAAAAAAATCATCTAGTAACCTTTTCATTTTATTATATTTTTATAATAATTATTACTTACTTTAAAGATGCAATTAATGATATCACTTTAGACTGGTATAGAATTTCATTATGCATTTAAAACAAAATGTAATAATTAACACATAAGTAACTTTTGTTACATGCTGGATTAATACCGAACGAAGATAAATTATTAATAAGTCGCAAACTAAGCATATCTGTTTATATATACATGCATATTTGGGCTGGAACCTCGGACTAAATTATTATAAAGTCTACTAGAATGATATGTACGTCCCTTGGGGACTAGAGCCAGTGATATTTACAACCCCTACTAATCAGAACATCTAAAGGATGTTATGGTCCGTGACGTACGCTTTTTGAAGCAGCTCGACACACTTCATTATGTGGAGCTTTATGCCGTTCTTATATAGGGTGTGTCTTAAGAAGAAGTCAAAATCCAGGGGAGTATTCGGTGACCAAAAATAAGGATTTTTTGTTATATAAATGTGGGCTCTTAGACAGCTGTTGTCCAACTACAACGCGCCAAAAAAAATTATTTTGTTTTTAATTTTTAATATCTAAACCGCTTAAGATAGTTTGACCAAATTAGGCGTGCATATTTAGTATGACAGTAGGTATGAAACACCACACCACCTTCAGCCAAAATACATGCTTCAGATCTTCTTGAATTTGCAGTTCAAACGCGCAAATATTCCCGGAGTAGCTCTTATCACATCACAACTAGCTATAATTTGTGAACTTTGTAAACTAATGTCTTGAGATGTCCTCAACCAAAGAAATCAATAGGGTTCATATCGGGTGACCTGGATGGCCAATGATGACCTGGTTGTTGAGTTCCTCGTCAATTACCAAATTTTTCATTTAAAAATTCACTAACAGTCAAACTAAAATGTGAGGAAGCCCCGTCGTACATAAGCCACATTATTTGTCTTAGCTCATAGGGAACATCGTCAAGTAGTTCAGGTAAAACGTTTTCAAGAAAATGTCTGTAGGAGGCACCGGTTAAAGGTCTTGGTATTTCCAATAATATCCACCCATACATATAAAGAAAATGGTTGTTGAAATCGAAATTCTACTATGGCATTAGGGTTTTCATCGGACCAAACGTGTTTTTTGTCGAAGTTCATTATAGTATATGGAAAAATTAGCTTCGTCGGTAAAGTCAGCGGCAAAGTCAACATTTTGTTCAACTGTTTACAAAATCCAATGACAAAATTGTAGGCGAGTAGAATAGTCTTGCGGTAGTAGAACCCTTCGTATATGACACGAGTAAGTATAACTGTTGATGCTTCAGAATGGACCAAACTAATATATGATTCACATTAAGATCTGCAGCGATCTTCCTAGTACAAATAGTCTAGGATCCGGCTGCCAAATTAGTATATTCATAATGTATGTAAGTAAAAAGCTCGCTCGCGGTGATAGAGGTATTAATGGCCTTGGTGAAGCATGCTGCGAACATGATATTCAATAGACAAAAGTATCTGACGTGGCGGAAAGAAACGTGGCGGAAAGAAACGTTGCCGACAGAAAATTAGCTCACGAGGCTCTCAATAGGGTCTTCGTTAAAGATTCCTCAGTGGCGAGGAGGGCTGTGCGGCGGGTGTAGCCGGAACCATAGCTGCTAAAGCTAGATTGGGCTGGGCATGTTGAAACCCAAGAAGACGGGAAGGAAAACAAAGTCAAAGAAGTCTGGCGGGGCTCTAACGTTTTGCAAAGTCTCCGCGAAAATTAGGAAAGTCATACGTCGGGCGAACACCGTTGAGGATGCCGTGAAGAAGGCGGTTCGAGTAGCCGAGCGTATGAAGAAGGCATCCACGAGTATTTCACATCCCAAGAATCGCGTAATTCCAATTCGAAAGACCGGAGGTATCCTGCCTCTGATACCTATATTCGTTGGACTTGGTGCTCTGGTAAATAAGAGGTGTTGTTCAAGTAATAAAAAATTTGGATAATGATGGCGGTGAGGGTACTCATTGGACTCATACTCATACTACAAGAAGGGACCTGTAGCCGTATATTTCGATAGTTTTGACAACCTGAGACCTCCGGCGGAATTATTAAAATATCTAAACTCTTGCTGCGTCCAATACAATATCAAAGGTATGATACAGTCAATTGCGGGCATCTTTGCTTGAAATTCCTATATAACGAGTCACACAGCTAAAGTCGCGTCCATTCAGTGTGAGTCATCGGTGCGATTTTTATGTGTGTCTGCTATATACGTTTACCTCATCTGGTGATTCATCGATTATAAGTGCGCAGTTCTCTCCGCCAATCGAGCTCGAGTACGATGCTGACTACGCAGTCGGACTTGTGAACTTTGAAGCCTACAATTCCATATCGAACATCGATTCTTCCAATAATAAATTTTATTTTAACGACGGCGATAAGGTTCTGGAAATACCAGAAGGCTCTTATGAAGTAGAATATATAAATAATCACATAAATAACAATCACTGCTCTCTGACGACAGTAATTTAATAGATAGGGTTGTGGTTGTTTCCATACAATCTAATACGGGTATAAATTTCGAAAACGCAGTTGGGATTTAATAGCCATAAATTAGTGGCAAACAAGCTTCACGTATCTGATAGTCCTGTCAAAATTCAAAAGGTCGCCCTATACGTGGAGCGTAACCTCTTTTCAAACAGCTTTATCATGTCATAAACTGTCCTGGCAACGTAATCTATCTGCCAATCAACAAGAGGCGGATCGAAGCGTATATCAGTTAAAATAGTAGAGCAGGACGGAGATCTGGTCAATTTCCGTGGAGAGGTCATCACGTAAGGTTGCACCTGAAGAACAGCATTCATGGGTCTTAAGATTAGCGGTGGCGGTGGAGGATCCGGCGGCTCCAGGAAGAGACCTTTAAAAGAAGCACCTGTGCCGCAGCCAATTAGTCTACCTGTATCCTTAAAGAGTTCACATCGCAAAACATGCAGCTTCTTTACTCTCTGTACAAGCTACTGCATCGCAATGAATTCTATTATTTTAAACGTATTTAAGAAGCCACCCTTCAATAACGCTATAGTTAACGTAACGTACCGAAGCGTTCCCACGGTCCATATTCAGCTACCAATTTGAATAACAACGATGAAATCCGAATTCTGATACAGAAACAGGATACGTATGCGTCTCCGTATTATAGCATATCACAGACGATTAAGTTCGACGAGATGGGCATTTTTCTGCTTTTCATATCGTTAACTTGAGACAAAAGTTGGTACTTGTCCGTGGTTCTATCGATATCAACGCCCTAGTAGGCACCGCCGGTGACGATGATGACGTCAGAGTTGAGTTACACAGTGCGCTGTGGAAACAGCCACACATATCGGTGGCCGACGCTGAGCGTTTGGAATTGCTGAAATACATAGACAGAAACGTTGAATTGACTGTACCTTTCCGTAGCTGGGAACTGCACGAGTATCCTTTGCTTTGTACACATACGTGAAGTATCAAGACTTCTTCACAGCTGGAGAAACCTCGGTTCATCATATTTGGGTTTTACGTGGCCCGTAAGAATAACATTACTAAATCGATGAGTCAGTTTGATCAATGCAATCTAACCGGTTTCATGGTCTTCCTAAATTCCGACTCATATCCGTACGATAACTTGAACGTGGAATTTTAAAAAAATTGCTATGCCAGCCTCTATGACATGTATGCTCAATTTCAACAGGCCTACTATCAGAAGGAGAGCGAGCCTTCTCTAAGTAAATATATCTTCAAACACCTAACCCCTTTAGTAGTCGTTGATTGTTTGTGCCAGAATGAGGATGCTTACTAACATAGTGCGAATTTATTAGCTGCTATGTATGTACTCGATATACAGTCCACTGGAATATAAGGCATGGCATCACTTTAAATGGACTTCAGTGGGACAATTTACCATAACATGGAATCCAGGACTTCACAGCCGCTAGTGTGTTAGAAGAAGAGCCTTCTATACTAGTGAAAGGACTGGAAAAACAGAGATGGCTGGGGCAGTATTTACCTAATAGTTCTATTATAGACTTCGAGCCATATGGCTCTAGTAGAATAAAGTATTTAATGTTTTCTAACTTAGATGATCATTGATGATGATAAAATTATTATTCATCATATAATGAACAAGTCAACAGGAAATGCTTTTACTAAAGGATATAAATATATAGTGGTAAACTGTAATGTTTCGAATAGTCTTCTAAATCAAATATAAATATCAGACATCGAGATACTAATTAATGAAATGTACCCAGTAAGAAAAAGCAATAAAAATAAGACGTTGACAACAAAAGAAAGAAATGATGTACTGAATGTTCATATTATAAGTATTCTCATTTCATAAATTTCTTAATGATAGCATTATAGATTACGCTTAAATGTTCAGTATCAAACTTCTTGTTAATGGTATTATTTTGAGATTGTATACACACCATCTCGCTAATAAGCCTTTTTTGGTAATTATATTCCTTGTCAAAAATTTTAATTGAATCATTATTAAAATTAAAATTATGGTTATGTTTGAAATGAGTATTTGTTTCGTTTTTGCTATGTGTATTCCACTGCATGTGTACTTACGTGTCCATTATTTTGCATTTCCGTTTGCATGTATATGTAACTCATTTGTTGTATTAGTGTTAATTTTTAGGTGCGTACATTGTATTTATATTATATTTTGAGTAAAATTGTAATTAAATGTTAACTAATAATATTACCCACGCACAAGGATCGCCTTTGTGGGTTTTAGGTATTATTCGCTAATCTTAGAGAAATATTTCATTTTTGAACATTTTGTTAATAAGAAATCCAGACCAAACCATTGTAGCTAATTTGTATGAAAAACCTATCAGTTCTGGAAGACTTTTAAATTATCATTCTTCCCACCCATTACAGCAAAAATTAGCAATTATGAAAGCTATGTACAATAAAATCATGTTACTTGGTAATATTTGTTTTCACGATCAAAATATTCGTAATTTCAAACAGAAACTTAAATATAATGATTATCCCACTTCCCTTTTAACGTCATCTTGAATAATAATCTGAATTATAATAATAATATTAATAACAACAATGGCTCAGGTGTGAATTGAGAAACAAATAATCTAGATAATAATATTAGATATGTTAAGATACCCTATGTTAAAGGTTTATCAAAAATATTGAAAATAATAATTCTTAATAGTGAAAATATGCGTGTTGTTTTTTACCATAACAAGACAATAGGTCAACTATATTCGTCCATGAAAGACAAACTAGGAAAATCGTATCTTGTCTGAAGCTATTTATTTGTGGCATAATTTTAGTTTTTCTTTAGTTTTATTGGGTTTTTGCCACACTTCTGAAAAAATAATAAAGATTAATTAAATAAGCCCTTGCGCCAAACGGAACAGTCAAGGGTTATTTTTGAAACTAAGTTTGCCTAACCAAAAAATCTCACACCGAAAAAAGCAGACAAGTAAAAAATAACAGAAATCACATCACTATCGCGCACTTCCGTATTATTGACGTTTCGAAAAACTCTCTGTTTTCGTTCTCAAAATCGTAGTAAAAATTTTTAAACGTATGTCAAGTTTGACAGTTTAAAATTTGTTTATCTGCTTCCATAGAGATGTTAAATGATTTTTATTTTATTGTTACTTACTTCTTCTTGATACAACTGTAGCCAACAATGATCGATGTTAACTGAACAGTTAGACACACACTTATCTCCGTTCAACAAAATAATCGCGGTCTCGTTTAATTTTCTTTTTGTTGCGTTATCTTTCTTTTCTAAAATTTTTGCCGAACCCCACTGAATCAAATGACCGTTTTCCCAAGATTTTTTGGTTAGGCAAACTTAGTTTCAAAAATAACCCTTGACTGTTCCGTTTGGCGCAAGGGCTTATTTAATTAATCTTTATTATTTTTTAGAAGTGTGGCAAAAACCCAATAAAACTAAAGAAAAATCGTATCTGTCGCACGTAGTTTATGGTATTCAATATAATGATTGTTTAGGGATGTATATTGGACAGACAAAACAAAATATCAAACATAGAATGAGCTCTCATAAATCGTCATGTAACCCTAAATATATTAACAAAAAAGAACATACAGCATTGGCTCTTCATCGTTTCAAACATAACCATAATTTTAATTTTAATAATGATTCAATTAAAATTTTTGACAAAGAATATAATTACCAAAAAAGGCTTATTAGCGAGATAGTGTGTATACAATCTCAAAATAATACCATTAACAAGAAGTCTGATACTGAACATTTAAGCGTAATCTGTAATGCTATCATTAAGAAATTTATGAAATGAGAATACTTATAATATGAACATTCAGTACATCATTTCTTTCTTTTGTTGTCAACGTCTTATTTTTATTGATTTTTCGTACTGGGTTTTTTACTTTTCATTAATTAGTATCTCGATGTCTGATATTTATATTTGATTTAGAAGACTATTCGAAACATTACAGTTTACCACTATACATTTATATCGTTTAGTAAAAGCATTTCCTATTGACTTCTTCATTATATGATGAATAATAATTTTATCGTTTTTGACTCTGGTTTTGTCTGACTAGGTAAGGTTGCTACTATATTTTTTTTTTAATTTTTATTTTTTTTTGAATTAATGTTTTAATCTAATGTTTTGCTGTTTAATTATTATTGTTTTCAAATTGTTCATATGTATGTATAACTATTTTCTTTTGTTTTGTTTTAAATTTTAAACTGTCCATATTGTTTTATAATTCTTATCTCTTGCTTCCTATTGTAGCCCTGAAGAAGATTTAAAAATAAATCGAAACGTTGGCTTAGTTATAAAATCTAGACCATTAACTATATTATCCTGTTTTCCGATTATTCCTTCCTAAAAACAAGTTTAAGGATATTACTAAGCGGTAATATTATTAAACTTAATTAATTTCATTTCTGGAGGGATGGATAGGGGGAGGAGAGAGAGAGAGGGGGGATAGACGCTAAGAGAGCGTATAAAAGTGAATATCGCTTATGAAGCACTCAATTATTCAGTTCTTAGCTAATAGTTTAATATTAGTGAGCTACATAAGACAGTGAATCTGCAAGACCTCCTAAATGGGGTCCTCTGCACCTGCAACATGTGTCAGATGCCAAAATATATGTTGAACCAACTAAGAATTGCAGCCAGTGAAAGGAATGAGGGCAATAGACAACCTCCCCGCTGCTTCCATTAAAGGAAATAATGAGAGGTATGATATTTTAACTTCTTTAAAAAATATTAAGATATGTAATAAATGCTCTCTCATTGTTACAGACAGAGAGCTGTACAGGAGGCTTCTAGTACCTCACGGCTGCCTTGCTGAGGAGGCCAAGAAATGATATTTATTTTATATTAATTATATTTTATTTTTATTTTATTTAAATAAAATGATTTATTATTATTATATATTGTTAAATTTCTTTAATTTTTTCTCCTTATCACACTCATATTATTTTAATACTAAGTGAAGGGATAAATAAGAACACTTATTAAAAGACAATATATACATACATTCAGTAATAATATAAAATATATATGTTTTTAAAATAATATATATTTACAAAAATATCTATACAGTGTTAACTATGACTAAGTACAAAAATTTTAACCACGTGCTCAGGAAGGCCTAAAATACAATAAAAAAAATATTCCAGAATTTTAGCTCGATATTTAAAAAATGGGGCAAAACCCTCTTTTCCTACGGAAAGTCAGCGCCTATGATAAACGTCGATTGAGATGGATTAGATCCATAGATAAAGCTTACATCTGTCAAGAATATCTACTACCATGCTGTCGTTTTTTGCAGCATTTCTAAATGCAGAATCTACAAAAATTAACATTCTTATTAATAATAATACCTGATGGATAGGTAACAGTTAATCCAGCTAGCTCCAGTATTTTACATTCATTTTTCATTATTTCGTTAAAAACTGGCAAAACTACAACATTTTCATTCATCAATCACTCACTACCGATAAAACACACTTCCCGTAGGTGCAGTTAGATAAAATGCCAATTTATTATAACGAAATGGAACGAAAGGAATAGATAATAAAAAAACTTTTAATGTACTGGCGGCAGTCTTGTCCCATAACCTAGAAAAGCAAACCGAACTATATTGTGGGAAAGTACCTGCACCCGACACAAATTTCTTTATTTAATAACTATAAAACATTTAAATTAAAATAGGTACTAAAAACTGAAGAAAACCACAAAATTACAACGTAAACACATGGTAAACATAGGAATTAAATTATGACATGACGGGGAATGTTACCGTCGTGTTGCTAGTTGTCTACCTGACTCTGTAGACATGTGGCGGACAAGTCTCATAGGCGGCGTTAAATAAGGATTTAATATAATTTCGAAAACAATTATTTCGCTTTATAAATAAGTTTTTGTCTATGTCAATTTCTTTGTAATTTAAAAATATATTTTTTGCCGGAAAACATTGACTGTATCTACCGACCGATGACGAATCTCCGTTTACCAATAATTTTTGTAAATAGTACCTAGTATAAGAATTTATTAACGGATAATGACTTTAGAGACATATATTCCTTTTGGAAAATATTATGTAGTTGTTCGATAGTTTAGTAAAAATTCTGTTCATCAACTCGAAATTACATTTATCCCGTAAAGCTAGCCAATAAATAGTCCGATGGGGAATTACGATTTTATCTAATATTTTGTAAACAAACTGATAATCATCATCGAAAACAGATTTTTGAATGAAATTTTCGTGTGTCTCGAGTATTTATAACCCCGCTGCTCCTGCCCGCTATCCGACGCAGGGCAAATTCCTTTTAGCAGCGAGGACGAAGCTCTAAGCAGAGAACGAACAGCTCAGGCAGTGCATCGCTAAGCTGACCAAACAGCTGCACGAGCAGGAGGAAGCAGCTAAAGCCCGCGAGGTGGTGGCGGAAGCCCGTCACCGGTCCCTACAGGAACTAATTCGAAGCCTGTCGGCAGGCTTAGCGGCATCTGCTCTTGCAAAGCCATGTCCTCCACGGCGATGGCCAGAAGGCGGCAGCTGTGGCGTCTCAATGTCACAGATGCCAAAAATTTGGACGCGGTCAGAGCCGCTGCACCGCTCAAACGAAGTGCGTAAAGTGCGGCGAAGGCCATCACTCGGTCGAATGCAAGAAGCCGAGGGAAGCGCCGGCGAAGTGTGCCAACTGCGGTGGTCCCCATCCGGCAAGCTACACCCCAGGCCTCTAAGAAAAATGTGGCCAAAAAGTCACCTGCGGCAACAGCAAAACCTGCAGGGGACAAAGAACAGGCTAAGTATACACAGCCCCTCAATACCACAGCGACGAAGAGCTTCGCTGACCCGGCGAGGCAAAAGCAGGCTCCCGTCGTGGCGCCTAGGGGGGTTGCACAGAAGCTACAGCCCCACACGCTGCGGTGGGGAGTGCGCTCTCTGACTTCATCAGGGCTCTGGCGAAGATGGAGGAGATGTACTCCACCATGCGCGCCTTTTCCACTAAAATGCCATCTCTTTTATAGGAGTAAAGGCAGTCCCTTGATAAGTGCAGTCCCTGAGAGTCGCCTCCTGGAACGTCGACGGGTTCCGGTGTAGAAAAAACTTGCTTGAGCTCTTGTCACGCCTAGATGTAGGCGTGGCCGCTATCCAAGAGACCAAGCTAGGGGACGCACAGGCCGCCAGGGGGCTTAGATACGTGGTGTAGCGGAGGAACCGGACGACCAGAGGAGGAGGAGGGGCCCTGCTAGTTAAACGAGGCATCGAACACCATATGTTACAGGTTCCACAGCTGGTCAACATGGAAGCCGTAGCAGTCTCCGTGAGCACCCGCCGCGGAGAAATCGCTGTGGTGTCCTCTTACCAGCCACCATCTCGCCCGCTCTTGAAGAACGATCTGGAGAAAGTCATGGAGGCATGGCCGCATACGGTTACCATCGATGACGCAAAGTCGCCAGAGTGGAACAGCACGACCACCTCAGCACGAGGCAGGGTGCTTCTGCAGTTCTTGCGGAGCCATGACGTAATTGCATACGGACCCGATGAGCCAACCTTCCAGAAAGATGCGGCTAGGCCGGACGTGGTGGATATCGCTCTGCTCAAGGCAATACCGATGGAAGCCGAACTGACGACGCTTCAAGAGGAATCCACAAATCAATCGCCCGTCCTATTGGAGTTATGACGAGAGCGTTGCGACGAGGCAACCGTCGTCAGGAGGCAGGCCGACTGAGAGCAGTTTCGTGCAGAAATGCAACGACTCTATCAACCCATTCCTGTCATCCACGACGAATCGGACCTCAAGGCGGCAGTCGTGAGCCTTGAGACGAATATCCGCACCACCCTGGAAAGCAGTACCACCGAGAGAAAGAAAGGGACGTGTAGACCACGCAGGTGAGTTACCTCTTGTTTTGCAGGAGCAGATAAGGGAGAGACGCGCAGTCAAGTGGCGATCCATGAGAACGGGCCACTCATGCGACAAACAGATCGCAAACTAACTCAACAGGAGAGTCAAGGCCGCTATGGACGAGCTTTACCAGGAGCGGTGACAAAGACACCTGGATCCCGAGGATGGTAGTCTGTGGAAGATGCAGAAGGCGCTGAGGGCCCCCCGGGGTCCGATACCTCCGATTCACGGAGAGAATAGGGCCGTCTACAGGAAGCGGGACAAGGCAGAAGCTTTCGCAGGCAGCCTTGAACTGCATTGTAGAGAGAAGTTTATCGATGACGAGGATCACACGGACGAGGTGGAGCGCTGCGTGCGGCGCCTAAGACACTGAACCCATCAGACCTACCACTTTGGAGGAGGTGAAGGATATTCTGCGCCACCTGAACCCTCGCAAAGCACCGGGATGCCACTGTATAGGGAACAGGATTCTCAGGAAACTCCCCCACCGGGGTGTAATGGCACTGCCAATCTGCAATGCCATCCTGAGATTGCGCAGATTTCCGACGAAATGGAAAATGGCCTCATCCCTAAGCCAGGTAAGAATTTAATGTTCCCCTCTAGTTACAGGCCCATCAGTCTCCTGCCCATGATGAGCAAAGTAGCTGAAAGGGTGATCCTGGCGAGACTGCACGACTCCCAGACGATCAGTTTACGTACCGCCGTGGCCACTCAACGAAGCAGCAGATTCTCAGGTTTATAGAACTTGTTCCGCAGGTTTCAACACCAGAGAATCTACTGGAGTAGTCTTCTTGGACGTCACCAAGGCCTTTGACAGGGTCTGGCACAATGGGCTTATCGTAAAGATGCTCGACTTTGGCTACCCTGTTGGCCTAGTCAAGTTGCGTCCTTCCTAAGAGAGAGATGCGTACGAAAGTCTATCTTCCTATCGATCCATGGAAGCTGGAGTCCCCCAAGGAGCCGTGCTGTCTCCGAATCTGAACATTTTTACCGCGGATCTACCCAGGACAGAGGACACTTCCATGTGTCTCTATGCCGATGACACCGCCATCGCGACCCGTTCTCTGAACTCCCAGATGACGACGAGATACCTCCAGAGAGCAGTCAGCCGACTAGGGGACTGATACAACAGATAAAAGGTAGCCATCAACCCGGAGAAAAGTACAGGTATGTTGTTTACGTAGATGCAGGTCACGACCGAGAGGACACGTGCAGTTCAATGGAGAAGACATTCAATGGGCGACCACAACAAAATATCTAGGGGTGACCCTTGATAGGACGCTGACTTGGAAGCCGCACGTCGACTACGTGGCTCGCAGAGGCAAGCTGGTCAGAGCGAAGCTCTATCCGCTTCTCAACCCCTGAAGCCATCTTAGCTTTGAGAACAAAGTAAGACTGACCAAGGCCATCTTGCAGTCACAGTTGACGGTATGGGGATACGCAGAGAAGTCGCACCTTGCACGAGTGCAAGCCGTCGAGAATGTCGCCCTGCGTTGGGCGACGGGGGCCCCTCGATTCGTCCGCAATAGCGACATTCGCCGGGATCTGGAATTCACGCCAGCCCTGGAAGCGATGAAAGCGAGAGCGGTGGCCTTCTTCGCACACGCAGAAGTCCACAGCAATCAGCTGATCCAGGCGGCGATGGACTACGGACCCGATGCGGCCGCCAGGTACAGGCCTATGCGAATAGGACTATGAAGAGACATTGACTTTCCCTGTCCTACCTCAGAGTCCGCCTAGACGAGCTCCGCTATCCTATCACTTCCGCGACGCTGGAAGATACGACCTTTAAGGTTATTTGTCCTAGCATCTCCCTAGAGCCACAGTGCTAATCCGTCTTTACCCAAACTCCCACCCGGCCGGAGGCGTTTGCGCCGCGGCCAAACATACGCGCTAGACGGGGCTTGCCAGAACAGGAGGGGGTTCCCCGAGCCACCAGCAACGGCCGCAATTGCGGTCGAGGCTGACCGGAGAAAGGGTGTGGGTAAAGAGAGATAATCCCTTCTCTACCCCACACATCCGAGGTCATTTATCCTGCCAAGGATATTGGTGCGTATGTGTGGTGGTCTGAACACGATTAGACTTGCTCAGTCGAGGAGTGGGCGGGGCCTCAAGACCTGCCCGGATGTTGAGGGTCTGCCTTCATAGAGCTAAGCCCGAGAACAATAAGAGCCGGAATCCCTGCTAAAGCTAGGGATGTGCGCTTTAATTCTATTATTGGTAGCGACCAGTTACCGAGGTCAAGGCATAACAACCCGGAAAATCACTATATATCAAATAATAGCACCGGACGTGAAAATCTAACCACTAAGTTTGAGCTATTTTAATGTATCTATGTCTATAGATATGGTTTGATATAATATTGTCACGGAATTTGCCCCACTCACACCCAAACCGACGACTGTGGTATCGCGAAATGCTAAGATTGCCCCGATCGCCCCTACGCGATTCTGTTAAACAAACAGAATGCCGCGGATCGAGATGTTACTGGAAAAATCGGGAATCAACGAGAAGCATTCGAGTCGTACGGGAAAATGGATCTAGAGATACTGGAATATACCTGGAATATTCGTTGGGTCTATAAAAGAAGAATAAACGGCCGAGTTAGTTAGTCTTGTATTACAGTCTGAATTGAAGTGTTTAGTTAGAGAGATCAAAGTGATTTAGATAGCGATTAATTAAATAAGTGTTTCGTTGAGTTTTGAGTTGTAATTAGTGTTCAGTAGTGTACTGAGTAGTAATAAAGATCAGTTATTAATTAACGGATTGTGTTTTTCTGGCAGTAAGAAAATTCGGATTGGGAAGTCCGTGACAATATGTATAGAAAAAGTGTTTTATCTTAAAGGTTCAACATTGATTCAAATACTAAAGTGTTAAAGGGCTGATTATCTAGTATCATTTAGTATTATTAATGAACAAATTACATATAAAACATAATTATTTCTTTTTTATTTGCCAAACCAGCAAAAACGACATATATTGGATTGGTTTTTGAACACGATAAGTAATAAATATTAAATAATACAATTTTGCACAGTATACCAGTGATGTATTTTCTTCTTCCCTTGACCTCTCTATATTAGTTTTTCAGTTTACTTCGAGAATTCGTCAACAAAATATCGCTGCCTTAATGTTACAAAGTTCTATGTTACTTTAGCATCGTTTGAAAAAAACAGGTTTGAAATTTTCGAATGTTTTTTAATAATAGGATAGAGAACAGGGGACGTCAAAATAAAACAAATGAGCAAAACATGTTTTATCTGAAATTTTGTTTCAATTTCTTGCAATTACTCAAGATCTGTCAGAAATATTGGATTAAAAAGTTTGAAAGGTTCGTTTTAACAGGCAATAAATAATAACATGTAAATAGTTTTCTAATTAGTAGTAGGACGCGCTGGTCACATCATAGAAAATTACAACATAGTGCTCACGCTTTTTAAATGGTAACTTAATTGCTATTTTGATTAGACATTAAGATGTGAAAACTCTTAAAGGAAAAGGTATACTTGTTTGAGGACGTAAAAACCATTCGTTTTAGAGCTAACCGTGATTTAATTTAACAGTGCTTTCAAGGCTTTAGCCAGGGGGTGCCAGAAGGGATGAGCTCCCCCTAGAGCTCAACAATCATTCATGGGAATTTGAAAAAATGGTGATCTGCACTTATTATTATTATTACTTTTTTTTTTTTTGGAAAATCACAACTAATGGACGATGTGTCTTTAAAGAGAAATAATTGTTGGTTTATGCACGACGGCGCTCAAGCTCATTCTTAAAATCAAGTTCTTCCTTATTTAAATGCGCTTTTTCCACATCGGTGTAATCGGGTTATCATGATAGTCCTGTGGCCACCATGCTGTTCCGAGTTCAATCCTCTTGACTTTTTCTTGTGTTTACATTAATCCAATAGCTACAAAATCCCTATCAATACACGTGAATATCTTAGGTTAAAGATACAGGAAACTGCCAATTTAATAAAAAATAATTAAGAAATATAGTTGTTTAAAGTTATCAAAATTTAATGTCTAAAGAAATGTATCGAGGTAAATGGGAAAAATATATTAAATTAAATATATACGCTAAAAATTGTGTTGCAAGACTAGTTTTTGTTTTGTACTGTCATCCATTCAGATCGTCTTTATTACATCTAATCTTCTAGTCTTAATTGCTCTAAAACGAATGGTTTTAACGTCTTCAAACAAGTATAGCTTTTTTTCTTTAAAAAAAGTTTTATTATCAAAATATATAATAGAAATAGCCATAATGTTACAATTTAAAGAATTTGAGCACTATTTTGTAATTTTTTGCTACGCCATTAGTGCCTCCTACTACTAGTAGGTAATAGAAAACTATTTACATGTCAAAATTTTTCGTCTTTTCAAAGAGATTTCCCTAAATTTGTATTTCAATATCTCTAACAGTTTTTGAGCAAGAAATTGAAACATCAATTTCAGATAAATCACCCTCTATCTCATGTTCGCATGTTCTGATCAATTATTTCGTTTTGACGTCTTTTACCTACAACTACTCTGTGTCCTCTTTATCAATGGGCAGGGCCGTCGAGAGCCAGAGCGCGCTCCAGGATAAAAGCTCTTGCCGGGCCCCAATACCGTGAAAACTTTTTAGGAAATTGAAGATCATTGAGTCTTCATTAAATGTATGTAACGCTACATAATAGCATTAAAATATTGAGAAGTCGTGGGATCTAGTATCAATATGTTGGACTTCAACAAACATGATGACAACAAACTATTAAACAAATATTTATAGGTATTTATTTTTCCTACTACGATTTTAGATTTATTTGATTAAATAGCGTTTATATACAAACATATTGTACATGGATGTACAATATGTTTGTACATACAAAAATGGGTATATTCAATAACACATTGAAATAAATGAATAAAACATAAAACCAATATTTTAATACACTTAAGGCACGGCATCTACTTCGCTTAATCGCGTCACTCGGTTAAGTTGATTTACGTGTAACTGATCCACTGTTTTCTATGGGCAAAAAACACGAGGCTCGTTTTAGCCATAGACCTTAGTCTATGGTTTTAGCAGAGTCGTAGCTGGCTACTCATCTAAAATGAGCCCCGTGCGTCTTACACATAAACGAAAGGGCGAGCGTAGCAGCATCCAACGATTGGCTCATGATCTCGATGATATGCCGAGTCGGCCGCCGAGTGGCCCCTACGCGATTCTGGTAAACAAACAAATAATGCTGTGTATCGAAGCGCGACTGGAAAAATTGAGAATCGGCGAGAAACGTTCGAGAGTCGTTCGGAAAATGAATCTAGAGATGCTAGAAAATACCTGGAATATTCGTTTGGTCTATAAAAGAAGAATAAACGTCCGAGTCAGTCGGTTTTGAATTACAGTATTGAATTGAAGTGTTTAGTTGGAAACTTCCTGGAGTTTTAAAGTGAAATAGTGCTTACTTGAGTTGTAATTAGTTTCAGTAGTGTACAGAGTAGTTAATAAAGATAAGTGATTAATTAACGGATTGTTGTTTTTTTTGGTAGAAGAAACAGTCGGGGTAGGAAATCCGTACCAATTTGGTGTCGGAAGTCGATTTAACTGGAAGTTTGAAAAACTTTCTGGAACCCTGTGTGTGGCTGAAACAAAGACCCAAGTGTGACATATCACCGCACTCGTCGTGACTCAAGGAAGTGAACGGTGGTATTTGCGAAGGACAATCTCGAACATTTTAGAACTTTATACGGGAGTAAGGCAAAGACCCAAATGCGACATATCACGACACTCGTATCATACTAAGGAAGTCAACGGTGACATTTACAAACACATTCGTGGACATTCTCGAACATTCTAAAGAAAATAGAGTGAATGCCTGTAACTAGAAGTCAAGTCAACATGGATGCACAACTGGCGAAACTGTTAAGAAATGATTCAAACGATGCAAGAACAGGGACGGATGATGCAAGAGAAATTAGAAGAACAAGGACATAAAATGGAAGACCAAGCGAAGACAATGCAAGAGAAATTGGAAGAACAGGGACAGACAATACAAAAGAAACTAGAAGAACAAGGGCATAAAATGGAAGACCAGACGAAGACAATGCAAGAAACATTTGATGAACAAGGGCATAAAATCGAAGATCAGTCCCAAACGATGCAGGAGAAATTAGAAGAGCAGGGACAGACAATGCAAAAGAAATTAGAAGAACAGGGACAAACGATGCAGGAGAAATTAGAAAAGAAATTAGAAGAACAACGGTATAAAATGAAAGAACAGATACATACAATACAACAGGAAATGAGAGTTCAGACGAAAGAAATGCAGACAAAGTTGGAAAAACTACTGGAGCAGTCACATAAAGTGGAAACACAAGTAGAAGGGAAACTGTTAGCACAAAAACAGAAAATAGACGAAGAAATAGTTTTGGTTAGAGAAACCTGCGAAGAGCTTCGACATAAGCTAGATAAAATAAGGGCGTAATCAAATCAGAAGGACCTGTTATTCGAACTCAGAAAACGAAACCTCCTGAATTCGACGGCAGAGTTTCCTGGAATATCTATCTGCGTCAGTTTGAAGCAGCAGCTGCAGCAAACGAATAGTCTGATTGTGAAAAGACTACTGCTCTGATAGTTGCTTTACGAGGGGAAGCTCTTGACGTCTTACAAGGAGTTCCTTCTGGGCATCAGACTAACTATGACATTCTAAAACAGCATATGGAAATGAGATATGGGGATAAGCACCTGCAGCAAGTGTACCAGGCACAATTGAAAAATCGTCACCAACAGAGTGGAGAGAATTTACAACATTTTGAGACCGATGTTGCCCGACTGGTTCGATTGGGTTATCCCACAGCCCCGTACGAATTCTTAGACCAGCTCTCCATCCAAGTTTTTACTGATAGTCTAACAGATTGCGAAACCCAGCACGCACTACGACTCGCTAGACCTAAAACTTTGAATGTTTAAGTGTGGGCTATCAGTAATAACAGCGATAGTATGGCAAATGGAGACATAATAAAGACGCCGAAGGAGATTATTGATAAGCTCAGACCAACTACTAGGCCAAAGAAAGAACAATCTGATAGTCGAAGGGATCGCCTTCTTCAATGTTGGAACTGTGGATAGACAGGACATCTAAAGAGGTGTAGGGCCCCAGTCGCGGATCAGCAAAAGCGCGACTCCCAGGCGGCAGCTGCACATGAAAGCTAGCGTCAGCCGGCTTGACGGGGCAAAAGCCGGCTGCGTCCTCCTACCATGCCCCACGAGAAGAAATTACGTTGTCACGTCTCCAGGACTCTGACTCCTTGCTAGGAGAGGGATTATTTTTGGTCGTACTTTCCCTATGATAATCGATACTGGAGCGGCAAGAACTATTATTCATGCTTGCCGTATTAAGTACCCTGTCAAACGTTATGTCCTCACAACAGCCAATGGACAACAATTGCCAGCCAAGGAGGAATGCGAGCTTGAAATATAATTAGGAGACGTCAAATTCAAACATAGAGCCCTGGTAGTAGATATATCGGATTATGTCATACTAGGACTAGATTTACTACGAGCGAAAGGGGTGAACTTGGATCTGAATGCTGGTACGCTACGGATACTGGGTGAAGAAGTAGTGCTAACGAATATCATTCGAAATCACACTGTGCGAAGACTAGTAGTTAAAGATGTTGTACTACCTGCGCAGGCAGAAACCTTGGTTGGCACAGTAGTTATGGATGGGGAACTGGCTTGTAGTGTAGGAGGGGTGGAACACAGTAATCCGAATTTGTTCAATAAAATTATAGTCACCGGACCGTACCCTGATTAAACCTGAGAAAACGACAATAGTACGGGTAGCTAACCTGAAAACCTTTCCACAGAAAATTACAAAGGGAACTGAAGTAGGAGTCTGTGAACCTGTTACCATCGTGAGAGCACTCAAGGAAATCAACGAAACGAAGAAGGAACCAAATAAGACCAGTCTACCAGAATGTCTCAGGGACATCGTGGATAAGGCCAAGGAAAGATTAACAGAGGTGGAGGTGGAACAACTGGAAGAGTTGCTAAGTGAAAATGAAGATGTATTTGCACTTAAACCAGGCGACTTTGGGAGAACCAATGTAGTGAAGCATCGAATCGATACTGGTTCATCGTCTCCTATAAAGCAGCCACCACAAGGACTTCCACTAGCCAAGCGAGAAGAAGTTAACCAGATGTTAAGTGAGATGCAAAATCAAGGCACCATAGAGCCATATCAGGGTCCTTGGGCTTCTCCTGTAGTCCTGGTCACGAAGAAAGACGGCTCCACCCTATTTTGTGTGGACTACAGAAAATTAAATGACGTCACCAAGAAAGACAGTTACCCATTACCAAGAATTGACGATACTCTGGACACCTTGGCTAATGCGCAATGGCTTTCCACTTTGGATTTAAAGAGTGGATATTGGCAAATCGAGGTCAGCCCAGAAGACAAAGAAAAGACAGCGTTCACTACTGGAAATGGATTGTGGCAGTTCATTGTAATGCCATTTGGCCTATGCAATGCTCCTTCCACTTTTCAACGATTGATGGAGACTGTACTTTATGGCCTGCATTGGGAGACCTGCCGATTTAATTGGACGACGTGGTGGTGCTGGGACGGTCTTTCGAAGAGCACCTGAAGAATGTGTCGGAAGTGTTCAAAAGCAGCGAACCTGAAGCTGAACCCGAAGAAGTGCAGTCTGTTCCAGAAGGAAGTGATATACTTAGGCCACATTATCACTACAGACGGTGTGAAAACGGATCCGGAGAAGACAGAGTGCATAAAGAATTGGCTGGTTCCTAAAGACAAGCATCAAGTTCGAAGTTTTCTCGGCCTATGCACCTACTACCGACGATTTGTTCAAGGATTCTCTGACATTGCCAAGCCTCTTCATAAACTCACAGAAGACAACATTTCATTAGAATGGACTCCGAGATGCCAGCATGCCTTTGAGACGCTGAAAGGGGCTCGCTGCACTACCCCGATTGCGACATACCCAATACCTAGACAACCATTTATAGTGGACACGGATGCAAGTAACACTGTAATTGGCGGAGTTCTTTCCCAAGTACAAGATGGCCAAGAGCGAGTAGTGGGCTATTTCAGCAAAGTTCTATCGAAAGCCGAAAAGAACTATTGTCTGACTCGGTAAAAATTGCTTGCCATCATCAAGAGTCTAGAACACTTTCATAAATACTTGTATGGCCAAGAATTCTTCATAAGAACGGATTATGCTGCCCTTAAATGGCTGCTGCAGTTTAAAACCCCTGAAGGATGGTCAGATGGCTGGAACGACTGCAAGAATATCACTTTGTTGTTGAAAATCGAGCCTGCAGAAAACATGGAAATGCAGATGCCCTTTCTAGGAGACCCTTTCCTGCAACTGCAAACACTAGTAGTCTCGAAAGAAATGAGGACATATCATTTGTTCTTTGCAAGATGGTAGCAGCCCAACCTGAAGACCGACAGAGTTCAGCGGCGATTCGGGAAGACCAACAAGCTGACTGTGACATCAAACCTTTACTAGACTGAAAAGAAGCCAACAACAGACCCTCTTGGGCTGAAGTCAGTAGTAAAAGCCCAGCATTAAAGAGCTATTGGGATCAATGGAATTCCCTGGTGTTGAAAGACGGTGTCCTAAAAAGAGCATGGTAGAACAATGACGGATTGGAGGTCAAGAAACAAGTACTACTCCCGAGGTCCCGGGTCAAGAAAGTGTTGCAGGAAGTACATGGATGTACTGGGGGTGGACATTTCGGTATCAATAGGACTCTACAGAAGATTAGGGAGCATTTCTACTGGTTGAGGTGTAGGAAGGATGTAGAAGATTGGTGCCGAAAATGTGGCATATGTGCAGCCAGCAAGGGACCGAAGAACCGTTCCAGAGGCAAAATACGCCAGTACATCGTAGGAGCACCGTTCGAGAGGATTGCTACTGATATCGCTGGCCCATTTCCGAAAACTCAAAGTGGGAACCGATATCAGCTAGTAGCCATGAACTACTTCAGCAAATGGCCAGAAGTATACCCCCTTCCCAATCTAGAGACCACAACCGTAGCAGAAGCGCTAGTCAACAACGTGTTCTGTAGATTTGGTGTACCCATGAAACTAAATTCAGATCAGGGCAGAAATTTCGAATCAGGTGTGTTCCGAAAGCTCTGCGAGCTGATGGGAATCCGGAAAACCAGGAGCACCCCACTGCCCCAGTCAGATGGTATGGTGGAACGCTTCAACGCCAGACTAGAAACCAATCTGAGGATGTTTGTGTACGAGAACCAGACAGACTGGGACAAGCTCATTCCACTCTTCCTGTTAGCTTACCGCTCAGCTGTCCATGAAACTACTGGGAACACTCCCGCAAGGATCATCTTTGGAAGAGAGCTTTGCCTTCCAGCAGATTTGATATTTGGTCGTCCTGCGGAACAGCCCACAGAGCCAGACACTTATACCCTTGAGCTAGTACGAAAACTAGCAGCCGTACACGACCAAGTCAGATTTCGAATGCGACTAGAGAGTGATCGCATGAAGACTCGATACGACGTCCGGGCCAATACAGTCGGATTCCAACAAGATGACCTGGTGCGGTTTACAACCCCACGCGGAAGAAAGGAAAGTCGCCTAAATTACAGTACCGTTGGGAAGCCCCCTACATCGTCATGAAACGGATCAATGACGTCGTCTACCGGATACAGAGGACTTCCAGGAGTAAGATGAAGGTCATCCATCTAGAGCGTCTGTCCCCGTATAGAGGTGCATCCGATCGGGACGATCGGTCCTAAGGAAGGGGCAGTGTCACAGAATTTACCCCGCTCGCACCCAATTCGACGATAGTGGTATCGCGAAACGCTAGATTGCCCCGATTGCCCCTACGAGATTCTGGTAAACAAACAAATAATGCCTTGTATCGAGGCGCGACTGGAAAAATTGAGAATCCACGAGAAGCGTTCGAGAGTCGTTCGGGAAATGAATCTAGAGATGCTAGAAAATACCTGGAATATTCGTGTCTATAAAAGAAGAATAAACGGCCAAGTCAGTCAGTCTTGAACTACAGTATTGAATTGAAGTGTTTAGTTGGAACCTTCCTGGAGTTTTAAAGGATAGTGCTTAGTTGAGTTATAATTAGTATTCAGTAGTGTACAGAGTAGTTAATAAAGATAAGTGATTAATTAACGGATTGTTGTTTTTTTTTTGGTATAAGAAAAAGTCGGGGTAGGAAACCCGTGACAGTATTGTTAGGTCAATAACTTAACAAGCACATTACCAGAAATATAGATATAACATAATAACTATAGAGATACTTAATAAATTTAATAAAAATTTAGAATCTGGATAAAAATCAAATTATCTTTGCTAGTAATATACTTACCTATTTAATGTTCTATTTTACTATTGTATTGAATCGGCATTAAAATTTTCTATAAAAATAAATAAATACTTTGACCTCGACCTATCAAAACTTTTAATTTCTTTTAAAAATATACAGGGTGTCTCGCTTTAAAGTGGAACAAACCTGTAACATACCTACCGTTCGACCGATTTCAATAAACTTTTTTTTTATTGGATACATCTTCAAGAAGTCTACCTTGGACATACCTGGTGTTCTCTAAAATTCGAAAGCGTGGCCGACTAGGATAAAATTTATGTGGCTTAAAATCGGAAAATCATATTAGGGACTATTTGATTAGAATAATTCCTACGAATTCTTGATCAGGACCCCAGAAAACCCTACCAACCAAATTTTCGTTGCCACAGTATACAGGATAGGTAGTTATTCTTGGTATTGAAATAAAAACTACATTTTGAAATTAAGAAATTGTCACTTTTGAATATAATTCGTTTATTTTTTCAAAATGATATGGGTAATTGATATATTTCCTATTTATCAAAGTTTAAGTTTTTGTATGAAGCATGTGACTCAATTCCTAAATACAATATTAATTATTATTTTCAGAAGGCGAACACTGTATAGATATGGATAGATTTAATTTTGACTTTTCTATTTTAATTTATTAGTAAACCATTATAATAGGTTACAGTATTATAATGAATAGACCTGAAATAAAAGGCAATAAATACCATTTTTGATTTTTTATAAACTCATAAATAAATTATAGATACAACTATAACAAAAGAAATGGTGAAAGCAAAATAAGGTAGGTACTTAACTTTCTACCAGTATTAATAAACTGCAGCTAGTAAAAAATTTATTTTATGTCTACAGTATAATTCATAAATAAGGCAAAAAATGAAGAGCCGATGGACTATCGAAATTGTAATAGTTTTTTGTAATTATTGTATGTCGAAGATAGACTTTTTGAAGGTGTATCCAACAAAAAAAAGTTTACTGAAATTGGTCGCACGGTAGGCATGTTACAGGCTTTTTCCACTTTTAAGCGAGACACCCTGTATATAAAATAGTAGTAGCAAGAATTCAGAACTCATACGAACAAATGAATAATTCATTATATTTATCGGTCAGTGGTCGCGCGGTTTAAGGCGTTGGTACTTGAATCGAGGTGACTAGACGGAGTTGGTTCGAGCCCAGCTGCCGGTAGACCGTATATAAGCTATATTCGTGGAGAGGATTGGCACCCTCTCTGTGGGTATGGTAGGGTGGAATAATGTTAGCTTGGGTCAATGTGAGAAATTGATGCCGGTTGATATTTGACTACCCCCCTAATTAATGAGGTTTTCCAGGTTTTCCTCATTCCTGCACTGAATAGTGGTTAGGGTCTACCAACGTAAGTCGTTTCTGCGCGCAAATGCGGCCTGCTTAATAATAATATGCCGCCCCCTCTACCGCACAAGTCTACGACTTCTGGGCTAATCCCTGTGATTAGAATGAGGGGTAGAGATATTATTATATTATATTATTTCATCAAAATGTTTAAGAAACTGCAACTGAGAATAATGACATTATAATATACTACACTAAATGTTTGCACTATATATTGCACTAAATTACAAAAAAATATTGTTTTTAACGCGACAAACTATCAAAAATCATGTTGACAATAAAAACAATTGCGTAACGTCAGCCGTCGTAAGTTGTCTGAATTTTTGCAGCAACTATACGTAAGTGATTAAAATAATAAATCAGTTACCTACAGTTTTCTTGCAGCTGTATTTAACAAATTTGTGTTCAACTATTATATTTACAGTGGCGGATTTGCAGGTATGCTTATGATGCTGGAGCATCAAGTCAGCCCTTATTTATTATTTTATAGAATTTAACTTTGTTTTCTTTTATGTGCAGTTGTTTTTTATTTTTCAGATAATTTATAAATATACATTTTCCAATTTTTATATTTTGCCTATAATCTAATATCGACAATATTTTTTATGCAAACACGGCCGATAGATGTAGTTAGTTCTACACCGCGTAATATTTTTTATACTTTTAAAATTATAGAGTGCAAATGCCGGCTGTGGTACTCTCTAAATATACAATCCCCTGTTTACCTAAGTGCAAAACGCTCAGACAGGTCGATTTTGTTTTTAAAAAATTAGTCATGTCCAGTAATGAAATCATTTTAACCACCCATCCCCTCCCCCTCACGGTGACGTCATCAAATTTTTTAAATGGCACCCAATATTTTTTATTATGAATTCGAATTCTCTTTGAAATTCTACATACCTACAGCAAAATGTCTTGTTACATGGGCATTGCTTTAATATTTTACGAGATATGGGCGTTTAAACTTTAAAGCCTTAAAATGCATATTTGAATAGCCGCCATCGAATATTTGTAGGTATGCTTATTCAATTAAATGAAATCACATGTAGGTAGCTGCACATGTATATCGAACTAAGCCAGAAATACAATTGTTAATACTGAATCATAGCATTTTATAGTTAACAGATGTATGGCAAAATTTGGTTCTAAAGCGTAGTTAAGTATCTTTCATTATTAGATTCCTGTTCGAAATTATTTAAATTAATTTTTTTCAGGACGCTAGATTGACAGACAAAACACAATTGAATGATCGGTCACCTAACCTTACTTCTTTAAATTTCTTTCTTTATATTCTAATTATTAAAAAAAAATTTCTCAGTATTTATTTTGTCATATTTGTTTCACCATTGTAATTTACTGTCTTTCCTGTCAATGGTATCATTTTGTTGAATTGTTATTTAGACATTTATTTTTTCAGAAAGTGCATACTTACTTTACTTTAATAGTGGTAGGGTATACTACAACATTGATTTGCTTAAAATAGACAAATATTCCATGGCAACTTCGATATTCAATTGTGCATTTTGAAACTTTAAGGAGCCATATATCTTGTAAAGTAAAAATAATATACCATGTAACCAAATACGCTGTACGCACAATTTCAAAGAGAATCAGAATTTGTAATAAAAAAATTTGGTAGTCATTTAAAAAAATGTATGTCGACGCAGTGAGGGAGAGGTGTAAGGTAAAAAATTAGTTATTAGTGGACATGATAAATTTTTGAAAAACTAAATCGACCTATTGAGCGATTTGTATTTATGTAAACAGGGGATTTAGAGCATTCCAGAGCCGGCGTTCGCACTGTACATATTTTTTACTTCCGATATTTATGTTTGTTAAAAAATAAATTTGTTTTTTACCTATTAGGTACATATATTATTTTTATAATGTGTCCTCATTCTTAGATAACTGACTAAATCCAATCAGCCTCCCCTACTCCAAAAATATGCTACTAGGGGCCTCCGAAATGTAATTAGCAACAGGTCCCAAAAAGTCACCATCCGCCACTGTATTTATCACATTTATTTTTCAGCTTAAATATTAAAATAAGTATAAATTCATGAATAGGTCATTAGAAAGGATATTAATTATAAATTAATAGAAGAAGAACTACCAAGTTAAAACAGAGATTTCTATTAGATATTTAGATAAATTATATCATCAATCTTAGTAGGTATCTATCTTAATCTTAGAAACATTACGTAATTCAATGTGTTAAAATATACATGCTTTTGTCACTATTACGTAAAACATGTTGCATGTTGCAGATATTCTTGAAATGTATTCATCTTGTTCTAACTCACTTATTTAACCATCTACTACTTCTCGCAAAGAGAGAACAGTTTAGAAAATGAAAGTGTTATGTATAGCGTTGGTGGATAAAATTCGCTCGAGGCTCGAAGACAACAGTATGAGAAATACCGGTTCGGTGATATAAAAAATCTAAGGTAATAATACCCCGTTAGCCTCTATTTCATTATTACAAAGTATTTGTTCATGGGCGTCCTGCAGAGAAATCGTGTTAGTGTTGTCATATTTAAGTATACCGAAGCAAGTATTTGAAAATCTAGGAGAGTTTTGTAAATATATTTGATGGACTGTATTTTATCGATACTTGTAAAAATAACATATTGACTGTATTAATTCTGTATTGTATTTTTTAACATCAAGTTTGTAGTTTAATTTTCAGTAACAAAATCATGAGAGGATTACTTTCATAAAAGCTGCAACAATGATTAGAAAAACAGTTTTTCTGTAATTTTCATTTATTAATATAATTGACGGCAGACACAGCGTCAAATGCTGTCATATGAGTTCAGCACATATGTCCTACGAAAAATGCGAGGTTATGATTTTTCATCTGTCGGGTGGCGAGTGTCACGTCACGCTTTCATACTAACCACATATTATTGTCATGTATCTATATATTACAAAACGGACAAATGATAAAAAGGAAACATGGTAAAAGATAAGAAAATAAATATAGCAGAATTTAATAGTAAGTATCTGACAAATACAATAATTATGTAATTATTACACATTTACGTAATTATTGTTACACATCAGAAAAATAAAAATTTAACCTATCTTCCTACCGGCCGACTCAAACCAAAGAATTATCTTTATAGCTATAGTTTTGTATTAATAATAGGTAAGTAACAAATGAACTAGTGTCATAATTAAATAATTTTTCTACCAAAGTTCTCATTTAACCGGTCTATATTTTAAATAGAGACTGTATTGTAAGTTGATATTTATTTCATTTTATGGTCAAAATACATAATATTTAATTAACAGTATTTAATAAACTTTCCTGTAATTTTTCGTTATTTACTTAATACAATTCAAATAAAACAAAAAAAATTCAATACTTAACATAAGATACATGAATATGTCGAAGAATTTGATATTGAAAATAATCGGAGTGCTTTTTATGAAAATATTGAGCAAAGTTTAGAAGAAGCAAATGAAAAAAACATTGATGAAGATGATGAAAATATGGATATGATAAATGATTTAAATATAATTAGTGGACACAATGAGGAAGACCCAGCACTGACACTAATGAACACAATAGAATTATGTACAATTATGTAGCTTGCTACAAGATCAGTGATTTATCCGCGCCTTAATTTGATTTCCTATATTTTTTATTTTTTCATATTAGAAAACAAAATTTGTTTATTATAAGTTTAATTTTATTTATTTCCATATTTTCTGTCAAGTGTTAAATATGAGTAAAGTTTATTTTGTTTTTTAAGTTTTTTTAATTTACCTTCCCATCCTTAAGTAAGTACTACTTTAAAACAGTTTCTTTATTATCATAAGTTTTTGTTCTGATAATTTTTATTTCAATTTTTATATCTTAAAAAAAAATTAAAGTATTGTTATATACAAAGACTAAATTTTCTTGTCTAGAAATTTTACATTTTTTATTTGTAGGTAGATAAAACTAAATTGCTAATAAACAGCATACTTGCTTGCTAAACAGTCATTGTACCACATTAAGTACACAACCAAAATTATAAGTCATTACCATCATAATTATAATGAATTTATTAATTAAAACAACAACCTATTTGAAATAGATTATTACTTTTACTACAAGGTGTCTTAATGTAAATATGATACAAAAGATAAAAAATTCCAGTCTAAATATAAAGATCACTTGATAACTTTTCTGACAGTTCATATATGACATGTATTTGGTGTCAAATTAAACAGCAAGGTATTAGCAATATAAAAAACCTAATTTGAGTATAGTTTTTTTTAAATTCATCTGATATTGATATATACTTTGATATCTATCACCCAAAAATAAATAGCATGCTAATTTACATCACTACATAAAAACCCTACCCACGATGCACGAATTCCTTACAAACCACGCAATGCGCATCGCGAATTCAGGCATAGTCTGTAGCGGGCCTAAGACATTAAAACAGTGAAACAAAAAACAGGATTAGGCTATAATAGTATCTTTATTGTGGCCACAGTATGGAATCTTGACATTTATTATAATTATTACATATCTGATATAAAGGAAAAAGTTTCCCATATTTGTACGGGGTATGTCAAGATTAAAGGTCGTTTGTTTTCGGGCAGCTAATCTGGGAACAATCAATGAAATTTTTTCAAAATTTTACATAAGAATATTATTTGAGATTTTAAGCGAAGACTTTCAAGATTATCCGTAGAACATTTCAGCAACAATTCAGAATTTGGAATCCATATAGCTGGATAGATTCCATCCTCCTTGAAACAATCGCCGTTGAACTTTTTCAACTGTATTTATGTTATGATAAAAGGGTTATGCTATTAATGTGACATGAAAAAGTTAAATTGTTGTCAAATATAGCACCTAAATCACGAAATATTGTAGGTCTGGTAATTAAAGGATTATTTATAAATTATAACGAATAGTACTTATGAATTTTATCCGTAAAGAACATAACATTGCAGTTTGAGAAGTTTTATGGCAACTTATTCTTGAGACACCAAAGGTTAATTAAATCAAGGTCATGCAGCAGCTTAAAGGCTGATTTTCACATAATTGTGACCGTCCCGTACAGTGTTAGTACCGTATCTGTATATACTTTGAAGAATTAAAAACCTCTCACACTGTACGTACGGTACTAACAGTGCACGGGACGGTCACGGTTATGTGGACTTAAGAATGTAGTAGTCATCAATTGCATTAATAACAGAGTACAACTTTAAATCATCTGCATATAATAGATACGTAGAGTTTATATCAGAAATAATATCGTTTATAAATATGTTAAAGAAAAGAGGCCTTAAATTGGAGTCTTGGGGGACCCCAGATGTAACCTGTCTTTCGACAGACTGGACACCACAGGTTTGAACTAATTCATATCTGTTAGATATGACCAAATGAAGGCAAGCATCTTATTTAAAAATCCGTAAATTAACAGTTTTGATATTAGAATGTTTCTTTTTATTGATAACAAATTGCCAAAATTTATTGGGGTTACTTTTGATGATACTTACTATGTCCACAATAATGCTAATATCAAATATTAATATTTGTTTTTGAGTTAAAACTACCTTCTAGTGTAAATTCAGCCAAAGCATTTTCATCCCCATATCTCTTAAAGAGCTTTCAGACCTTATTAGATTTTATATTATGTATTATATCTGAAGTAAACCATGCTGGATAATTTCTGCGGTGTTTAGTTTTTAGAACAAAAATGTCTAATATTACGTACATTTTATTATAAAAACTATCCGCGGCAAGATCAACATTAGAAAATTAGCTTTTCGGATATTATAACGTACAGTGTTCATCCTTAATTCGAGAATTGAATTGTTACGATATTACCTAATTATAACGTAGATAAACAAACAATTTTAAAACGTCATATTTAAAACAGCTACTTTCACAGTGTGTGATATTTTGATTATTAGCCCAAAGGAAACTTGTAAAACCAACCCCTTGACTAATATGTTTATATGTCAGTGGCAGGAATACCCAATTAAATAAAAAAAGTAAAATTATTTGTTACGGTCAAGTGTTTATTTGTTTATAACTGTAGTTATTTTGTTCTGGTATACGGTACGCAGCAAGTCAATTTAAGAGTTTTTAAGTGAAATATGTCTTCACAGAAAAGAAAAATAACGAGCGAACATCGAGTGTATAGCGACCGTTGGGAATCAGATTATTTAATCACAATAATAAACTTGTACAATGTTTGTATGCAAGTACTGCCAGTTTCTGAAGAATATAATATGAAACAAAATTACACTACGTTACACGAGAAAAAGTTTCAGCAGTATGCAGGGGAATCTAGAAAAAATGCTATCATTACGAGTTATAAGAAAAAACTAAAACAACAAATACATTTTTTCAAAAAGTCCGACAACGATAACAAATGCAGTTTGCCACTTCTTACGAAGTTTAACTGGAAATTATCAAAGTGAAAAAACCTTTTATTGAGTGCTTAAAAATTATGTAATCAAAATAGCAAAACAATTCAATGAAACAAAAATCGAAAAAATCGAAATAGTCTGTATTGCACCAAACAATTAAGACGTGTAGACCACATTAATCAATACGTATCCAAAAAATTGCACGACACAATTGAGAAATGTAAATATTTTTTTATTCTGCCTGGACGAAAGCACTGACCTATCCCACATCAGCCAACTTATAATTTTTCTTTGAACTGCTCAAGAGTACCTCAGTGTAGCGGTGAGATGCTTGATCTTATTCCTCTCCATGGTACAGTTAAGAGTACGGACATTTTTGAAGCTGTAAATAAGTGGTATCAGACTATGGAGGATTCGATAAATATTCCAGTAATTTCATTGATTATAGCCGGAACTATAATAGAAACTGAAATTGAATTTGGACTCTTATAACAAAACAATATCAACTGTTCTATGATATACTGCATTGTTCACCAAGAAGCCATATGTGAAAAGTCCTTACGTCAAATATATGCCATAACTGGTTGTTAAAATAACAAATATTATAAGAGGGGGGAATCGCGCTGTGATTCACACAAAGTTTTTTGGCTGAAGCAGATGCTACATATTGGGCCTTGACACCACAGAACAAAGCCCTTAGAAATGAAAGTAATGGGTAACACTCCTGTCCGAAAACTAGCGCCATCGGTGGATGCACCATGGACTATAGCCAATAATATAGATCACTGTAATTCGGAGATCTAAAATTTTAGCGATATATTAGTGATCTATATTTTCGGCTGAAAAAGTAGTACTCATTACCTTTCATAAAAGGCAGAAATTTAAATGGAAAATTTGCAATAAATTTTGTTGATATTATAATAAGCAAATACAGTATTTTATGGTATAAAGAGTATACTGTATTTGTTTAATATAATACCAACAAAGTTTATTGCAAATTTTCCAATTAAATTTCCACCTTTTATCGAAACTACTGTACTGTACCTTACTAATAATAATAATAATAATAACAATAATAATATATTTATTTATCCTTTTGATCATCTTACATGATATTGGAGATGTCACAGTTTAGCTATAAAACAAACATAAACTAAATAAAAGTTAAGTTAAAGTACATATAATATACACAATGCACATTTACATAGACATATAAGCATACGTATATACACACACATACATTAATACTATACATTTAAAAATCGGCTGTTCAGAAAATCTGTCCCATTATATAAACACTCCTGTGCAAGAAGATTTTTTAGTTTTCTTTTAAAAACATTAATATTATTTTCTTGTTTAATGCAGACGGGCAAATGATTCAGGAACTGTATTCCTTTAAATGCTGGACTTTTTTTGTACAACAAAGTGTCATGTTTAATAAGTGGTCGTAAGCATTCAGCACCTCTTGTACAATAATTGTGATAATAACAATTACGCTTAAATTTTTTATAGTCATTTTTTGCGTATAATATACATTTATAGACATATATAGAGTAGAAAGTATATTATTTTGTTTAAAATATTCTTTACAACTTTCTCTGCCATCAAGGTTATAAACATTAGTCGAATTATCCTTTTCTGAGAGATGAAAACTCTGGAGACATCGACCGCACTTCCCCATAAAACAATGTTGTAAGATCGGGTGTATACTATAGCGTAATATACATTTATTAATTCATCAATAGTAAATATATTGTTTAATTGGAGTATTGCATAAAAGCTGCTGTTCAACTTTTTACAAACGTGGTTTATGTGGGTAGACCAACTCATGTTACTGTCCACGTACACTCTTAAAAATTTGGTACTATTTGAAAAATTAATATTGACATCTTTAACCGAGACTAAATTATCACTTGAAATTGCTGTTCTATTGAAAATTTGCATACATACAGTTTTATTTGCATTAACAATTAAAGCGTTCCTTTCACACCAGTTTGTGAATTCTCTAGACAGGAGGTTTTTCAGGCCTCGTTTGGTTCCCTGTAGAATGCAATCAGCACTGAAATGTTTTTCACACACATAATATTTATTATATATTTCTTGTATAGATAATGTTTCATAATTCGGTGGTTTGATATTGTCCAACCACATTTTATATGTTTCCGGTTCATTTTTTGGAAATCGGTGTCTTTTGTTATGCCGATCTTGGCAATTTGATACACAACACTTTTTCTGCTGCCACCCAGTAAATGGATCCATCATTGGTCTTTGATTGCACTCACAAAACACTTATTGTCTAAATTGTATGTAACTATTTCAAAATATAAAGTTTTAATCAGGAAACTAAACAATATGACGTATAAAATGATCAAGGTAACGCAGAAATACGCACACAAATCACAATAATCACACAAGCATCAAACGTCCCAAAGGGCCACAAGATTTTTGCGGTTTTCGCGCCAATTTGCGCGCCATACCGTGGGCACAACATTAAGCACCCAAGTATGAAACTGTAGAAATCTATGGCTTCAACTGGAAGGCAGCGCCATACAATGGATGCACCGTGAAGCTGATTTAGTTTGGCGGGAACCTATGGAGTTTCTTTTCTAGGTTTTTTTTTCTGTGCTTGACACTTCACTCCGATATTCGTTGGTTAAGCGCTGGAAACTGTTTTCAACGTATCTTCGCTCGACGCAAGGAGATTACCATTTTCCTTAAAAGTGAAGTGAAATCCGACATAACGCAACTGGAAAATCTCACCTAAGTGAATTAAATTTGAAGCTACAAGGAAAGCAACAACATATTGCAAATTTATATGATTACAAGAGGATTTAAAAATAAAATTAAGTTTTTCAAGTTTTCACTAGAAAAACGTGATTTTTTATTTTTTCCAAGCGGTTATATTTTTGAATATTTGTTATTTTTTTAAATAAATACAACAAATTATACAAATACGTTTGTGCCTATTACAAATAACTGATAAAGTTGCATACGAAGTATTTTATGACGCAATTTTATTTGCAGTGTAGCACTTGAAGTTGTACAGCTCTGAGCTGGAATATTCTAAGGTGCATGTAACAACAATAACTAACGCTGGGTGATGAATAACTTTAGTCAGAATGTCAATAGCTTTTTGCACAACACAATTCTGCATTACTGACATATCCATAAAAAATCTGAAAAGTGCATAAATGATAGTACCGCACCAGCCGACTGCAAGTTTAGCAATGTATCGAATACTGTCTGTACTGTCACATAGTCTAGTGATCCAAATATATCGAAAAACAAATTATAGGTTTCTACTGACGGGTGAGGCGGACTATAAACAGTAAAGACATACATTAAATATTTGTGAATATTTAGTTTCAATGCCCAAAATATTAATTGAGGTCAGATAAGCAAATTTGGATTTAATATCTAACTGAACAGCACCAGCATTAGAATTATCTCTCCAAACTATAGTTACATAAAAGAAGCCACATATATTGAGTATCAACCGTCTTGAAAAAAACGTGCAATTTTATTGACCTATTAACCTATTACCTTATATTTATGTTAGAAAGAATATTCTTCGTAATAAATTACTTTAACAACCTTTAAGTAGCTGTACAATATAATTAACTTTTATTAGTTAATTCAAATTTAAAAAATGTGTAAAATAAAATAATTTGCCATTTTCTAGGAAATTTAGATTGATAAAAAAATGTAAAATTTCCTTCATGAAATATCTTTTTCAGCAAAAATAAATCATAAACGTGTAAAAGATTATCTTCTGAATAACGTCTATGTATTCAGCAACAGTTTGTTCAGCATTACCATTAGCAAAACCATAAACAAAATAAATATCTGCATAGTATGCGTTCGTGGCATAATGCATCTAATACACAAAAACTATAGCAGCTATAATTAATAAGTTTTATTTTTAAGAATAATGTTACCAACAAAAAAAGAAGAAACATTCAACTTTCTAAACTCAAATTCACTTTTGAACATTAGGAACACATAAATTCAGCTACAATAGATGAGATCTGACCTATTTCTGCATTTCTAGGATTACTTCTTCAGGTGGCCGGTTTTTAAGAGTACGTTGACATGTTACCGACATATGGTAAATGTTTTAAGGATAACCGTACTGCAGCTGTACATTATCATCAATGTTTTCCGTAGCATCGCGCATCAGAAATAAGTACCTTTGCTTTCACTGAATGAAAATTGCAAACTAGAATGTTTCCCAAACACAGTAATACATTTTCGTTACATAACTCTTGTAAGAAATTAAACAATTCAAGAAATGTAACTTCTGCAGTAGGTACCTACTTTATACAGGTGATGTATGACTTTGAACAAATATTTTTTGAGTTTGGGGTAAGTGACAATTTGAAACAACTTTTTGTAAACATAAAGTTAAGCAGTTTATCAGTTGCGATTTGGATTTTTTATAAACCTTCTAATTCCAACGATACTGCACTTATTACAGATCTAGATAACATGTTATCTTTTCTTTCGCCGGTTTTTGATGTTATTATTTGTATGTGTGATCTTAATTTAATTTTTTTAACATGGGCAAATCCAATCATTGATTATTTCGAATCATATAATTTTTGTCAATTGTTAAATGAATCAACAAGAATTATACAACTTTCTAGTACTCTGATCCTGTTTCATTAATAACAATGATATAGTTAATAGTTGTTGCACAAAGCCAACTGAGGGAATCTCTAATCAAAGGCTTGTTTTTGTAGATGTAAAAATAAAAACACATAAAATAAAACGGAAAATAGTTAGTTATCGATGCTTTAACGGTTTTGAAAAAAATATATCTTTGAATGATTCAAACAATCTTCCTTGGCATAAACCTATTATTTATGAAAACAATATTGGTAATAAGATAGACATGTGTAATAAACTTAAATGCATTATTTGATACACTTACATATATGTACCTATAAAAACGGTGAAGGTCAGTAAGCCAAAGGCCTCTTGACTAAAGACAAATTTTACAATAATACTGAATGAAAGAGACAGAGTATTACAAAGTTCAGTTCAAAGAGTTACAAAACAAATTGTCTAAATATCAAGAAAAAGAGTGTTTTTAAATTCAATAAGTTCCAAAAATAATTTGCGTAAAATATGGCACAAACTGATTTAAATGTGTGCAATTGTGAAAAGAAATTTGATATACACCCTATGAAATAAACGACTGTTTCACTACACTCATTCAATACAATTTGGATAATTGTGATGATTTAATTGAATATTATAACAATTTCCGCAATGATCAGTTATACTTTTCGTTCCGCTTATGTACAGTTGAATATGTTACTGATATATTACTAGATATAAAAAGTAATGTTTATAGTTGTGACAATATATCATCCTTAATGCTAAAATACTGATGTCCTTTTATTTGCCCTTTTATTGTCAACATAATAAACTGTTGCATAAACAAAATTATTTTCCACAGAACTGGAGAGTAGCCATAGGTAAACTCTTGCCTAAAAATAGCAGTCCTTTCACTTTTTCGTACGTAAGAATTATTAGTATTTTACCTGCTATTTTTGAAATAATATTATATAGGCAAATTTATAATTTAATTATTATAAACGACATTGTCTCCAATTTTCAATACAGCTTTCGTAAAGGGTTTATTACATCGACTGCATTTATTACAGTGATAAATGTATCATCGATGCCTATGATAAAGAACTAGTTAGTATCTTGGTGTTGCTAGATTTCTCCAAGGCTTTCGACACCATTAATCATTAATATTTATTGATATCTAAAGTATTATTATTATTATTATTATTATTATTATTATTATTATTATTATTTTATTCATTCTACAAATTTTGTTTACAATTTTACAGGAAGAGTTCTTTACAAAAAATCAAAAGCACTAATATTGCAATTACAGTGTAAATAAAGAAATTATGAAAAAAAGAAAAGAATAAAAGATACGAAAAAAATACTCATTGAAAGTCAAGGCACAAAGTTTAAGTGTAGTAAAATCTTA
This sequence comes from Monochamus saltuarius, assembly GCA_025584915.1. Lineage (NCBI taxonomy): Eukaryota > Metazoa > Arthropoda > Insecta > Coleoptera > Cerambycidae > Monochamus > Monochamus saltuarius. The sequence continues at coordinate 37,378,548 of CM046723.1, forward strand.
TTCACCTAGCAAGCGCGATCTTGGAGGCCATAAAACAGGTCCGGCCTGATCTGAACCCTCTAGATTGCTTTGTTTGGGGATATTTGAAGACATTAGTGTATGGTACTCCTGTAAATAGCCTGAAAGAGCTGCAGCTACGGATTAATCAACAGTTTCAAGAAATCCAAACCAAGGAAGGTGTTTTCGAAAGAGTTCGAATATCGTTGAGACGAAGATGTCGTGCCTGCTTGGAAACGGTACGAAACCTAAATAATATTTTTATATATTCTGAACATTCATTATATATTTAAAAAAACAAACCAAATTTTTTAGTTAAGTAAAGAAATGCTCTTTTCTGCAAGATAAAAAATAAAAACATTTTCTATAATATTTATGAGAAATCTAAAAAATAATTGTTTATCGCATTTTATTATTACCTGCAGTAGAATATTTTATTTTTTCCAACATAATTAAAATATATGAATTCTTTAAACACAATAAATGTAGATTAAATGTGTACAACATGATATTTTCAGACGATAACAGTTTCTAAAGTTACAAAATTGTTTCTTTTCTATTCCTAAGGATTTTAATATGTCTCCACAAAATGTAAAGATTTGTTTTGCATCGTAATTATGTAACATTCATACGTAGGTCTATATTAAATGAAATTCCACTAATTCTCGAAACTATCGGCGCTCATGGCAAAACCATCATTTAGTCTTCCTTTAACTGGATTGTTAAAAGTGGATGACCTCGTTTATAAAATAATCTTGCAATTTCGTCATCAATATATAATTATTGACAGTATCAAGAATGTAAACGATGTTATATATATATATATATATAAGGTCCGCTACTTAAAACTTCCCAAGCCTATATTCTTAATTTTAAAGATACCTTAGCGACCAAGTTATCATTTTGCAAGTCTGTTTAAGGCCTTCTACACTGCACTGTACAACAAATATTATACCATCGAATAGGACATGAAACGAACTTTAATTTGATATATGGGATGATAGCTTTTGCTATTGTAGTTTCGTTAGAAATGATCAAACCATGATTATTGATTGGCTTTCAAAATGCAATGACATGAAAACAAAACACTATCAGAACATATTTATGGCTTCTGAGTTTTCTAATTGTTAATGTTAATAAATACATTGTTATATGGGAACTATCAGTTTTATTTTAAAAATGAATATAAACAGCATGAAACACCCTATTTTTTTTTAAATCATAAGTTCTGCCCCCGGATTCTGATTACTGGAATTCGTCTCGTATCGAGTATTTTGACAACCTAGTGACCGTTATTTCAAATATAAATAAAGGCGACTGCACTGTCAAAGCACTCGAAACGAGACGAATTCTTATAATCAGAATACGGGAGCTGCGAAGTTTTCTCTTATGAGCAATGCAAAGTTTTTAGAAAGGTACGTTCAATGATTCCAAAAATTATACATAAACGTGCATAAAATCTTACTTGCTGAAAAACAAGTATTTAAACACTCAGGTGTTTCCACACTTTACAAGTTTATACCATTGCACACTGTTAGAAAGAGACAGCAATTATTTCCTTAAGTTATTTTATAAAGAACTATAATTTTCACAAAACACATAAAGTTAATTTTCCGCCACATTATTTTTTCTATGTTGCCACATAACCTGGATATCGGCCTAAAAATTGTATCAACTTCACTCTACAGAAATATATTTGCCTCATTACGTTATGCGGATTTTATAGAACTGTGCAGATGCAAAAACAATGCGTTATACAATGAAAATAAAGTTCATGACACCGCCCACCTGCCCTCCACTTTGACAGCAGCTTACCGTATTTTCGTCAAGTCTAAACCTCTTTTGTGCTATTTGTCTACTAACTTCTCAATTTAAAATAGCAAGAAAAAAACATCGAAATATAATGCACATTGGGGAACTTGGAAAGACCAGACGTACTGTAAGGTACATCTCCCAAGTGAAGTAATGGAAAATGTGCCTGGCTAAATACACAATGGTGTAAGGCTATTCACGAAAGAAGAAGGATATTGCTATATCCCATATTGAAAAAATAACATTAATAAACTTATTGCACAGAATTATGAAAGACCAGCGGGGATGAGTAGTGAACATGGCGGGGTTCAGACACTAATTAAACAAAATACAGAAATGCTTATTTTATACAGTGCTATACACATCAATTAAATCTGATGATGTCAAGAGCGTGCTCTATTATTTCTCAAGTGCATACATTTTTTGTAGACTTACATGACATACCCTGATTTTTTACTCATTCGCCTCAAAAAATCGCAGTTCTAGAGACAATAGTAGGAAGAAATGTGCTACGTCCTGTTCCTACACACTGGAATTTTAATATTCGTACCGTTAGCATTGTATATGAAATACGAATATAGAGATTCACTCTTTAATTGAGTGCATGGAACAACTTGAAGATGAATCATTCAAACACAGTGATTTATAAGGAAGCAAGAGGCATTTGGCCTATTCTGGAAGACTCAAATTTCACATTTTGGTTGACTTTCGTCCACTATATTATGCCACATGTTGACGTTTTATATAATTAGCTTCAAAAAAAGAACATGGACCCCACAGAGGCACGAAGAGTCATACATGTTTTTGAACGCTTCTAATTTTGAAACCGCCCAAGTGGACAAAAAAGGAAACGTTTCAATTACAGTGAGCAAGAACACCGAATATAGTTGTAATTATAAATAACACAAAAGAGATTTTTGCATTCACAAATCACCTAGTAGCCATATAACTTGTTCAGATTATAATTGTTTAAATAAACAAGGGCTGTCAGTACCTTTCCTAAAATATATAATTTCTAATAATTTAGATGAGACAATGACAGAAACTAAAAATTCTAGTAATCACGCCCATGACTAGCGTTGGAGCGGAACGTAGTTTTTCCGCTTTAAAAAGTATAAAATATTTTTTTTGAGAAACTTAGTGTGCGAAGAGAGATTAACAGCTCTATCCATAATGTCTATAGAAAAAAAAATATATGGTTTCAGTACCGAAACAGTAATGAGTTATAGAAATATTTGCTGCAAAAACGAACCATCACATTGAATTAAACGTTAAGACAATTAAATAAGATGAGTTACCTAATCTATTTTCTATGTAAAATAGTTTTTATTGTTCGGTGATACATTATCCACTAGGTATAGAGGGAAAAATATTCATATATTAATAGAAGATTAATTTAAGAAGAAATTGATACAAGTTTATTAAAACCTGTCATAACTGTTCCTTATGATATAATTTTACTTTTCTATTTAGATAGGTAGAGAAACACTGTGATTCAAACCACTTCCGACATTTTCAAGTAAACAGGATTTACACAAGTATCCTGAAAAATTATAGATATATCAATGATTGATTTACCAAAATATCAATCAATCATCTGCAAAATAGTACAATTTCTTACTTCTTTCCTTGATTAAATGGAAGTAACTACTTACCGCATTTTTTATTGTAGCTGACATGTATCTTTCTCTCATAATAATCTTTGCTTTTAATAGGTATTTAATAAAAAACGACTTTGGACCTGCTAGGTACATTGATGTCCCTCTAACATATTATTTGAATGCTGTTTCGTTTTCATAGTATACAAGAAAACAAGAAAATGTCTTGTATATCTATTAAATGATTCATGAAATCGTTGGAAATGTGAAACGTGGTTAATACCGATATAATTTTATTAAAAAAAAAATTATTTTTCAATTTTGAAAGTGGGGTTGAGTGCGTGAGGATTTTTTCAAAGAATTTGAATCAAACTTTCAGTACTTTTAAGTTGATTCTATGGTTTGCCTAGAATAAAAAAATAAAATTAATAACCATTTTTACCATTTATTATTTACGTAAAAAAACATATTATATAATAAAACTGTAAAACAATAACAATGACAATATTTATATTAAATAAATAGGTACCTACCTTAACTTCATCTTTGTACAATTTGAAAATGGATTTATTTTGCATAGGCCTACCTGCAAGTTAGTACACTAATGAGGCAGCCTACACAAGCTACATCAGTACAGACCACCGGAGAGGCTGCCTGTGTACTGTCTACTCAACTCAAGATTAGAGACTGCACCACAGTGTATTCACAATTCACATTAATGAATAAGGTGTGACTGCACTGTGTATGACTGGGACTGCAGACAGACGCGCCAAAAAATAATCTAAGGTTAGATCACAGTATACTATGGGTTAGAACAGAGTTCAGTAGATTCGCAAAATATATTAGATATACAAGATGTAGTAGATACCATCTAAGAGATATTTTATTTTACTAACGTTGAATTGTAGTATTTTTTTTATGAAAAATTACTACATATTACAAATGTTTTTTCTATTTACTAGAAACCGAAAAGAAACCGATATTATACCGATTTTTTCATATGGGTTCCGTTCTGGTTCTGGCCGAGAAAAAAGAACGGTCATTTCGGTGCATAACTGTGTTAATTCCATTCTTTAAAAAATAATTTAAAATATTTCTGTACCTAAAAATTTGTTGATTAGACCGCTTCTGTCGTTATATATCCGTTTTATTTCAGTACGTTTAAATATTTGCAGGTGCCATGAGATAACATTCCTGTTATTTGCTAAGCTCTGCATAATTCAATTATTAATTATTGTCTAAAATTATTTGTATTTGTAGAAAACACTACTTTAATAATACGACACCCTTAAGTTAAGTCCTATTACAAAAACCCGATTAACACCGTATGTAGGTGGGAGGAGAAGAGTCATGGTGACGTATTAGATCAATACATTTACTGTGACGTCATTCCAGAAGGGGTGTGCAGTATGATGTCAGCATGACGTTAAAGACGTTAGCGTGATAGACGCCACGCTGCTATACTATTAATATCAACTTTGTGACGTCAGAAACGCGTTCGCTTTCAGGGTAGGTGAAGATATAAATAAATAAATAAATAAATAAATATAAGATTGCACAAAAATAGAATAACTAAACTAGTTCATGAACGAGAAAGACAAGATTTTCATATTGAAAAACAAATAGAAAAGAAAACTAGAGATGTACTATGCAATGAACAACAAATTTGTAAATAAAAAAGAAATAACAAAAACAAATACGAAGGTGTATAAAGCAATTTACAGATCGATATTGACACATGGGTGCAACTCAAGGGTATTGAAATAAAAAAAAAAATAAACATCTTGTAGCAACTTTTTTTCGTAATTTTAAAATAGAGTTCGTAAATACCAAACTTTAATAGTGGATTCCACATCACAAAACATAACTTAAAATATATTTTAGAAAGTAGAATACTCGCAGACATATACAGGGTGTCCCAATTTCGTTGTAATTGCAGAAAACTCGGAAACTACAAGACAGAATGATGCGGCTTTCGCAACACTGAACTACTTTTTCGAGAAACTTAAGATGATATCGGAATGGCGAAAATTGTTTCCGATAGAGTTTTTTACGTATAGTTCAGTGACGTACTTGTAATTTCCCTACAGAATGTCTCTTTTAAAATATGACCCAAACATACACTTTTTAAAATGAAAGACTCCGTATATTTTTATGTCATTCAATTATATTATTTTTTTCTTAATAAGAATAGTAGTACGACTTTAAATTGTCAAAGAACCTTAAATTGATAAAACTGATGTAGCTTAATAAATACGTTAAACGCAGTTTTATTTAAAAGGCGCATTTTAGCGACGTGTAACAAGTATAACACCTTTTTAAAACTAATGGAAAACTGTTTCAAAATAATAATTTTTCAAAATTCTCTATTCTTAAAAACAATCTGAAACGAATAATATAGCGGCACAGGGGCTGAGAACGTTCAGTATATTTAACGCAAACGTCAATAACATATTCTTACACTTCTTACACACAAAAAACCCTTTTTCAAAATTCCAGTACAATTATGCAACAAATAAGAAAATTATTGTAGAAAGTTAAATAAAAAAACTACTTTCTAGGGTCTATAACATCTTACGTTAGTTTCTCCAAGGAAGCTAGCTTTAAAGTATGGCCCATTTTTACCGAACACCCTGTATATATTAAAAAGTTGCAGCTTGTGTTTCGCAATTAATGTAGCGCTTTGTGTGTGAATAGCTTCGCAACTTTACAAAATGGCGTTGACACTTTTAACTGGCGCAAGTCAGTGTGAAATGTGAATATACCGCGCAATTCTCAGATTGCACAATAAAAACGTCACAAAAGTGTATACGTGTCTGAGTACCTTTAAAGTAAGTGAAAAATGTATGCAAAATAACAGTTGTCCAAGGAAGCTAGCCTTAAAGTATGGTCCATTATTTAATATCAGAAGTTGCAGCTTGTGTTTCGCAATAAATGTGGCGTAGACACTTTTAACTGGCGCAAGTCATTTATATAACCATTTTAGGCATATTTATTGCTACCTACGTGTGAATATACCGCGCAATTTTGAGATTGCGGTATAAAAACTATATATTACAGTAAATGTTTGCACTATATATTGCTCTAAATTACAAAAGAAATATTATTTTTAACGCGACAATGTATCGAAAATTATGTTAACACTAAAAACAATTACGTAACGTCAGCCGTGATGTAAGTCGTCTGAATTCTTGCCGCAACTATATAACTATTCTAGTCGTGAGAAGTATACAGGCAAATTTCTAAATCTTAACTAATAATATATGTTATAGTTACATAGTTACATATCATCGTAACAGATTTATAAAGTAAAGTAATATATATACATACACACAATGCGTTTATGGTTACATAATTTTATAGATCCCCAAATAAATAAACAAAATAGCATGGACAGGATACATACATTCTTACTGAGAAAGATACAAATACCATTGTAATAAATAAAAAAATGTAATAATTATAACAATCAAACATAAGCAAAAAAACACTATTGAATGGACATAGACAAACAACAAGCACATAGTGCTAGAGAAGAGTAAAACAGTCAATTAATAATTTCAATTTGTCTTTTTATCATACTTGAAACATTCAATCTATCTAAATAAATGTTATACTCTTCTGGTAAATTGTCCTATGCGAAGGTAAGTACAGCGGCGTAAAATCATATTTTTTTTTTGTAAAAATTCAACTTTTACGTTATTATTTTCCTTATAGGTATCTTGTACAATAGTTGTGATTTATTTTTTTCAAAGGTTTTGTTTTTATATAAATAGGTATAGAGAATATCTGATGCATAAACAAAACATTCCAGTTTCAAGAAATAATGTCTCAAATGGGTAAGTTTGTTTTTTGTTATAAATAATTTTTAATATGTTTCTGTGGTATACTTATTGAGTAGTTCAAGATGGCAGTATGCCTCACCACCCCAACTGCAGTTTACTGTTAATAATTTATGATTAAACAAGTTAAAAAAAATTGACAAATTAATTTCTATTTTATGTTTTATTTTTTCCCATATGTTATCACAATGTTGAGTGACTCTTAATTTATACGCATAAACTTATAGCTGAGTGAAAAAAATGTAGCAAAAAAATTTTTGATGTCGAAAGTTTACAAAAATTTATCAAGCCACATTTTTTGTTTATAAAAACTAAGAAGTAAACATTTCCATCTGATAAGTATTAACTGATGTCAAAATTCTTTCTTATCTTTCATATAAAAGTTAATTATGTTTCAAGTTCCATAGATTTTTAATGGCATTTAGATATTAAAATCAATTTTTCTCGAAAATTGTTGCCGACATCGAATTCCAACAATAGTACCTTTTTTATGTAAAAATTCTTAGTTTTCATTTTTGCCATGAAATTATCAAAAAATATACACAAAAAAGTTTGGGTATTTTAGAAGCACTTGTTTTACCCGTCCCTGGACAAACTGAAGTATTGATTTATTTTTAGATTATCAAGGAGTTATGAGATTGTATCAAATATCATTTATTTATCTCTACACGTTTGGGAAATACTAATTAAAAAGTATCAGCAACAATTAACCTTTCACACCCTGTATGTCGAAAACGAAACGTTTTAGGATACATGGTTATATAAACTTTTCGTCTTGTTTTGAAGTCTAGAAAACTCAGTTAAATTTATTTTCATACTTGCAGAATCACCTTGTATAATCTGCATAACTAAATACGAGACTAAATATTTGTCCAAATCTTGGAGAAGTAGGATATCATTAATATAAATATATAAATATAATTAGACCCAGTACAGTGCTTATAGCCATAGGTCATAATTAACATTTTCTATTTAATAAATAATTTATAAAACGTCCATTGGGCATTCCAAGTATTCCTACGTTCTCAAAGGCCTCAAACTTCATCTTTTTATGTATAGGGGTGACTACTGAAACTTTACCTGTTATGATAATACTATTTATAATAAGATAAATTGGCTTTGATAATATTTCTGATGTTTCTTTATAAATTTCCGTTTTACTATTATCAATAGCTGCTTTTTGTTATTTAATGAACGAATAATTATTACTACTCGTATTTCCTCTTCGCGTATTTCAGTGTGTGGTGGAGGTATACTCGCGTCAAGAATTCAGACGTCTTACGTCACGGCTGACGTTACACATTTGTTTTGATTGTCAACGTAATTTTCGATATTTGGTCGCGTTAAAAACATTTTTTGCAATTTAGTGCAAAATATAATGCAAACTTTTAGTGTAGTATATAGTTTTATTACTATCAGCTGCAGTTTCTCAAATATTTTGATGAAAATATAATGAATTATTCATTTGTTCGTATGACGTAAGTCGTGTAAATTCTTGTCTCGAGTATATATCAGGTTGTTTAATATTATTTGCATATGGCTCTCCAACACTGCGACACTAGCAGGAGTATCACAGATGACATTATTATTAGTTAATAATATTTTGGATTCTTTTTTATTTCCATGTTGTTTAATATAGTCATCAAAACTATACAGATAAAATTCTGATGTTTTTTTAAGTTTACGTTTACATTATTATTCGCTCGTTTTAAGCATGTATCTGATATTATTTTTGAATATTTCAAATAATTTTTTTTATTTGAACAAAAGAAAAATAATTATTTGATTACATAAGTTTGTATGAATTTAAATTTAATTAATATTAGTATTTTATTTACTATCATACAGTACAAATTTTAGTAAATAACGTTACAAATATGTTGAGAGAGTGATTATAATTCTTAAGGTCGCCGTATTTTTCACCGTAAAATGATCAAATTTACAGTATTTTTTAGATACAGAAATCTCGATAAATAAAAAACGTAGAGCAAAAATAATATCAAAAATAAAATTATTGATATTTTGTTTATCCAGTTTTCCTATTTAAATTATCCTCAAATAACATAACAACTTTTAAAATGCCATGTATGACACACATTATTTTGCTATTTTAACCGCACATTTTAACAATTATTTTCACATACTTATAAACAAAAGTGAACAATCTTATATGCAGAACTATGTAAGTTTATGTTATAACAATATTTACATATACAGTTAAATTAAAAAAACAAGTATTTTGAAAGATTTCTGTACCTAAATCTGTAACCGCCGAGTCTGTAACTTATTCATTTTACTTCGGTACCTTTGAATAATTACAAGTAGCATGAAATAACAATCCTGTTATTTGCTAAACTCTATATTATTCAGTTCTTAATGTCTCAAATTACTTATACTTATTTGTAGAAAACACTTAACACATAATCCTACTTGTTTTTACCAAGGCACTTTTAACTTGGCAAAGAGCAAAGTACGAGAAGGATAGGCCTATACACATGCATTTGTAGAATAACGATGGCGTGTTCAAAGTGAAATCTTAGGAACAGAGCTCAAAAACAAATGTTACCTTCAGACAAAGTGACTTCCAAAAAAAAGGTACAGACTCAATTTACAACCATTACATTTTTTTAGCTAAGCAGGGGGGCTACGACCCTGTGTATACTTTTCAATAAAACAACGAAACTAAATAAAAAAACAAGCTGAACATGCCATTACAGGCATCTGTAGTACAAATAGAAAAGGAAGTTGATATTGATAGAAACTGAATATTAGCCTATATTTAAAAAAGTAACTTCATCCGTAATAAGAAAGTGCTTACAATCTACCTATGTGTACATACTTAACAATGCTTAGGTACCTATATCGAATCTATTAAAGTAGATTTTTTTGTTTTTTTTTAAGTTGTCTAAATTGATACAGTTAACTCTTTGTTACGTTCATTATTATTTCTCGTTTATGGGATATTTATTATTAAGTTAATAATTACATTTATACTGTTGCAAGTTATCGTACATCTTTCCTTCAAAGGCTACTTTATATACAATAATTAGAATTAAAATTAAACAAATTTAAAACACTAGGTATCTACTGTTTTTGCAAGGCGCATCTGACTATTGATGTAAAAAACATATGCCACTTTCACAATAAGTGGTTTGTATCTTTTAAACTGTTATAAATGCAAGAAAAAGTTATTTGAAATATCTTGAAATCAAAAGTTCTTTCAACATGCGTAAAAAATAGTATAATTCTGATAAAAGAAAGCGTCACGACGCCCGGCGTCGTTAGGTTAATATTTCGTCGTCTACCTTAATTTCAAGTCTGAGTCAGCCCAAACAAATATTGTTTTTTCCCATGATAAAAAAATCACCCTGTATACTAGTCGCAGCATAGTGGTTTCGAACCTAACACGTTTACTACTTTTAAAGGGGTGATTATTAATAGCAATTTTAGGTAGCATCAATGATTAGAAGGTATCAATTGTTTTTGTCTGCTGTCTAGGCGCATGTGTGATGAACAAGTGGTTAAGCTGTTGTAACTTAAACAAAATATAATACTGATTCGGGCTGGAAACCTTATGTTGCGGTGATTGGTGAATGTAGATACATAAAAACTTTAAGCTTCAAATTGGAGTATAAGAAAAATTATATACTTAGAAGACCATCTAATTATATATTATTTAATAAAACGCACACCAGATAAAAACGGAAAATATTTATTTCAAGATATTGAATAACACAACAGTTTATTCAACGAAACAATTCAGAAGTGCTATGAAGATATGTAACTATTCTAAAACACTGAATATACTTCTTATATGTATTTGAGCTATTTTATATAAAACGTCCAAAGGTGATATTGTCTAAATGTTTGATAAAAATTTATTTTTTTCAGATGAAGTATGGAAGATTTGTAATAAAAGTTTGGTTTTTCAATTTACATTGGATATACAATGTCTCTATTTCTAGATGCCATTAACATAATAAGCAAAATATATATATATACAGGGTGGACCATCCAAAACAGTCCAGCAAGGTTTACGGTTTTGTACGTAAAAATTTAAAAAACCCTCGGACCCGTAAACTTTTGTTTTGAGGGGGACACGTTTCACTATTAATTTTATCCCTGTAACCTCAACCCCCTAGCGGGGGTGGCTACTGCCCTTATTTTTTAAAATGGGAAGGGGTATGTTGTGATACATCACAATTTGAGCTACGTGCCGCCGAGAAATTGCGTTTTAAAAAATGTAATTTTATTGAGTAGTACTTACATGTTATTTTATTAAATGTTGAAAATGTCCGCCATTCACCTCCATACAATAGTACAACAACTGTTCAACGTGTTCTCGGACATTGTGAAGAACATCTGGTGTAATTTGTGGGCATTCATTAGTAATGCGGTTCCGTAAATCGTCTAAGGATTTGGGCCGGATGGCATAAGTTTTGGATTTTAGATGTCCCCACAAAAAGAAATCAAGAGGAGATAAATCGGGCGATCTCGCGGGTCATCTAAAATCCAAAATGTATGCCACCCAGCCCGAATCCTTAGAAGATTTACGGAACCGCATTACTAATGAATGCCAACAAATTACACCAGATGTTCTTCACAATGTCCGAGAACGCTTTTGAACATTGTTGTACTATTGTATGGAGGTGAATGGCGGACATATTCAACATTTAATAAGAAAACATGTAAGTACTACTCAATAAAATAACATTTTTTAAAACGCAATTTATCGGCGGCACGTAGCTCAAATTTAAAAAACGAAGCGCCATTTTAAAGAGAATTTAATGCCCTTTAAACAGATGTATCACAACATACCTCATCCCATTTGAAAAAATAAGGCCAGTAGCCACCCCCGCTAGGGGGTTGGGGTTACAGGGATGACATTAATAATGAAACGTGTCCCCCTGAAAACAATAGTTTACGGGTCCGAGGGTTTTTTTAATTTTTACGTACAAAGCCGTAAACCTTGCTGGACTGTTTTGGATGGGCCACCCTGTATATAGTCCCTAAGAAAACGCATATTTGGAAACAATAACCTCCTCAAAATTGCAAATCAAATTTTGAAAAACTATTTAAGCAATATTTTTCTTCAAAATCCCTTCAAAATGCCCTCCTACCAGTTTCTATAAACATATATGTTATATGTATTTATTTTTAATTTTGTGTAGTATAAAAATTTAACAGTTCATTATATTTTAATTTAATTGAAATCATTCTTTAGTTTGTTTTATTTACTTATTGTTTTTCTTAATTAATACAATAAATATTTCTGAATTTTTATACATTTAATAATAAGTAATAATAACACAGGCACACAAAAATTTAAAAAAGTTCTGTGCCCGAGCTCCGACCTATGGTTCCGCATGTATTTTTGGCTCCCGAAACCGATCCCGGGGTCGGTATAGCCCAGCTGTTCCATATTTACGCGCTACGGTCAAAAAAATTATCAAAATTTGGCCATTACCTGGAAATAAACGCAAAACTTTATCTCCGTGCCATTGAAGGATCCAAACATAAATCAGTTGTTGGATAGGACCTCGCACATCCCATTTGTCACTTGAGGGCCACGAATTGGCAGAAAATTAAATCAATTCGATCCTGAATACGGTAAAATCATATGATTTTTTGACAATTTGAAATTTTTTAGGATCAATTTTCTTCCAATTCGTGGCCCTCAAGTGACAATTGGGATGTGCGAGGTTCTATCCAACAACTGATTCATGTTTGGACCCTTCAATGGCACGGAGATAAAGCTTTGCGCTTATTTCCAGGTAATGGCCAAATTTTGGTCATTTTTTTGACCGTAGCGCACAAATATGAAACATCTGGGCTATACTGACTCCGGGATCGGTTTCGGGAGCCAAAAACACATGGGGAACCATAGGTCGGAGCTCGGGCACAAAACTTTTTTTTGTGTGTGCCTGTGAATCGAAGTTGTTCAAGATATTAAGTATATATAAAACAGCATTACGTTAATTAGAATTTGAATAAAAGAAATTAGCACTTAAAAAATTGTAAAAAGCTTACGACTTGAAATTTAAATGAATTATTTTTAAATATGTGCATTTTTAATGTATGTTCAATAAAAATATTTAAATTCCATCTATTTAAACTGTATACTCTGTATCAAATATATACTTTGTTGTCAATTATTTTTACACATATATATCATAAAATTTAATAATATTTAATTATGTATTTATTTTTATTTTATAGTACACCACCTGATAGTCAATTTATAAAATGTTTTTTTTAAAATCCTCTAAGAATATAAATGTTAGTAGTTTAATAAAGCGTTATCAAGTTTTGCCAGTTTCAAATTTTACATACATTTGTTTTGGTGATTGAAGTTAAAAAGAGGCGAATTATTGTTGGTGTCAGTAGTTGGCGTCTGCAGCCGATATGTGCCAACGTGCTGCTGCCGAGCTCTGAATTGTTGCCTGATAGATGGAGAACCTGAACGCATCTCGTAACGGTTGCATTGCAATTCCTTAAGACAGTTTCGAGTCCATACAATTTACAAATAGAGCAACACATACATAAACATCTACAAACAGAATAATACATACACAAATATCTATCAGAAAAAGTTTCACTGACTCTATTACTAGTTAGATTATTATTAATTAATTCCCATACCTAATTTAAATTATATTATTTATTACATAAAATATACCTGGGATATATATAAGAAGTTAAATACCAACATTATTAATATAAATTAATTAATAAACAAACATTTTACTGTATTAGCTAAAACAAGTGATATCTACCTATTCCGTCTTTATATTTAAAAATAAATTGCATCAAAATAATGAATTACATAAAGCAATTTGTTCATGAACAGTCAACACAAATACTTTTCTGTTTAAATATTTAAAAATCTCCTACATCAGATTATCGCAGTTTGTATTAGAAGACATATATATACTTAATAACATTACTCAGTAATATAAAAATAACGTTATTAAGCCAGAATAATAATCTAAAATAATAATAGCTATCAGTTACAAAAAAAGGCGAACTACAAAATACATTACACTCAATTAGTAAAAGAAATAAAAGCAAAACAAAAAATCACCTGGTGAATCTGACAGAAACAAATCTGGAGAAACTGTTGAAGAGCGCGCCCCGCCTTCCCGACTGTGAGAAGGAGAATCCACCTCGAACAGTTTAAAAAACTTCATGGAGTGACATCGTCAAACAAAATCACATCACAAACGTATTGAAATATTTTAATTTCACTTTCTATAATTGTGTTAGTATAAAAAATCACAAATACTCTCAAGATTTTTTAGCACATTAATTAAACGGATATATCTCCTGCACTTCACTGTCCGCTATATTGCATACATGTGGTCCACTTGGTGACCTACGAGACTCACGCGATCAAGAGTAACCGTGTTCTTTAGAGAACGCCGACACTATATCCCTGCCTGTCTCAATCAGTCCATTATAAAACCGCTGTTCGCTCTTTTACTGACGTCATAGTCGCAGCAACGTCACCATTATCGATCCCGCTAGTATTGCCGATGCACATACAATCTCTGGTCTCCACATCGTCATACACTACGTCACCATTGTGACGTAACAGTCGCGATGTCACTTCCGCTAATATACCCCCGTGTACATCACACCCATGAATCGTAAAGTATTGATGTACTGATATTTAAAATTATTGATATAGTTGGAAATACTTTAGTACATTGTACACACGCATATGTGTGTGCATTGGTGCATGCATTTTCCTTAATGTATAATTTTTAATTTGGAATTTATGCCTAAATCTGGACATATTTATAGGAAATTAATACGACGTGAAAGATTAAACTAAACTGTTGTTATCCGTTTTTTGGGTCAAAAATATAAAAAAATGTTTAGTTGCCAGGCCATCAACACACTATGTAGGTATTCTACGAGTACATAGAAAACAGTTTGCTGACTTTTTTTAACTAATATTGCAAACATTATTGTAACAATTGCAGTACTAATATTCTGGTTCACGAGAATGCACTTTACTGCAATTATTAAGAATTTACTGCCTTTAAACATTATTGCCATTAAAAATTAATTTTATATTATAGAAAAACAATAGTATACAATATATTTTTACTGTGGTAATTTATATAACTAAATTATTTATTTATGATTAGATAATTATTTTAGTCTGTTTGATTATAAAAGCCCCGAGCTATAACTCGGTTACACATTTTTAGACACCCTGTAAAGTACCTATATATATTTTCAAATGGGATGTTATTTTTTTATACTCACGCACAATTTTCGATAGATACTTTTTTTAAATGTCATTGTATATTTTTTTATACTTTTTGATAGATATTTTTTATTATCTTTCCAACCATACACATTTTGTATGCCTTTGCATAAAGAATTTTTGAGAAAATCTTTTGACTTTAGTTTGTAGTGCTCACTTTCTACCACTATCATTCCAAATAGAAGGCACTGGAAAAACAATTTTGCATACTGCAATCTGTCACATATTGGTTTGTTTGTAATTCTTGTTACCGTTGAAGTTTAATTTATAAATGTAGAAAAAATCGACAACGTTATCTTAAAATGTCTTAACAGAGAAAAATTTAGTAAATGCAAGACAACATGGAATGCTAAAGAAAAAATGAAGTTTGTTTAGAATATGCTTGCAATGAAAATCAAGAATTAGATTTATTATAAGTGTGCAAGAAATACGGGAATTAGTCAGAAATCATAATATAACCCAGTACGTTGTGTACATAAACATAAATTGTTTCCCTGCAAGGTGAATAATTTTTTACTAAACTTTCTTCGGGGAAATTCTATTAGGCTAACGTTGCGATATAATTGTAAAGCAGCTACACTGTTTTCTCTACATTAATAATAAACTTGTAACATATCTTCTTCATTAACATCATTCAGTTATTATAAACTAAACTTGAACGGTAACAACAATTAAGTATAAACAAACCGATATCCGATATGTACCTACTAGATAGCAGTCCTTATGCAAAATTGTTTTTCCGGCGCCTTCTATTTGATATGCTTTAAAAAGTGCACCGCAAACTGAGGTCAAAGGCCGAAAGTTTGTTAATTGTTTCTAACAAATTCTTTATCTTTATGTAAAGACATATAAATTATTCGTCGCT
The DNA here is from genome assembly GCA_025584915.1 of Monochamus saltuarius. Classification (NCBI taxonomy): domain Eukaryota; kingdom Metazoa; phylum Arthropoda; class Insecta; order Coleoptera; family Cerambycidae; genus Monochamus; species Monochamus saltuarius. Next base: position 37,394,940 of record CM046723.1, read on the forward strand.
CTATACGCCGAACACCTTTACCTACTCTAGTTATACTGTTTTATGCTATGACTCACTCACAAGCTGAAAGAAATTATTATTAAACATTTATTATGAGCCTATTACTGAATCCAAACACCTAGAAAACGCCATTATATTGTCTTGTACAATGGTGGTCAGCCATGTTTTGTCCATTTCTAGCACCGTGTATAATAAATGGCACTAGAAAAGAATGAACCATGGAACTGGTGAGTTTAAGCTGACTCCCACTGTACGAACGACTCCACGCGTGTGTCATTGTGTCAGTGAAAAGAAGTGTTAGTGATGTGTCCTTTCACAAGGGAAATAGAGAAAAGAGATAGAAGGTTGTTGAACCACAAATAAAATTGGGGGAAATGCAAATGGAAATACATACATACATACATAGTTTCATGAGAAAATCCTGATTCAGGTAGGAGTAAATTTTCTATAGTGGATTTTACACAGCAGAGGACCAAGTTTCCAAACAAATCTTTATAATTCAAAATTCTGTTATTTTTTAAGCTGTGGTATAATAGATCTTATGTAAGAGGCAAAAATTTCACTGTTTTTTTCTTCACACATTTTTCTACAAATCTTGTTAAGATGCGTGTATTATATGCAGGTTATGGTAGTTTTATTATCTCTACGCAGCAAGATCTTCCGGTCTCCATAGTTTTTGCAAAATGATTTTAATATATTAGACGCCACCATTAATTCCAAAAAATTAGTATGATATGTTTGCTCATTCTTATGTCAAAATCCTCCCCACAATATGCATCGGTAAATATTTTCATTTTCATACAAAAACACCGTTCTTAGTATATTTATTGCTGGGTGGCGGATTTTTAATCCACCAGTTAATCCTTCCGGCAAATAACTAGGAATTAACATCCCGCTGTCATAGTTTTTATTTGACTTTTTTTAAAATACAACCAGCTATATTTAATAGCTGGACAAGCGGTCACTAATTGACCGATTAAAGCTGCTAAAATTACACAGGTCCACAAAAAAAAAGTGGTGTGTGCTGAGGGTCCCATTATATTTTTTCCATGTATTTTTTTCTCGCTGAACATGAACCTGGAGTCAAAACGGGGGGTCGCACAGCAAATTTTAGAGAAAACCCATAAAAACGATAAAAATCACGTCAAAAGTTTATACAGGTCCACAAAGAAAAGTCATGTGTGCTGGGAGTTACACTATAATTTTCTATTGTATTTTTCTCGCTGAACACGAATCTGAAGTTAAAATTGGGGATTACACAGCAAATATTTGAGAAAACCTAAAAATATCTGTAAACATCACTTTCTCGTAATTTATTCTGTATGATACTCTCTAAAACTGAAACATGAGAAATGCTGTGAATTAGTGAATATTTACTATTTTACAGCTATAAGTATACCAAGGTAGCTGTAAAATAGTAAATATTCACTAATTCACAGCGTTTCTCATTGTATCATACAGAATAAATTAGGAGAAAGTAATTTTTATCGATTTTTTTAGGTTTTCTCAAATATTTGCTATGTAACCCCCAATTTTAACTTCAGATTCGTGTTTAGCGGGAAAAATACAAAAGAAAAATATAGTCTAACTCCCAGCACACATGACTTTTTTTGTGGACCTGTGTAAACTTTTGATGTGATTTTTATCGTTTTTATGGGTTTTCTCTAAAATTTGCTATGCGACTCCACATTTTGAGTTCAGATTGGTGTTCAGCGGAAAAAATGCATGGAAGAAATATAATGGGACCCTCAGCACACACTACTTTTTTTTTGTGGACCTGTGTATTATTAATTTTTCTTTTATCTTCCGGTAGACAAAATTTTAATTCATTTAAATCGAAAGTGAAGCCCAAGAACGTTATTAAATTTGATGGTATTAAAATACTTTGATCTAAGTGTATTGTAAATCCTAAGCGTACCAAAAACTGCAACGTACTTTTTATATTTTCCTTACAGTAAGAATTGCCTAAGAGTAAGATATCATTTAGAAGAATTACTGATATCCCATCGATCTCAAATGTCCCAGTAAAGAATTTAGTAGTAACATTGTGAAAATGTACAGACCAACATTGAGACCAAACGGTAGGGCATTAAATTGATATAATACATTTTTATATTCAAAATTTTAAATTTGTTGCCAGAATTAATACAAATCGATAATCTCCCGTTGATTCTGGAATTAAAAAAAAGTAGGATGACAAAAATTTGCTTTGGGAATGGACACATTTACTCGTAGATATGGCACCCTGTTATATGGCGTGGTCATATAACACAGATTCTTTGGAGTTAATAACAACTATGAATTAATCAGAAATCTACGGTGTAATGAAGTCTGGTAACAGACAACCGTGAAAATTCAAGATAAATCTACCAAATTTTACACTCGGTGATACTCCTTCGATTTGCTTGACAGGAAGAGTAAGTTGATTAGATTAGATTTTGACAGTAAAAATGGCACGCGGTTGAACCCCAATTTCGGTAATAAATTAGCCGTAAATCACGTGGTTAAAGAAAGTGTAGATTTAATGTCAATGGATAAATGACTAGTTAATGTTTTCGGCAATAAAACTTATGTGAGTACTGCATAAACATTAATCATTGTATAGATACATATATGATATTTTTCCTGGCTTGCAATACAAATTCCGTTGTTATCTCTTCATAAAGAAGTGTATACAAACACTAGTTTTTCGTACGCTAGGACAGGCCTGGCTTGCCCGTGCAAAATTATAAATTCCCGTTGACCCCTGCAAATGGCTGATGATATTACAAATAAAGACCTTTACAAGCTAATGCAGGGTATGATAGATAAGACTAACCAAATACAGAAACAAAATACAGAAATAAAATTACAATTAACAGAGGAAATACGTAAAATAAAATTAGATTTGTCAGAAGATCTGGAACAAATTAGAGCAGAAAATGCAGAGTTAAAGAAAGAAAACCAATTATTAAAAGACAGGTTAACATCAGTAGAAAAGAAAATTAAAAAATACAACCTAGTTTTTTATGGTATAGAAGAAAAAGAAAATAAAGCAGACGAAATAAAAAACTTCCTGGAACTGATAAATGTACATCTTGACGTCGACTGCAAATTTACTGATATTAGAGATTTCTACCGATTTGGTAAACAGATTTCAGGAAAAATTCGCCCAACTTCAGTTGAATTCATTAATTATGAATTGAAAATTGAAATACAAAAAAACTCAAAAAAATTGAAGGATACTGGAATATTCATATCAAAAGACTACACATCTGAAGAGTATGAACAACAAAAAACCTTATATATGGATTTAGTTTCTGCTAGAAAAAATAATCGCCAAGCAGTGATAAAAAATAACTGTCTCTATGTAAATGGAGAAAAGTTTACTTACGAAGACTTAAAAGAAAAACAAAACGATTCGCTTGTAGATGAGCTAGAAGAAGAAGAAGAAGAGGAAGAGGAAGGAAAGGAGGTACAGATACAAAAAGAAAAAGGAACACTGGAAAGTAGTTGTAATAACACATGTGGAAATACCAGTAAATTAAACAGAAATAATCCCACCTTATTTCTTAACCCAAGAAAACGAAAACAACAAATATCTGAAAAATATTATCCAGCAAAACGACATACAAGGCAAACAAATAAAAGGACTTAAATTATTTGACATTGTTTTATATTAGGTTATATTTAGATTTTATATTATGTATTGCTGACATTTTTAAAATTAGCGTTAAAATCGCATAGACTTCTATTTGTATAAATGTGTTGTATTGATTAAATGTAGGTATATGTCTCTGAGAACTTTATCTCTTGTTTTTAATTTTTGAATAAGCAAATTATTATGGAACAGTACATTAGAGACTTCGATGACAGTGGCATTGAAACTTTTGTTTTAGCAAATGCAATAGAATGTGGAGAAGTTTATGCAATTAATCAAAACATGATCAATTTTAAAATTATTCAGAACAATATACGAAGTGTCTCAAAAAACTTAGATCAGTTTAAAATTTTTCTCTGTCAATTTAAGAATGATTTTGATTGCATTGTTCTAACTGAGACCTTTGATCTTAGTGAGAAAGAATTAAATATGTTTAACATAAATGGATATCATCTTATATATAACGAGGGTAAAGTAAATAAGAATGACGGAGTTATAGTTTACATAAAAAAGGACTTCAACTATGATTATGAGGTTATTAAAATGAACAACATTAATATTATTAAACTAGATATATCCAATGCATATGATAATAACATAACTATTTTAGCTATTTATAGGTCACCTGTAACGTCCCCTATAGATTTTATTAATGCTTTGGACCAGCACCTTCAGTGTAGTGAAAACCTAGCTGGTTGCACTATAATGATAGGTGACATAAACATCAACATACTTGAACCAGTTATAGATGAATTTTCATTGGAGTATTTAAATGTTTTATATAGCCATGATTTTAGGTCCTATATTAATGATGTCACTAGAGAGGAAAATGATAGCCGTAGCTGTATAGATCATATTTTTATTAAATCATTAAAAAGTGACATGGCAATACCCTGCATAATTCAAAGCAAAATAACAGACCATTATCCTGTCACCATACAATTGATATTAAATAAAGAAGTAGTAAATCGCATTAAAAGCAGAAGGCAAGTCAAATATGTAAACTATAAAAAATTAAAAATAGAACTTTCTAAACTATCTTGGAACGAGATAAATAACTATGAGTTAGACGAAGCAGTTGATTTTTTTAACAACTTAATTCAATATAAAATAAAAGAGTGTACAACCGTTGTTAATATTAAACACAAAAATGTAAAAAGGAAAAATTGGATAACTAACAAAATAGTTGAAAAAATTAATAAAAGAGATGACATGTATAAAAAATTAAAAAAGAATCCTGACAATGTAGAGTTGAAAAATGAATATAAAAAATTTCGCAATGATCTCAATAACTTTATTAAAATGGAAAAAACAAAATATTACAAAAACGCCATTGAAAAAAATAAAATGTGTTCGAAAAACTTATGGGAAGTTACAAATGAATTTCGCGGTATTGATAAGAATAGGTCCAATATCTCAATTATAAAGAATGAAAAAGGAGAGAAAGTTACTAATGATTACGAAAAGGCTAACATTTTCAATGCCTTCTTTGCCACCATTGGAAAAACTCTTGCCAATCAGATCACCGGGAAGTCCCCTAGTTTACCTGTAAATAAACAAAATAACTCGATATTTCTAAAACCTACTACTCCATCTGAGATTATTAAGTACGTTAATGAATTAAAAATTAAGAAGTCTCCAGGAATTGATGGAATTACATCGTCTACCTTGAAGGAAATTGCTCAGTATATTGCTAAGCCGTTATCTGTCATAATAAATAGAGCAATTTATGAGGGAATATGTCCCTCAGCCTTTAAGGTGGCCGTGGTAAAGCCTATTTATAAAAATGGTGATAAAGAGGAGGTAACGAATTACAGACCTATTTCATTGATTACTAATTTTGCTAAAATATTTGAAAAGGTGATTAAGGATAAAATCGTCAGTTATGTAGATAAGTACAAATTATTATCTAGTGCACAATTTGGATTTAGAAAGGGGAAATGTACACAGGATGCAATTGCGGCGTTAGTAAGTAAGGTATATGATTCATTAGATAGTCATCAAAAGTCTTTGGCAGTTTTCATTGACTTGAAAAAGGCTTTTGACACCGTATGTCACAAGGAGCTGTTAATGACACTGAACAACATTGGTTTTAGAAATAACAGTTTAAATCTTATAACATCGTATATAAATAATAGAATACAATATACTGAAATAAATAGCGTACGAACATTACCGAATATGGTATGCCACAAGGAACAGTACTTGGACCTATACTATTCATTCTGTATATAAACTCTTTATTTAATATACAAACCTCAAGCACAATCTTAAGCTACGCTGACGATACTGTCCTTTTCTATAAATCATCAAGCTGGGACGATCTGAAAGTTTTAGTAGAGAAAGACCTAGAAAAAGTTAAAAATTACTTTGATAGCAAATACTTAACTCTAAATTTAAAGAAAACTTATTACCTACCTTTTTATTTATATGACACATCTGCTCCAACTTTTGATCTGTTGGTTGTAAATGATGAATTCCGCATATTACCTGAAAGAGAGATCAAATATTTGGGAGTTATGATTGACAGAAAATTGAGTTGGAACACACAAGTAAATTATATATCAAAAAAAATTAGGAAGTTAATATATCGGTTTAAATGCCTAAAATATATATTAGATATTAAACAAATGAAAATACTATACCTTTCCCTGGTTGAATCCCACTTAACGTATGGAATTTTAGGATGGGGTGGCGTGTTAGATAGTCACTTACAAAACCTGGAGGTGTTGCAAAAAAGAATTTTAAAAATTATATTCAATAAAGATGTCACTTATCCCTCTGATGCTCTGTTTAGTGATACCGGTGTTATGGATATACGGTCACTTTTTTGCTATCAGTGTATATTGCATCATTGGAAACTAAATGTAAAAACTATTTCCGTAAAAATGACTAGAGGAAATATAAATAGCAATCTTAGAGTTCCTAAAGCAAAAACAACTTGCGGACAACGATGCTTTGCGTACCTCAGTGTAAAAGCATATAACTCGCTTCCTGTTACCCTTAAACATATGACTACCCTTAAGCAATTCAAAATCAAAGCTAAGCAACATATTTTAAGTAAATCCAGAAAACAAATTTATGACATTATAAATCCTAAGCAGAGATATAATACATTGTTTTAGCTTCTGTCACTGGAGTTTCTTGTATTGCATAATATTTACTATTATGTTTTTAATGATTATTTAAGTCCAATTTTAAATTGTATTTCATGTTTTATTTTTAATTGTATTTTTTAAGTGCAATTTTTAATTATTGTATTTTATATTTTATTTTTATTTTTAATTGTATTTTTTAATATATCCTTTTTTGATTTCTTCATGAACAGTGCGTGTGCACTTATATGAAGTATTGTGGTTTATTTACAATTTTGCCATTTTACTGATGACTATGTTTTTTATATTTTTTTAGTAAATAAACTCTATTCTATTCTATTCTATTCTATCTGTATAAGACGATTAAGCCGGTCGCAATTAATGTTTGAAGCTTTTGACGAGATTTGTATTCTCTGAGCTTGTTCTCTTTTTGATGGTCTAACCAAAAGAAATCCTCACTAAGCATTATGGTGGTCTTATGGCGGTGGTTTTTCTGCTATTTGCGCACTCAAAATCTGAGGCTCCTCAATAACAAAATAAATATTTTCTGATGACTAAACAACAAAAACAGAAAGATAAACAATATGTGGTCTACTCCTTGTTGTATATGCCGGTTTAAAAATCAGCAGAACCTTTTGAATCGTAAAGATTCGTTGATCTACTTACACGTTTAAGTGCTGTACACTTCGGCTTAAAAAAGAGCAGCATAGTAGAATAGCTATGCCGATCCTGCTCCACAATTCAAGATGGCGACTGGAGCAGGATCGGCATAGCTTTCAGCCGTCTACGTCACAATGTTTGGGAGGGGTTACAAGTGTGTAGATAGATGACGCTAAGCTACTTTAATAATAATAATCGTATTATGCTCATGCTGAGCGAAAGCGTTTAACACTTGAAGTATATTGTTTAATCGATTTTCTTCTGATACAATGAGTGGTCAAAAGCGGGTTGTGTTTAACTTAGACAATAATAAAACCATTATACTTATGGATCCTGATGGTTTGTTTGAAAAAGCAAGAAAATCAGATTGGATGCAGATGGCTAGAGATAGAGCTCGCTTTCAAAGAAGAATCAATGATGTCTCATTTATTATAAGTAGTGTTTTAGATAATAATCATCGATCACGTATTTACTATGAAAGATTTTGTTGCATGTCTATTACTATAAAATAAAGTTTTATTTTCATCACTCTGTATATTATTTTGTGGATACCTAACCTGTTTAGTGTAAGGGCTGTTATAAAAGTATGTAACACTCAGTTATTTCAATTATTATCAAATAAGAATCGTGCTGAGCGGAAGTGTTATTAATTGCAATATGCCTGTTCCAGTAAAGTACAAGTGCATCAAATGTGGTGGAGATTGCGACCTGCCAAATAGAAAATGTTTCACATGTGAAACTAAGGATTATTTTGAGGGTGCTGATGGATCAAAACATGTTCCTAGTTCTTACTTTGATAAAAGTGATTCCAAGTAACTGTTGCTGGTTGTGTCCAGTTCAACTTATTAGCCTTTCTACTATAAAAAGTAGGAGAGTAAATTATAATTCCAAATGTGAGATGGAGGGGGTACTAGAGAAATATGGGTGGGGTGGGTGAATAAGGTATATATATATATGCATATATGAGACTTATTTGAACAGTCAGTCTACTATATTCATTTATATTCAACATGGATCTGCAAAAGTTGAACAAGGCAACTTCATATAAAGAAATTAAAAATGTGAAAGATTTAGAAATAAATCAAAAGTTTAAAATAGTGAAGCTGAGGTTTAGTAAAACAAAATATGGTGACAGTGTTGTGGCTGAAACTGAAAATTTTTCCTGCTATTTACCAAGAAGATTTTACATGCATTTTGAGAAGGAAGGTATTGAAAACTTTAACGATTCTTTAAGAAGTCGACCTGTATATCTGGTTAGTAAAGGAAAAATTGGTTTAACAACGGACATTACATTTGTCCAAGACGATGCATGAAGAATTCATAAAAGGATTATTAATAGGTATTTGTCTACGGGTCTTATATTCCAGACAAATGTATTATTATACCTAGTTATAAAATAAAAATAATTTAGAAATAAATCAAAAGTTTAAAATAGTGAAGCTGAGGTTTAGTAAAACCAAATATGGTGACAGTGTTGTGGCTGAAACTGAAAATTTGTCCTGCTATTTACCAAGAAGATTTTACATGCATTTTGAGAAGAAAAGTATTGAAAACTTTAGCGATTCTTTAAGAAGTCGACCTGTATATCTGGTTAGTAAAGGAAAAAAATTGGTTTAACAATGGACATTACATTTATCCAAGACGATGCATGAAGAATTCATAAAAGGATTATTAATATGTATTTGTCTACAGGTCTTATATTCCAGACCAATGTGTTATTATACCTAGTTATAAAATAAAAATATTTGTATCGAATTAGCAATTTTATTATTCTACCTCGTACATATACTATAAATAAATCCTTGTATACTATATGTTCTGCTCCAGTGTATTACCGAAGCATGAAAAATTCATAAAACGAATATTAATATTTTATTTTGAAGTAAACCTTTGTCTACAAGTCTTATATTTCAGGTGAATGTTTTATTGTACCTAGTAAGAAAATAAAAATATATATTGAATTAGCAAATTTATTATTTTACCCATTACATATACTATAAAAAAATAATACAGTGAATGTTTTGTCATAGTTTTTCTCCTGAAACTTGATCGAACCTTGTATATAAGCAGAATCTAACATTTTACACATATATGGTTATTATTATTTTATATAAAATAAATGTAACACATTACTGGAAATGAGTCGTAACGTTTCTATCGGACCATTTTTGTTGTAACCATGACCATAGACTTACAAGACAATTGAGTTTAGCATTGGTTACTTAAAAAATCTATAAAACAGTGCAACAATAACCACCCTAACATTTCGACATCTCATTTAGTTTAAAAATTTTTACTAGGTAACATATATTTTAAAATTTTTTAATATTTGAATTATAAACTATAATCCATTGCATTAATAATATTTTATATGATGCTGAAAAGCTGCTATGTAGCACATATTTGACTTTAATGTTCACGAGAAAATATATTTATAATTAAAAAAATAAATAAATTTGTTATTTTACTTGTAATCAAAAACTAAATAATTTCAAAATATGCTTTATTATTTATTAGATATTCAGGTTTGACTTGGTAAAGAAAACAAATGAATAGATAATAATGCTATATATTTTTTTAAAAAACTATACTACAATACATAATTAAAAAACAAAATATAATATAAATATATACAAAAAACAAAATATATACAAAAAACAAAATATATACAAAAAAGAAGATTAAAATGAGCACTAATTAAATGAAATTAATAATTAATTATTAATTTCATTAAACTTTGCTGCGATGGCCTCATATTTTTTTTTAGTCTCGTTAGCAGAACGCTCCTCTTATCGATGGAGCGTTCTTGCTCATCGAGCAACCGAATTTGTTCCTGAGGGTCTCTCTGTGGACCCTCAACGATTTTCGCTCCCCTTTAGCCGCGATATGAGGTCATCGCTGTTTTTAATCTTCTTTTATAGAAGTCATCTTTCCATCCATCCGCTGGCGGAATTCTGCCCTCCGCTGCTTTTCTTCGTTGATTGCTCCTGTCCAATAATCTTCGGAATCCGAGGAGGAGGAGCAGGTCGAGGGCGTAGGCGACAGCGAGCGAATGGAAGATGAGGGCCGTCTAATGTTTTTCCGGGCCAAACCCAAATTTTTGCCTCTGCAACAAAAAAAATAACAGATAATAATTCATACATTTTTTACAATTTTTTTTAATATTTACCTAGAAGGAAGTGCAGGAATTTCCCTCGGCGGATTTTGGAAAACGTCCGCGTCATCCTCTTGTTCGAAGCACTTCCTTTTGGCAGCGGCCACCTTCGACGAACAACTTGGGCTTGGCCTGGTTGAAGCTTCCAATGAGGTAATTGCCTTCACGGCCAAATTGAGTTCCTCTGATATTCTGTAAAAACGAGAAAATAGTTTAATAAAACGTAGAAAACATTAGAAAACTTACGCCTCATTGATGGCTTCATCCAAATGAGGATTCTGCATTTCCTGCTGATAGATCTCTTCAGATAAAAATTGAGACATTTTTAAAATGGTATAAAATTAAGCGAAGCGAAGTTAAGACTGTTCCTACTAATAGGTTTGTATTAGAATGAATATACTCAACGAATGCAGTATGCTTATATATCAAATTGTTGCAACTTACACAGTAATATGAACATCCGGTGAATTCCGTTGAACTGTACAGGTCACTAACTTTCTCGTGTCAGATAAAATTCAGTTTCATACTTATTCTTTGAGAATTGTAATCCGACACCATTTCCTGCTGAGTTAACAAAATGTAATTTGACACCACGTTTTGAAATTTGACACCGCGTTTTGTAATTTGACACCACGTTTTGAAATTTGACACCGCGTTTTGAAATTCGATACCGCGTTTTGTAATTTGACACCTTATTTTGAAATTTGACACCGCGTTTTGAAATTTGATACCGCGTTTTGTAATTTGACGCCTTTGTTTTGAAAATTGACACCTTTGTTATGAAATTTGACACCGCGATTTGTAATTTGATACCGCGCTTTGAAATTTGACACCTTATTTTGAAATTTGACGCAGCGTTTTGAAATTTGACACCGCGTTTTGAAATTTGATACCGCGTTTTGTAATTTGACGCCTTTGTTTTGAAAATTGACACTTTTGTTATGAAATTTGACACCGCGATTTGTAATTTGATACCGCGCTTTGAAATTTGACACCTTATTTTGAAATTTGACGCCGCGTTTTGAAATTTGACACCGCGTTTTGAAATTTGATACCGCGTTTTGTAATTTGACACCTTATTTTGAAATTTGACACCGCGGTTTTTAATTTGATACCGCGCTATGAAATTTGACACCTTATTTTGAAATTTGACGCAGCGTTTTGAAATTTGACACCGCGTTTTGAAATTTGATACCGCGTTTTGTAATTTGACGCCTTTGTTTTGAAAATTGACACCTTTGTTATGAAATTTGACACCGCGTTTTGTAATTTGATACCGCGCTTTGAAATTTGACACCTTATTTTGAAATTTGACGCCGCGTTTTGAAATTTGATACCGCGTTTTGTAATTTGACGCCTTTGTTTTGAAAATTGACACTTTTGTTATGAAATTTGACACCGCGATTTGTAATTTGATACCGCGCTTTGAAATTTGACACATTATTTTGAAATTTGACGCCGCGTTTTGAAATTTGACACCGTGTTATGAAATTTGACACCGCGATTTGTAATTTGATACCGCGCTTTGAAATTTGACACCTTATTTTGAAATTTGACGCAGCGTTTTGAAATTTGACACCGCGTTTTGAAATTTGATACCGCGTTTTGTAATTTGACGCCTTTGTTTTGAAAATTGACACCTTTGTTATGAAATTTGACACCGCGTTTTGTAATTTGATACCGCGCTTTGAAATTTGACACCTTATTTTGAAATTTGACGCCGCGTTTTGAAATTTGATACCGCGTTTTGTAATTTGACGCCTTTGACACCGTGTTATGAAATTTGACACCGCGATTTGTAATTTGATACCGCGCTTTGAAATTTGACACATTATTTTGAAATTTGACGCCGCGTTTTGAAATTTGACACCGTGTTATGTAATTTGATATCTATTTAAACAACACCAACATCATACATATAAAATTATGAATTTTAGTTTTTTTTTTTTTTTTTTTTTTTAAGTCGCTTATTTTTTTTTATTGCATTTTTGAAAATACTTTTGTTCTACAATTGAAAAGTAACATTGCAACCCCTCATCCTTATGTAAAATTTGGCGCTACCCCACCCCCGATTTTCATACTAGTTGTGAAACCAAAATTATACCATCGTTCGATAGCTTTCTCTTTCCTCTTCATAATAGAAAAAATCAACTTTCTATCTCTTATAGTAATCAAGTTATAACGAAAAAACTGTTTAAGGGTATTTTGTTTTTTTCACCCCTAGCCCTTAAACGTGACGCTTGACGATGAAGTTTGTATAAACTTTTTTTCTTTACTCAACCTCTAATATGACTTGCTAGAATTTAAAAAAAATTCTACGATTGGTTTCATTTTCAGATTTCAGAAATTTCTTTGAAAATGTCCAAATTTTGGATGTGTATAGGATCTCTGTTATAGGTTTATTTTTGGGATAATCTGATACAGGGTCAATTAGGGAATGTCAAATCATGTAAGATTTTTCCATATTAAACAAAAAATACGTGACCTTGACATACTACCTATTACGATTTTCAGAAAATAGCATTGGCCAAATTCATCTAATCTATTTCACTTCATACTATATGCTATATACTTTCGTTTTATGATTTTAAAAATCAAAAAATTTCAAAACCAAAATTTTTTCAAAAATCATGTTTTTTCGAGACAGGTGTTTTCTGATGACAAATTCTGAAAGAGCACCCTCGAAAACATAAAGATACACAGTTTCATATTTTCACCTTTTCTATGCAAATAACTTTGAAATTTTAAATTTTTTTAGATTCGTACTTTAAGTTAGGCAAACAAATTTTTTCATATTTTCTATGTATTTAAGATGACTTAAAATCTTATTAAGTTATGTAAAGTGTTCCACCAAGACGTATTCAATAATGCTTAATGTTTCACAGATTCGTTATTCCTCCCACCACAATCATTATAAGCGCTGACTTGATCATTTAGAAAGTATATAAAGCAGTATCCTAGAGTTTGTAACCATATTACAGATATTAGTATCTGAGCTAAATAAAACATTATTTTTAAAGATCCTTCGAAAAAGATGACTTCCGACTGCGTGGTAGACATTCAGTGTTTTAAAATTAGTAACAAGAAGGACGACATCAGATGGGCCGTGAAGGAATTGGGGGTTTATAATGGTAAAATCTCCTACCATTATATATTTAAACCCCTTTCCCCTTTCATCAGCTGTCATGGGAGCTACAACAGAGGCGTATTGGGTAGTCAACTACCATCATGGTATTCCATGGAATGATGGCAACGAATCCCTCGAAGATCTTCCAAAAATTCTTAAGGCAGCAACCCAGACAGCTGGAATAATATATGTGAAGGGGAATCAGAAGGCTGAATTCCTAAGGAAATATGTAGACAAACCGGTGGTTGAGCTTCTGGAACGTCCAAAATTGAAGCCCATGGTTCCGGAATGTTGGCACCACAAAATGCAGCATTGCGCATGTGCGTTAGCAAATGTTTACAGTTTATATAATTTTTATTTAGAATTTGCAAAATAAAGAAATAAATTATATATTTTTATTTTATTGTTTTCCCTGTAATATAGTTGCTGCAGTATATTTTTTAAGAACATATCATAAATTATATATTTATTAAGCGGTTGAGGTGTTACGTTTAACAATAGCAAATGCAAAAATGTAGATATATGCTTCAAAATGAGCTAACGTTTCAATTTATCTGCGCAAGCTCCTTGCGCATATAAAATGAGTTGTGTTCTTTAAGAAATCACACAGTTTATATTTACACTTCTCATACTAATCTGGTATACTTGCTGCTGCTGCTGCTGTTGTTGTTATTTTCCTTGATTCAGTGCTACCGTACAGTGACATAAAGTAGACATGAATCCTGAAACCGTAACCTCTATTAGTTCTACAATTGTGAAAACTACTGAAGAAGCCGTAAAATTGGTAAAAACTAAAGAAGAGATAATAAGGCAAATAAAGTTAGTAAAAGGTAATGTGAAATTGTTGGAGACGGCGATTAAAAATAGAATTAACCGTCAAGAGGATACTGAAAATCCTTTTAAGTTAGAAGGAAACTTAGCATTATTGAAATATTATTTAGCTAAATTGCAACACTTACGATATACTTCTAGTAAAGTTGGAGCAGGCTTAGAGAACAATACTGCTGAAAAGAAGCGTAGTCGAAATTTAGTTTGGCATTCGATTGATTCTTGCTTCGACGGACGAGTGTGTACAGGATTAATTGCAAATTTAAGTATCAAAGATCCATTATGCTTCTTAAATAAGGCATTTAATAATTTTCAAAGAAAAATTAGATTATATCGTCAACAATCAATGCTTAAAGTTAATGTTGTATTAGTATGTAATTTTATTAAACCTCAAAGTGGTGATATTGATATGAAAACGTTTTCTACAAAAATCATATAATCGATATAAATACTAATTTAAAAACTTGGTACAGGGATAACGTAATCCATACTTTAACAAATAAATTAGAAGAATTTAGTGAAAAAGATTCGGGATGGGCTCTTACAGAGGTTTTGCACTTAAAAGTCAATATTAACAAATTTTCACCTTTAAAAGGGGGAACATCAACTTATGTTAGTTTACCAGGTTTTATATCACGAAAAAAAGCTGTAATAAATGTAGAAAATAACGATTCAT
The DNA here is from genome assembly GCA_025584915.1 of Monochamus saltuarius. Lineage (NCBI taxonomy): Eukaryota > Metazoa > Arthropoda > Insecta > Coleoptera > Cerambycidae > Monochamus > Monochamus saltuarius. The sequence goes on from CM046723.1 coordinate 37,410,120, forward strand.
TTTGTTTTCTGTGGGCTGTAATCTCCGCTCTATATCCAGCTAAAAATAAACATCCTGAAAGAATAACAAGTTATCCTCATTTTAAAGATGTTCTAAAATATGATTCCATCGAGTTTCCAATAAAACTTAATGATATAAAGAAGTTTGAAAACTGAATAACTTGTCTATTAATTTGTATTGTATAGAAAATAAAAACGTTCTGCCGCTTTCTTTAAGCGATTATAGAAATAGTAACAGAGAACCCATTAATTTATTAGTGCTATCGACTGAAAATAATAATAATAATTTTACAGGATTCTCAAACGATAAGACATTTTTCCACTTCGCATGGATAAAGAGAATGTCAGCACTACTTTCAAAACAACTATCTTCTCATGGACATAAAACTTTCATATGCTATAGGTGCTTAAATCATTTTAGTTCTGATGATTTACTTAAAGGACATTTAGTTTACTGCAATAACATGAATAAGTGTGCCCTCAAATTACCAAAGGAGTCGGATAAAATTTTACATTTCAAGCATTTCAGTTACAAAGAAAGAGTACCTTTTGTGATATATGCCGATCTTGAAAGTATTCTTGAACCGTGTGAAACCTTAGGAGTGGAACAGTACAATTCAGTTAATTATCAAAAGCATACACCATTCAGTGTAGCATATTATTTGAAATGTTCATATGATAATAATTTATCAAGACTCAAGCTATATCGAGGTGATGACTGTATAAAATGGTTTATTTCAGAACTACAAGATATTGCATTGAATATTGATAGTATCCTTAAAAATTCGAAAGAAATGGAAACTTTATCATTCGAACAAGAAATAAATTATGCTACCGCAACACACTGTCACATATGTACCAAACCATTTACATCGAGTGATATCAAAGTTCGTGATCATTGTCACCTCAGCTCTAAATACAGAGGTGCAGCTCATCAAGATTGTAATCTAAATTATCAAAACTCATTTAATATACCTGTTGTTTTTCATAATTTAAGCGGTTATGATGCAAATTTTATAATGAAACAATTGGCTACCGGTTTTGCAGGTCCAGTTCGATTGCTACCAGTTAATAAAGAAAAATATATTTCATTTACTAAAACGGTTGAAGGTACTGCTGTACACTTACGATTCATCGACTCATTCCGCTTTATGTCTAGTAGTCTTGATAAATTATCTTCTTATTTAGAAAATGAAAAGAAAACCATTGTTAAGGCTTATTGTAACACTGATCAAGAATTTAATTTATTAACAAGAAAGGGTATTTTTCCTTACGATTATATTGATTCGTGGGAAAAACTCACTGAGACATGTTTACCACCAAAAGCGAATTTCTATAGTCAATTGCATGATGAATGTATTAAAGATGAAGATTATCAGCATGCCCTTAATGTTTGGAAAACATTTAACATAAAAACGTTAGGTGATTATTCTGATTTATACTTGAAAAGTGATGTTCTCCTTCTTGCTGATATATTCGAAAATTTTCGACGAACTTGTTTACTAACATATGAATTGGATCCATTACATTTTTATACTGCTCCAGGTTTAGCGTTCGATGCTATGCTTAAAACGACTGGAGTACACTTAGAACTTTTAACGGACTTATGTTTATTGAGAGAGGTATTCGTGGTGGAGTGTCTCAGTGTTCCAATAGATATGCAAAAGCAAATAATAAATATATGGGAGATCTCTATGATTCAAGTCAAGAATCCGTATATCTAATGTATTTTGATATAAACAATTTATATGGGGCTGCAATGTCTGAATATTTACCATATGGAGAATTTGAATTTCTGAAAGAGAATGAAATTGAAAATTTAGATATAATAAATATTCCAGATAATGCAGAAGTTGGCTATATTTTCGATTGTGACTTAGAATATCCCAATTATCTACATCAAATTCATAGTGATCTACCTTTAGCTCCACAACACATGACACCACCAGTACCTTCAAGATCAAAATTAAAGAAATTATTACTAACATTGTATCCAAAAGTAATTATGTTGTTCATTATAGAAATTTAAAGCTGTATTTGAAGCATGGATTACGTTTAAAGAAAATTAACAGGGTTCTCAGATTCAAACAAGCTGCGTGGTTGAAAAAGTATATTGATTTAAACACCACGTTGCGTCAGCAAGCCAAAAATGATTTTGATAAGAATTTTTATAAATTAATGATAAATGCTGTGTACGGCAAATTAATGGAAAACGTACGGAAATATAGAGATGTCCGTATGACCACTAAATGGGACGGCCGTTATGGGGCTCAAAATTATATTGCAAAACCTAATTTCCACAGTTGTAGCATTTTTGATGATGATATGATTATTGTAGAAATGAATAAATTAGAAATTTTGTTTAATAAACCTATATACGCAGGATTCTGTGTTCTAGATATATCTAAAACCTTTCTGTATGAATTTCACTATGATTATATCTTGCAAAAATTTAAAAATAAAGCAAAACTCCTGTACACAGATACCGATAGCCTAATTTATCAATTGAATGTGCCTGATATTTATGAGTATATTAAAGAAGACAGTCAGAGGTTTGATACATCTGATTATGATCCTCATAATCCATATGGAATAGAACAGAAAAACAAGAAAGTGCCAGGTTTGATGAAAGATGAGAATAATGGAAAAATCATGCTAGAATTTGTAGGTCTTCGAGCAAAAATGTATGCTTATAAAGTTCATAATAACAAGATAGTTAAAAAGTCAAAGGGTTCTACATCTGCAAGTGTTAAGAAAATTACATTTGAAGATTACAAAAGAACTCTGTTCGATCATGAAATTATTTACAAGCCACAGCATCTAATTAGATCTAAAAAGCATTGTGTTTATACAATTCGACAACATAAGATGATTCTTAACCCTTACGATGATAAAAGAATTTTAAATTCTAAGAGCACAGATACGAAGCCCTGGGGTTTTGAAAGAATTTCAGATGACAACGATAACATTCCAAACAAAAGAATTTGTATTCGATAAAATTATGTGTGGCAATGTCTACTGTAAACTGGATAGTGTGCTCGTGAGTCAGCAAATTACTGGTATATAAGTTGTAAGCTAACAGATCAAAATCAGTTTGTTTTCATCTCTCCAACATGACTATGAACAATCTGTGTAGTGAGATGCATATTGCTTTGCATTATGCAACCGTTAAAGTTTACAATAAATTTATCGAACGTTGCATTATCGAGTGCTGTTACAGTGAAGAAAGATACAAGTTATTAAAGAGTATCTTGGAAGAAGTTGTAATTCCAGAGGAAGCCTTTAAGTGGTTATCGGAATATGATATACAACCTCCTTTACAATTCATTGAATTGTTGATGGACAAGAAAATGGAACTTGATGAGTTTATTCACAGCGTGTTGGCGGTGTGTCACAAAGAAGGATATGAATACGTATCCGTTAAACGATTGAATGATATTATACAAATATTACATCCTCAATTAAAATATCATTCAAAATATACTTATTTCAATTGTTACTAGATGACAAATATTATCCATATCTTGACAATACCACTTTTCCACTAAGAAATATATTAAGTAATTATAAAACCATTGACAAAACGATGGATGAAGCCATGTGTAAAGCGGCATACTATGCCAGAAGCCGTACACTTCACAAATTGCGCACGCTACAAGAGTCTAAAAGTTGCACTGGAAGTTTCAGCCATCTACAAATTTTCATCATGGTAATATTCTTAAATGGATTGAGGATAATATACAAAAAGCTGAACAAGATTTAGATGCTTGTTTAGGATGGAGCTGTGGTCCTGATTCCGCCCCATGGCCTTCTACACATTTGTATGATTATAATAGAACTCTTTGTATATTAAATGAAATTAAGGAATAAAATGATTTAAACAACTTTAAGACTTGTTTTTATTTATTAAGTAATATACAATAACAACTTACAATAATAACAAAAATAACTATCATTAATTATATGTTTTATAAAATCCTTACAGTACTAGTTAGAGGACTATATTTAACTAATCTATCATGAAGTATAAGAGCGTAACAACTTGTATTTGAAGGAATATTTTTATTAGTCTCGAATTCTAGTCGAATATCAACTGAACCAGATTTAAGACTTTCATTCTGATGAGAACAATCTATAACAATTAAAGGTGCATATTTCTTGAACTCTGCACGTGTATAAATAGGTTCATTTTCCTTTCCATAATACGATCGTTGAAACTTTGCATACATGTCAAACAAGGTTGCTATCTGATTGTTCTCAAAATTTATATTCAAATTGTCATAAGGAAACATCTCAGAATTAAGATACAGTTTCATATTAATTAAATTACAATGATCAAAGTGACTGAAATTTTTTTTCAATTTATTTTTACGATCAGTATGGAAACCTACAATTACAAATCTAGGTTTCTCAAGTTGCGTCGCCGTCTTGATATTCCAGGTGTGACGTTGAGTTTCTTGTAGGAGAGGATACTCATGCAGTTCCCAACCTCTAAAGGGAACTTCCAATTCCTTGTTCCTAGCTACATAGTCAACCAATTTCAATCTTTCCACATCTGACACTGATATATGAGGCATTTTCCACAATACTTTATTTAATACAACTTTAACTGACTCATCTGCAGAATTTATTATAGCGTTGGTATCCGAATTTGAGCGAATTAACACCAACTCCTGCCTCAAATTTAAAATAATTTTCTTAAAGTCTTCGCAGAATCCGAAAATGGTGGATAAATCGATTAAAACATTAAAATTTCCATGATCGTCAACTATAAGTGACCGTTCGTTGTTATTAAAAACCATCCACTATTTTGTAGATATTGAGTATCACTTGTGTTGAATGACACGTATCCTTTTAGAATGGAGGTTAGACCTGGATGACGGATGCGATCTATTACATATCCACCCATTTCATATCTGATTTCATCAAATAAAAGCATGACACCATTATTCACAAATGTAGCAGTTTTGGAGGGTGTATTATCAGTTTTCAGTAATTTACCTTCAATATACAATGAACTTTCACTGGGTAATGTGTAGACATCCTGCTGTTGTATTGGAATGCGAATTTCATCATTATTATTCAAAGACGTAGATGCGTACGGTTGATGAGTATGTTTCTCAGAGTTAATAATAGTGTTGTCAAAATAAGCCCTCTCGCTGACATTTAATATATCCATTTTTATTATCACTTAAAAATTACCTTAAAACCAAGAGATTCGAGAAACTTTCGATTTCTTACTGTTATTGGTTTGATGGTTCGTGTAGAACTGATGGCAGGTTTTAAATATATACCTCCTATATAGCTTCGACTACTAGAACCGCCACGTTTGTTATACCTTATTACCATTGCACTTATTGATCACGCTTCCTTCAAATGTAGTCTTAATGACACCACCTCTCTTCCGAAATTGATGAGTTCACCATCTTGACTGACTATATTAACAACAATCTGATCGATAAATCGAGTGTTGATGGGTAAATAGACAACGTTACTTGGAGTCTCAACAATTTTGAAACCAGCTGGCACTGTAGGGAAAAATTCGTGAATAACGTGAGCTTGCCTGTCATTAATATAGGATCCACCCACAATATTGCATTCTATACAAATGGTATTTACACTAAAAATATCGACTGGAAAATCTGATACATGGTAACCAAATGCAGCCAATTTTCTTGGTTTAAAACCAAGCAAGTGTCCTATTGAATCTTTTTAGTAAAATCTATGTCCTCACTGCACTTGATTCTACACTTCAGAGTGTTATTGTTAGCTTTAATAGAAATGAGCTTTTGATGCTCCTTAACAATTCCCTCTCTTATGCTGTCATCATTATCATGCCATCTGAAGTCATCTAAGGCTCGTTGTAGATATTTATTTATTGCATCAATATCATAGTTACCCTCTGGAATTTCAATGTATTTACCCTTGGAACCATAATAAAATTTGTTGTTCTTATTTTTCTCGATATTTGGAATTGAATTATAAGCCTCAAAGCTTATTAACCCTAAGACGTAGTCTTTACTATCATCTAATATAATTGGAGGAGTATACCTAGAAGTAAGAGTTGAACTTCTTCCAGACAGTAAAAAAGAATTCGACATCTTCGGTGTCGTGAAATATACTATTCAAATATAGCACTGCATTTTTAATTATACAAAAATTTCAGACATAGATGACCACAGTTGAATGTATTAAATGTTTGTAACTGTTCATGATTATACAATATTTTACACGGTCCATTTGTATTTAGGTAATGTACCAATTCTCGTGGAGGCCTTAAATTGCCATAGCTATCAAAATATACTGCTTTTTCTCCAGTTTTCTTATATGCAGTCCAGTGTGTCCCAGAGCCTCTTTCATTGTCTAGATTAATAATACCGCATTCTTTATAATGCACCCGACGTGGTAAACTATCTCTCATAAATATGCCTCGAAAATGTTGAATATTTAATTTCTTAGTCAATCTTATTAAATCCAAATTAGTAAGAGCTCGTTTCGGTAATTTTATCGGTAACGCTTGGAAGGTTTTTTGCGCCCTAAAAAGACCAAAACCTTGCTTGTAAGGTCTCATGTATAGTCCTTTACCCATAGCTATTTCTTCCATTGCAGCATTGTGACGTTTACTTTCTTCAAGCTTTTGTTTTGCAGCTTTGGCATCATTAACAGCCTTTGCAATTCCTGCTGCTCCACCACCTAAAGCACCAAGCGCACTTAAGCCTGCAAATAATGGAATTAGTGGTAGAAATCCTCCTGTCTTAGGTATTGGTATTACTCGGGCAGCTTTAATATATTTCTTCTTCTTAACTTTATTAACAGCTTTTAATGCAACTTTAATAGCATCTTTCATATTCTGCACATTTTTACCTTTTAGCGCTACTCGTGCTTGCTTTGTTACATCTTTAAATGCTAACGATCCACCAACCTTTTTAGATTTCGCTTTACGTTTACCAGTTTTACTTTTATTTCTTTTAGTTTTTCCATTAATGCATCCCATTCCTAATTTAACTTTAGCTTTCATTGCTGCTGCCACAGCCAAGGCTGCTGCCTTTTCTCCTATAGATGCGTTTGGTGATTTAAATCTCTCCACAGCCTTCTCACCCAAAATTTTATCTGCCGTATGTCGTTGCTCCAAGTTGTTCTCTCTGCTATAAGCCACGTCGTGTTCTTTACAAGCTTCGTCTAAACCATTAATACCCACATCACCTCTTGCTAATCTCTTCGCAAGTTTAGTACCAGGACCACAAAATTTATATCCTGGAATATGGAGCTCTACTGGTAAATTATTTATAGCAGAGTTCAATATACCGTTGCCAGATTTTCTTGTTATTCTAAGCATTTGGCATCACGAACTACTCACGAATGATGATAATACCAGTATCACATCTAATATATATATACACACACAATCATAGACTGAGCTTTATTTATAGTTTTGCTTCCGTCATGCGCATTATAAAACAGTCAATTGATTTACCTATTAACAACAATGATATCGCAGAAATAAAAATCTCGAAGAGACATGGAGAATTGTTACCATCTACAATCCGCTGCTTGGTTGTCGGTCCATCAAACTGTGGTAAAACTAATGTCATGATTAGTTTGATCGAGCATCCCAATGGATTAAAGTTTGAAAATATTTATATTTTTTCTAAGTCTCTCTATCAATCAAAATATCAGTATTTAGAAGAACTTCTAAAACCAATAAAAGGAATTGGATACTACGCCTTCAATAACTGCGACAACATTCTACCGCCTGAAGATGTTAAACAAAACTCAATATTTATTTTTGATGATGTAGCCTGTGATAAACAAAATGTTATGAGAGATTACTTCAGTATGGGGCGTCATAAAGACGTAGATTGCTTTTACCTTTGTCAAACTTATACACGTATTCCAAAACATCTAATACGTGATAACGCAAATATGTTGGTAGTCTTCAAACAAGATGATTTGAATCTGAAGCATATATATGAAGATCACATTAACAGCGATATGAGTTTTAATAAGTTTAAGGAAATTTGCTCACTGTGCTGGAAAGACAAATATAGTTTTATGGTGATTAATAAAGACAGTGACATTAATAATGGTAGATATAGAAAGACATTTGATCATTACATACATATATAAAGAGAAATAAGCTCTGCTAACTTTATTCATCATTATTAGTATTCATACTGAACTGCTCTTAGCACTACGCTGTTTTAACTGTTAAGTATCTGTTTTTTACTGCCAGATACCTACTTTTTACTGCCTGGGACCTGTATTTTACTGCCAGCTACCTGTTTTTACTGCCAGCTACCTGTTTTTACTGCCAGCTACCTGTTTTTTACTGCCAGCTACCTGTTTTTACTGCTTATTGAGGATCTATATCAAGTACTACAATTAGGAAGATTTGATGCTTTCAATATGAATAGAAAGGAAGTTGAAGTAAAAAAATTGTTAATACAAAGGAGGAACATAGTAAAGCAAAAGCTGAATGCTCTGAAAGAAGGAAATATAATTCAAGAACAATCGTTTCTCCCTATCACGAAGCGTTTACAAACAATTGCCGAGAAACTTGATGGAGAGCCTAATATAAAAAGTGAGAAGCTTATAAAAGGAAGTGAAATCAAGGTTTTCGTTTAGCTCACCAAAGAAAAGCATAGCGAAATATAATAGATCGACGACTTCTGATGCACCAAGTTTCCTAGATACATCAGTTGTCGCAGAAGGAACTTCAAATGATAATGACATTGCTGATAGAGATAATGAGGAAAACAATGAGGAACTAGATGAAAGTGTAAAAGATGCAAAAGAATATATTCAAGACTTTGGTAAATCGCCCGATATGATGTACTATTTAAATCACCTTGATCCCTTACCTAGAGACTATGTTCATAAAATGATTGGTGATGTTCATAATGAGTTTGACTTTAGGTATGGTGTTAGATATGATCCCGAGCATAATGAACTAAAAATTGGTAATGCATCTCTACAATTTGATGGTAATAATTTAATTATAGGAGGGTTAAATTATATTGGGACTCCTGGACTCTACGAATTAATTTTTAAGAAACATCCAAAAGGTTTCACAGAAGGTGATAAAAAAAACTACTTAGACATTGTTAAACGAACGAATGCTCATAAAAAAAAACTACTCTGAAAATGAGCAAATTCAGGGTAATGCATCTTACAAATATAAAAAAATCATCTCCGCATTGAGTATACAACCACTAACATCACGAAGACCTCGCATCATAGCACCCTCAACTCGAAAGAGATTAGGTCTTGGTATGTTAATGGAAACCTCGAATAATCCAATCGACTACGTATACTGGGATGATCCCAATGAGCTTGTTGATAGATTAAGGCTTTTAGTTGCCTCTCAAGCCGCTGGCCATACAGGTCACTCTAACGAGATCGTCTCTATTATCGAAGAATTGCGTGAATCTAAAATTATTGAGTAGTAAGCAAAAACTTACAGCTAACTTAAAAAATGACAGTCGATAAATTTGGTAGACACATAAGTCAACCAAAGCATTCATCTGCGGATCATGAAGATTTTGAAGTAACGTTAACAAGCATCTCAGGAAACATAGTGAAGGAATTATATTATAATATTGTTTTAACATTTGAGTCTACAACCTTTCATGAAAACAGTAAGAACTATTTAATATCTGATATAAAAACATGTCAAGTTTTCTTCTACGAATCAGCTACGATTGAACATGCTACTGGTTACCCTACTGATATCATAACAATTATAAATGAAAAGGAATTTACTTTGGCAGAACTAGTCAACGTTATGCTACGTCGCAATGATAATATTTCATTTCGAGAAAAAGATCCGGAAACAGAAAATAAAAATTTATTTGTAGAAATCGTTATACGAGTTCCTGTGGGGTTAAATATATAGAAATTTGTTTTACATACTGTAATTTTAATTGGAATCAATATGAAATATCTCAACAACTTCAACAAATATGCAACAAATATAAAAGAAGATATTGTCAATGAATTACACAAGCCTGCCAGAATCAATTTTAAAAGACGTAGAACCGTAATAAAAGGTCTGAATGATTTAATACAAGCTGATTTAATTGACTTGATATCATATTCCAAGGAAAATAATGGATATAAGTATGTACTAATCGTTATTAATTGCTTCTCTAAATTCATATGGACAGAACCACTAGCGAGCAAATCAGCCCAGGATGTTACAATTGCAATGAATAGGATTTTACAACGTTTTAAAAATTCCGAAACATCTACAAACCGACATGGGAAAGGAATTCTATCATGAGAATTTCAAGAAACTGATGAAAAAATATAAGATTAACCATTACAGCGTTTATAGTACAAAAAGGCTTCGATTGTGGAACGCTCCATTAGAACTATAAAGAATATGCTTTGGCGTGCTTTCAGCTTAGGAGGAGAATATAAGTGGAATCATATTTTAGATAAAATTGTTGACAAATACAACAATACAGTCCATTCTACAACAAGGATGAAACCAATTAAAGTTACATCAAGGAATGAGAGATCATTATTAAAATCAACATATACTCATTTAAAAATTGCTAATAAAATAACAAAATTTAAAGTAGGCGACCATGTGAGAATTAGCAAATATAGAGAAGCTTTTAAGAAAGGATACACTCCAAACTGGTCTAGCGAGATTTTTATCATTAGGAAAATAAGATTAACCAACCCTACAACATATTTATTGAAAGATGAGAGTGGTAAAGAAATAACAGGAGGCTTCTATGAATTGGAATTACAAAGAGTAAAACATCCTGACGCTCACTTAGTTGAAAAGGTGTTACGAAAAAAGGAAATAAAGTTTTTGTCAAATGGTTAGGTTACGATGACAAACATAATTCTTGGATTGATAAAAATAATGTATTGTAGCATGTTATATTGTATAAGAATTATAATAAATGATATACATTCTATATTCGATTTTTATTTTAATAATTAACCCTATTAGTTACATAATAATGATAAGCAGGTCATCAACCCAGCTGACGTAGTCGACAGAAACCGACTATATACTTCCGCTCAGCACAAACGGTCCTCAACCTCTATCGCGCATGTGCCAGCCGCTGTGACGTAGACGGCTGAAAGCTATGCCGATCCTGCTCCAGTCGCCATCTTGAATTGTGGAGCAGGATCGGCATAGCTATTCTACTCAGCATTTTAAATCATAAAGATTCGTTGGGCCACTTATACAAGTGCCCTGTGCTTTACACCCTGACCTAAAAAACAGCAGAATTTTAAATGAAAAAGATTCGATAGGCCCACTTTCACGTTTTAGTCCCTTTGCTGTATGTCCTGGCCTAAAAACAGCATAATTTTGAATCATAAAGACACGTCGGGCCACTTATATAAGTGCCCTCTGCTTATATACTCCGGCCTAAAAATAACAGCATTAAGGTTTTCAAAAAACAAAAACTAAATCTCACAATACTTTATTTTTGTAAGAATTTATTTGACTACTAATTTCGGGGTCTAATACTTCCACCAGCAGAATGTTAAATCATAAAGATTCGTTGGGTCACTTATATAAGTGCCCTCTGCTGTATACCGCGGCCTAAATAGCAGCAGAATTTTGAATTACCACGGCTTAAAAAATAACGGATTTTTGAATTCTAAAGATTTGTTGGGCCACTTGGCCCTCTCCATTATAGAAAATTACTCCTACCTGAATCAGGATTTTCTCAAGAAACTATATTTCCGTCTGCATTTCCCCAATTTTCTTTGTGGTTCAACATCCTTTTGTCTCTTTTCTCCATTTCCCTTGTCAAAGGATACATCACTAACACTTCTTTTCACAGTTTTCACTGACACAATGACACACGTGTGCAGTCGTTTGCACAAGACAATATAATGGCGTTTTCTAGGGGCGTGTTGGGTTAAGTAATAAGCTGATAAGAAATGTTAAATTTCTTTCAACTTGTGAATCATAGCATAAAACAGTATAACTAGAGTAGGTAAAGGTGTTCGGCGTATAGAACGACTTATATCTAGTAGATCCTTAATCTTATATCCATTTAGATTATCGCACCCAAACCACCGCCACCTCACCCTGTAGAAAAGTTGTTGAGCTTGCGTTTGGAATGAAAGGAATACCAGACGAAAGACTATATGTTCCTACATCAATATCTGAGAAGACTTCTTCTTTTACATTATAATTAAAAACAAAAAATCTTTTGTAGATAAAGGTCATTTGTAAAATGCTATTATAATAACAAAAATAATAATACTTTATTCATCAGAAAAAACCTTACAAGTAAGGACATGATACGTTATAAAAAGCGGGTTAATCGTTTACCCGATAAAGTACAAAGTTAAAAAATACAAAGTTACAAAATAAAATTATAACTTACAGTCTAGAATGTTATAAACGTAAATCATAAGACAAATACATTTTAGAAGACATACAAATCACGTACAGCTACATTTTAAAAAAATTTCGGAGGTCATAAAAACATTTCTCTATGCCGATATGCCTTTAATTCCTTTTTAAACCTATTTTCACATCTTACATCTTTTATTACATTTGCTAGTTTGTTATATATAGTGCTACATAGGTAAGTTGGTGCTTTTTTGCTCAAGGACAAATTAATATTATTTATGTAAACATATTTGCTATTCCTTGTGTAGTAGTAGTCATGGACATCATTGAAGAGGGTGAATTTTTTAAATTTGCTCTTTACAAATATACTTGCCTCATATATCAATATCGACGGTAGTGATAATAGCTTACCACTAATAAAATGCGGTCGACATGATTCTAGAGGATGTAATTTTAAAATTAATCTAATTAGTCGTTTTTGAGATACAAAGACTCTATGCATGTCCGCGGCCACACCCCAATAAATAACAAGATACCTCAAATGAGGATACGCCAAAGCATAATACACATTAAACAGATGTTTTTTATCAACAAAATTTCTCAAATTTTTTATTGCATAGTATGCTGAACTGAGTTTTTTCACCACATGATTTATATGAACGGTCCAATTTAATTGTTGATCAATGTAGAGTCCTAAAAACTTAGTACTAACTGTTTTACTATAAGGACCTTATTGTTATATACTAGTTGTATGTCATGTACAGTTTTACGCTTATAGTACACTATATAATTCGTTTTTGTCGCATTTACAATGAGTTTGTTTAACTTTACCCAGTTGTAAAATTGCGACAGAACTTCATTAGTTGTGGCTTCCAAGTTCCGAAGATTTGACTCTCTGATACTAATTGTTGGATCATCCGCGTACATTATTAATGACACATCTTTTCTAATATGTTTCTGCAGATCATTGATGAACACCAGAAATAATAAAGGAGACAGTACACTGCCTTGAGGAAGTCCAAGTTCAGGATAATTAACATCCGAAAATTATTCCCCAATTCTCACCCTTATGCTTCTGCCCCAGATTAAAAGAGGATACCCACCGATCGACTGGCTCTCTTATGCTCCGTTGTTTAAGTTTGTCTACAAGAAAGTCATTATTCACACTGTCGAAAGCTCGACTAAGATCGAAAAATATTGTTACTACAAAGTTATTTTTGTCAAGAGATTCATAAATGAAAGACAGTAAGTCATACGCAGCGGTATTTGTTGAATATTTTTCGCGAAAACCATGTTGCCGAGATGACAGCAATTTATTCCCATTTAAAAAGTTATGTGCATAATTTTCTCAAATAATTTTGAAAAACAAGATAATAAGATGATCGAGCGGTAGTTCTCGATTATCTCGCCGTCTCCTTTCTTAAAAATCGGTATAACAATAGCTTTTTTCAGGTCTGTGGGAAAGATACCGGATTTCACTGAAATATTGAATATATACGTTAAGGGCTGCATTATGTAGGGAGCCACAAATTTCAACACTTTAATAGGTATTCCGTCATCTCCTGCAGATGCTTTTTCCCTCATTTCATTCAGGTTTGTAGATATTTCTTTTTCTGAAATGTCATAAAAGAATATAGAATGACGGAAACCGTCATCAGTAGTACAATAATTACCGCCGGCTTTGCCATACTCCTCAACAAGCAGGTCTTCGCAAATGGTAGCAAAAAATTTACAAAAGGTGTTACATATCTCTATCGATGATATGACCGTTCTTTTTTATTTGCGTTATAGCTGGAAAGTCACTGTTATTTTTGGTTCTACCCGTATATTCATCCACAATATTCCAAATTACTTTAGACTTATTGCGTGCAGTCTCTATTTTATTATGGTAAAATTCGTGTTTTTTTGTTTGAACTTTGTCAGAAAACATTTTTTTAGCTTCCTTATAATAACTCTTCATGAATGGATCATCTGTGTTTCTACTCAACCAGTACAAATTTTTTATAACATTACTGTCCCCTACAATGGTGTCATCAGCCCATTTATTGGCAAACTCATATTTGTATTGTTTTACTTTAGTCAGTGGACAGGCTTTGTCAACACAGTAAAAAAAAATATACCCCAAAAAAATAACCATGCCTTATTAGTATCCGTAACTGAGTAGAGCTCACTCATGTCTACAGCAGCCATGAATGCCTTAAGATTATTTAAATTATCATTATTAAAAAATCTCTTATAAACATAGATTGGTTTGTTTATTATGCATGACTCCTCCGCTTCATCAGTTATTACAAAAACTTATGCTTTATGATCGGATATTCATATTAATACATATAGATGGGCTTTATTAATGGGCTTTAATATAGACTCCGGATAAACAAAAACCCGTACTTAAATGGGTTTTGGTATTTATAATGCCAAACGTCTTACACTGAAGTATTCTTATACATACGGCCTTTCACCTGGTATATTAAAACATATATTAAAGTTTTAAAACATAAATGTCCATTGGCAGCCCTGTCTTTAGAAACTCAAACATACAAAATGGTAATGCGCATTATCTTAACTTAGACTCATATGTTACAAATTATCTCTGATGAAACTGAAGAATTTTTTTTATATATATTTCTAGGTAGTAATAATGTTTGAAACTAACTACTTTGATAAGAATTGTAGGAGAATTGATTTATATTAGCTTAAAATACCTTTACAATTGTAGAACGCCCACCCTGTATGTACGTGAACAGTGCGCGGAGTGAAGTGGAGGGGTCAGACTAGGTGGTGTGATGTGCGGGAAGCGGGCGACGGAAGACTCGGCAGTCGTCGCTTAGTGGAGTAAAAGCGCGGCTGGACTTTGTTGATGTTTAAACGTTATGCGTTGGCTACATTAACTATTATTATTATACATAGTGTGTTCTACCGATATCAATTAGTCGGTGGTATAGAAGTATATATTTTGAGTTGTTTTCTTGGATACCTGTACTAGTTAGCTATAAGTTGTAAATTCCATAACTGTGTGTGAAAATTCGTATTAATATTTTAAATAAGTACAGGGAATAGTATCCCTTTATGTAAAACAAGAGCGAGTGTTTTTGTCTCCGATACCCTGAGCAAGCTGGCGTATTATACAATACATTAACATTCAATAAGGATTAATCTTCAATGGGTACTTTATTTTCCATTTTTCAAAGAGAAACAAGTTTTATTATCACTATAACAAAAAAACACACACAAGGCAGCTTTTCAAACGATAAGATGGGATCACGGGTGATAGTACCTGCCAGACCATGTTACCTCTGCAGCATCACGGTTAAGTATAAAGAGGCCTCTTTAGGTATCTTGAAACTAGTTTCAAAATAACTCCCGTAACAATTATCCGACTTTAATGCGCCTTGTATAAGTTTTCTTAGAAAAAAATCTAGTTTATTGGATGCCCTAAAGCTTATTTTTAACATGAGTAAACTAGGGTTTAAGACGTAAAGACAACAAAATAAATGGTCATCCCAGAAGCGGCGAATTTTTTAATTAATTTATATACACTTTGTTTCTGAAAATAATTGATAATAAGTAAAGGAACTAAGAAAGTGCATTTTAAGTTTAAACCTGATAAAGCAGCCGCTTACGTTCAAAAAGTATTAGGCGATGAGATACGAAGCAGGCAAAGACAGAAGATGTAAGGGAAGTCAGACGGTTGCAGTACGTTTAGCGGAACGGTTGAGTTGACTTCTAGCGTGGCCCCTTAAGGGGGCGAATTCGGCCACCAGGTTTATTTTAGGCGCTAGCATCGCATAAAATCCCTAAATTTCAATATACTCGTATAGCTAAGATAACAACCTTTCTATACAGTTGTAATATACATATAAGGAAAATGTAAGTATGACTTTTCAACAAAAGATGTCACAGATATACCGTAGAACTAAATGTCAACTCGTAATACAAATGTGTAATAAATAAATAAACTTGAACAAAAAACGAATTCCTCTGTTCAGTCTGTTCCCCTATTTCTCGTTTCTTTTGATCTCTATCTGATCATAGCACAAGTAAAATTCATACTGAAATTTTTATAGCTATTTCTGATTTTACTTGTGTTTTGTGTATTACACTTTGTTGTATTATTTGGAAGATATGTGGTTGTAATCTGTTTTTTACCCTACTTATATTATATAAGAACTTCTACAGGTAGTAATATAAAAAAATGAAGGCAATTATTTACAATAGCGTAAAACTCTCCAATCTTAACAAAAAATTCCTACCCCCCATATTTTCGAGGGGTGCTGATCACGAATCTGAAATCAAATTTCGGCGCTCGCATGGACTTTACCAAAAATTTTTTTTAAATTGTAACTTCTATGTATACACTACATTAAGTTAAAATTGCCTCTGCTTTCTTCATTTCATGATATCACACTCTTGTCAAAATATTAGGTTCTTGTTTAATCTGTGATATTAGGGGTTATATTGCAACTTCAACCTAACGTAATGTATACATAGAGGTTACAATTTTGAAAATTTTTCCAAAACTATATGCAAGCGCCGAAATCCGACTTCAGATTCGTGATCAGCACCCTCGAACAAGGGGGTAGGAATTTTTTTGTTAAAATTGCAGTTTTACGCTGTTGTAAATAATTACCAGAATGAAATATATATGGATATTTTACTCGCTCTATCCTATTATTCTGTTTCTAAAGCGCTTCGCAAATAAATATCTATATGCTGACAATATCAATTACTACAAGTTGTTGAATTCGGCCAAATATTTAGATTTTTTTTCTACAAGGTAATCCAAAGCAGATAGATGAAAATGTTTTTTATAGGTACCTACTTGATCAAATAAAGATATATTACAAACAAAATTCTAATATTTTTATTCATCGACTGAATGTTTAAAAAGTGTAAACTATCTTTTGAAAAATTCAATATGTAAATAGCGTTTAAAAAATAGTTGAAGACAATGAAACAGTAGATTCCTGAGCTGACTTAAGAGAGGGTTTCATGTAAAAAAAAATTAATTTTGGCATCCCCTAAAAAATTACAGTCTTTTAAAAGTGTGTATTGGAATCAAGTTTCCATATATGCTATTACTCAAATTATACACTTCAATTTTTACATGGATGCAGTTGAGGTTAAAATGTCATTTTCCCAGGCCTATTGCACTCATCGCATTGTACGCCTTGTACGTTTATTATCAGAACTTATTCATACTTAAAAATTTTGAATAGCCCTATTCAAAACAAATCTTTTTGTTTTTATACAAATTACGAAACATCTTTAGTTTTCGTACAATAAAGATAAACGCCAGCATCTTAACCTTACGATTGATTCTCCAAACGATACTTTCTGCAGTAGTAGGTTCCTGTCATTTTAGTTCAGCCGCTATTACCATTTTATTTAATTGCTTTTATCATTCCTACGATTAGTTTAGCTGATGTTTTGATACTTGGAAACTTGATTTCAGCACTTTGAAAGGGTTGTAACTTCTTAGGGGATACTAAAATTAATTGTTTTACATGAAACACCTCTTCTAAAATCAGAATCTGATAAAATGAATAGATGCCGGAAAGACATAGCAATGTTACCATTTTTAACACAACAGCCAGGATTAATTTTGTAACTGTCACCTGCCCTTACTTCAGGACAGTCCTTACTTCATCCTCTGTGTGCTTCCGTCCTTACTAGAAATGTCCTTACTTAGCTAAAATAGTAAAGAACATAAAAAAACATAACAGAACAAAAAGTGGCGATAAGCAGAAATAATTTTTAAATGTAATGAGTAAATAATGTCATTGTGGTCATATACACTCTATATACATTTTAAACTAAAAAGCAAAGTACCTATTTATTAACAAAAGCTACAGACTATGTAAATTTAAATGTATTAAACAACAGTTTGTTTAAAACAATCTAAAATTACAAAATATCGATTGAAATAATAGGTGTCGTATAACCACATAACCTAAAAATAGACTCGATATTCTATGTCTCGATGAACTTCAAAATTAAATCTGGGTGGGGAATAGACAATCTTGGTTAAGCGAGGCGAGCGCCCTCTCTTACAGAGTGTCCAAAGTTATAAATTAATTATAAGTAATCCAGTGTGCAAATTATTTTCCGTTTTCCATGTCGGCGAAATATTAGAATTTTCAAATATGATTCATTTAAATTTTAAACCCTTTCGAGACTTCAATTTTATTAAGGCATCTTTAAAAATCCTCAAATTTCCTCCTGACATTTTAAATAACTGTTTTTATCTAAAAAAAAAAGTTTTGGAGCATAAACTGTTTCACATAGAAAATGTTATTTCTCGTAAACTACCGAATATATTCCAAATCAAACTATATCAGTAGGAGCTCTAAGAAATGCTAAACCATTACAATTTTTCATTAACAATAAGATTAATTTATTATCATCTTTGAAATAATTTGTTAGTGAAGCCATCTAGTTCTCCTCAACTAGAAGTGGCGCTCTTAACAACGAAATTATTCAGAAGCCGGTTGCACCAAAAATTTGCAACTGTCCAAAAAAATTTATATTAAACCAGTGAGCGCTTGCACCTTTGCTAAAGCATGATTGTCCCTAGGGAATAAAAATAATTTAGGACCAGGGTAGTGTTAATAATTAATTTGCTATCTTTGCTGATATACGCTTTTAGTAACTATCATTAACAAATAATGAGTTATATTAGTACTATAAATTGTTTCTTGTTATTTCTGTAATTTTGTATCATTCTGAATGGTGTAACCGGAAGTTACCAAATCTCTAAAATATGTTTTATAAATGGCTATTAAACGGAATGTCAAAGTTTGAATTAAATACTTTTAGAAACACCAGGTATATGGGGTGCTCACTAAAAGTTGGTACACCCAGTATAAATAAACAAAGGCAAATAATTCATATTCATAACAAACTATTCATATAAAAAACTGACTTGGCTCAAATTAAAATTTACTTTCTCTGATCTATTTATTAGTCTTTTGGTGAGAAAAATGCATACATACTAATTTACCAGATGCAATTTTGACAGTTCCTATACATAGTGTTTAACAAAATTCAGCCCGGCACAATTGATCAAGTTTATTAAGCTTTCCTAGTACTTATAGAATCATTTGATGAAAAATTATTTGTTTACCAGACATATTTTCATTTCTGTAAAGACACAGTGTTTTGTAAAACTAGACAGGCCAAACCTTAGTCTGATTTATTTATTGAAGTCTTTTGGTGAAAGAAATGTAGGTATATTTTGCTAATTTATCAAATGCAATTTTAAGAATTCATATACACAATGTTTAACAAAATTGGACTGCATTCCGATCAAGAAAGGGACCAAACCAAGGACAATGATGAATAATGAAGATAATGATAATGTTGATCAAGATGAAGATGATGATGAAAGTGAAAAAAATACATTTACTAATTTATCAGATACTCTTTTTGAGATTTCATACATATATTTGTTCCAACAGAAGTGAGAGACCAGTTTGAAACTCATAAATATTCGTCCAACTACTTCTTGAGTTGCATTAACTGAAAACATATTGAGCACTTAACTGATCGAATATTTCTAACAGTTTGACTGAGTTGCTAGAATAGACCTAAAATCAAGAATAGTCTTGGTGCGATTAATGTAGTACTCATCAAGAACACGCGATGTGGGATGCAATACTGCGAAAATCACTTCGAACAATTTTTTAACTTTTAAAGTATTTAGCAATGTTATTTATTTTTGTGGTCGAATAAATTAATTATTTACGATTTAAGAGACTTGTCAGAATTTGATGTAAAAAGTTATTTCTTATATGTACCGGGTATCCCGCCTCGTTAAAGTCGACAAACAGCTGTATCTCGGAAACAACTTATTGTACAGCCTTCGGAAAAAAAAGTTGCTAATAGTGGCCCCAAAAGTCTATTAAAATTATTTTCCACTTTCAATTTTTTTCGTTAGAGGGCGTATTTTTCATTCTAATATAGCTTCATCTATTCGAATATTTCCTATGCTATTCTTGTAGACATGTATTTGCTCGTCAAAGAAGAGCTATTAGAATTATAACTGGCCTTGGATTTAGAGAAGACGGTAAGGCAAAGTTTGTGGAATTAAATATATGTACTCACATTACCTACCATGTATTTACATACTACAGTGTCTTCTCCACATAAAACAAAATCTAAATAATTGACTAGAGACCAAGTACATGCATATAACACTAGATCAAAAATAACATACAAATTTCTTTAGATGAAGTAAAATTAGAAATGGCTCAGATTACATTGGCGTCCGTCTTTTTAATTTTCTACCTATGCATATAAGAAATTTGAATTATTTAAAAAAAAACATTTCTTTTAAGGAAGGCTTTTTATGGATATTGATCAGTTTTTTTAAGTGTTACATTTATGATTTTTAATATGTGAATAGTTTTGTCTGGTATTTATCATATACTTATATATTATTTTGTTTTTAATATTTTAATCTAATTTATTAATAATAATAATAATACTTTATTGACCAAGAAAAGATACAACATTAGTACATATAATATGTAATTGTTGTGAAGAAGAAGAAGAGTTGTCGACAATGACCAGAGGGTTGGTTTTGTAAATCTGTAGAAGGTGGTTGAAGAGTTTTTGTACAGAAGAAGAGTTGTCGACAATGACCAGAGGGTTGGTTCGTAAATCTACCGCTGCCGTTGAGTCTGTGCATAATTATACGTACCTGGTGCAGGTGAAAGTCGCTCACAAATCAGGTATTTATATATATATAAAGAGGATATTAAAAAGAGTGCATTTATCAGTTTGTTGCTGGTAGAGTAACAGAGACGAAAAATAATGAGTAATAACCCGATGGTTACAAGTAAGGATGGAAAGGTATGTGGATAGTAAAAAGAAGTGGGAAACCATACCAACGGAAGTAAGAAAACGGGGCACTAAATGTGGAAAAGTACTTCTTACATATGATAAGGAAGGTTGGTTAAGAAAAGAGAATTAAGTTTCTGTAATCGATGTAATGATGTTACTGTAAAGCATAATACGTTTAGAAGCAACAATCGAAGAAAGCAATAGACAGTAGGATGTGTAAATAATTTTAGTCAAAGTATTGTATTTAATTTGTGTGTATATTGTGTATATATTAAAGATTGGTCTTAACATTCTGTATTATTTATCATACTTAGTATAAAAAAAAGGTTTATCAAGTTAGGATTTGAACCATCGCTCCGTGTTATGAAGTAATTTATAACTGTCGCTTAGACTCCTACCCTAACTTGATAAATGATTATAGTGTTTATAATAAACTTTATAATGAAGAAAATGACGATGAACTTTGAACCTTTTAATGATTTTTTTTTTATTAAAAATTTCATATAAATATCGCATCACAGCGTACCACCTATTTAGATAGTAATTAAAGTTTGTGGAATAAACACAGCACAACACAATGATGAGAGTACTTTTACCTTTTATCACTTTATTTTATATAGTAAATTGTTATATGTATAACGACATTGAAACAATTAATGTTGAAAATTACAGCCTTCCACTTCAGAATGGACGATTTCTATTGTATGAACTAGATCAAATGACTGTGAAACTAAAAGAATATCCAGCCTTTTTTATGATGTAAAAGAAAGAGAATTTCCGAGGGGCACTCATATTAGAAATGCATATAATAAAACTATTGGATATGTAATTGGACAAGATATGTATTACTATCCTGTAACACCACACAGCCGAGACACTATAATGTACTGTGGAAGATATGGTTTAGAAAATTTAACTGTAAACTAATTTAAAAGTAAAGGAAAAATAGTTTTTCATAATTTAGAATATGATTTGTATAACTTTAGAGAAATTTTTTTGGAACTTGGAAATCAAGAGAGGCAATGTATTGTATATGTTTAATTTTTATGTTATGTAAAACTAGTAGTCTAAGAGCCAGTGACCGGCAACCTATAAGTAAATAATTATACCTGAAATTTTGCACAGTGAGTCTCTTATACCAGAGATTATAAATACACTAGATAATCACCGTAAATGTAGTTACTGGACGCGGTAAAAATAGTTTCATAAGTTCCATGTAGAGGTCGGTGGCATGCCGAATTCAGAAATTTATATAATTCTTTAAACCTGTTTAAACCAGACTTGTAGTGCGGTCAAGCGGGACCTTCGCCTGAGATGGCAGGGCACTACCTAACAGAATAATATGTCTACCTGTATTTTGTAATCAATATTTTGCAATAAAATACTTAGACATTGGGCAAATATTGTTATTAATATTCTAAGTTTATAATTTTTAAACATGCCGGTGGTGGTGACAATTTAATCATAATTATTGTAAACATGTAGAATTATAAAGCATTTGGTAAAATGTGATACTCATTATAATAAAAATATGTCTTTAAAATAAATATTTCATTTAGTAATTTTCTGTAAAATTTTTAATTGATATGAAAAATAAATATAATTTATTTACTGTTATAATAATAAATGTAAATATGTACACAAGATTAAAGACGCTTAAGAAAAAAACACAATATAATCTGTCCATTTATTTTGCTTTACACTAGCTGCTATACATTTTTGAGGATTTTTATTTTGGAAGCATTGGCGCGTTTTTTTGCATTGTAACAACCTCCTTACAAATAGCAAACAATTTACAAAATATCATAAGTTTTACAGTATATTCTATGTGAGACTCACACTGATTATCGGCTATTAAAGAAGTTAAATCAACTTTTTTCTTAATTCTTTTATAAATCGTTTTACACAAGTTTTTTCTATAAGGCGTCATTTTTGTAATTAAAGAAATAATTCGAAGTGATTTTGACAAAACACCTACTAACATTTGGGAAGGAACGTTTAGCCTCGAGGTACTAACATTATATGTTTTATTTAATATAAGAATTTCGTTTTCATTTGTTAATTCGTTAATTTCATCTGTTAATAACATACTTGAACAAGTACAACATTTAAACTTGTCTATTGTTTTTTTTTCCTTATGTATCCTGAAAAATATGTATTTGAACACATTTCTAGAGTATGTTTTTCATCCTGGTGTGATGAACTAGGAATATCGCTTGCACTCGAAAAAGTACAAGATTGTGATGAACTTGACGATTTACTTGATTCCGTCACATATCCTTCACATGTTATAATTTATGTCTGTCCTTGCTTGTCTTCTGCAGTAAATAGTATCTCGTCGAAGTCTTCTTCACAGTTAGCAGTACTGATGGTTTCACCAAATTTATTTTAAGACTTAATTTAAATGTGCTACGGAATGTTCTTACTATAGGATTTAAATTCCAACCACCGCGTTGTCGAAACTGAGCAAATACGTTTTCAATGACATCCTGATTAAGTCGATTCGTCAGCAAATATGGAAATCCGTTTTGTTTCCGGGCCTCGTACAAAGATAAAATAGATGTTAAGGACCATATTAATCCGTCAAAAGATGGTGGACCTGTAAGCCCTTTAGAAGTAATTTTATAAATGTTTTTTATTATTCCCACGGCATTTCTCATTGTTTCCTATACTAAAGGCCTCTCTTCGGATAACGCACAATTATAAGGATTTCCACAGTATTTAAATTTACTATTCCAGGTGTCAAATAAGTCATTCATGAATTTTAAAAAATCGGCTGTGTTAACTGCTGTTTTGCTTTTTAATAGACCTGTAGCAACGCATGTTTTAATAGCAGCTGCAACACTATTGCTAAAAATCTGTAAAGCTAATTTACAAGACATTTTCTTAAAAGGCCCAGGATTTAAATGGTCTGGAGTAATTTTCAACAGGCTTCTTCCCGTCTCACTTTGTTTATCAATCTCATAAACCTTCCGTATGTCTTGAAAAGATACAGAATTTTCGTTGAAAATAAGGTCGTCAGTTAAAAAATTATTTCTGAAATTTTTAAATATGTGAGGAACGTCAAAAATTGAATATATTTTTTTATTATTTAGGAAAAAGTATGGTTTTTCAGGTGATAATCCTAATTTCTTCATTGCCGGTTGATTAGAGCTTCCCTGATCACACACTATCGCGAGCACTATTAAGCAGGTGGTAGATATTTGTTCTAACGTTTTTAGAATTATTGTTTTTAATGTGTTGGATTCTACTGAGGAACCTGTAACGAAATAGGAGATTGACATTTTCCAGCTCGAATAGACACCCCTCGCGAGAAACACTAATACTTGTGATCCCAGTTTATCTGTTCTGCCATATGGTCCTAAATCTTCATAGCCTTCAACTAAATCTAATCGCTTATTATACCCCATATAATTTTTAATTTTCATTTCGTCAAAGGCTATAATACAATATCTCTCGTCAGGCGTCATAACAGACACTTTTCTTTTTAATTGGCTGAAAAATCTAGGGCTAAACCCTGGTTTGCACTTAGAATTGCCTATCCATTTCTTAATGGATGATATGCTTGGGAGACGAATCTTCTGATTATTTCCCAGAAATTTATATGCTGACGGTGATTTATAAAATGTCAGCAATGCAAAGTCTCTTTCTTCTTTAGTCCAAGGAGTCCATTTTTTATTCGATCTAAGAACTTGCATGCCTACTAATGTTTTGGATGCTATACTGGGAAAATTTGTTGTGTTTATTACATTTTCAATAGTCCTATGGGTCAGCTGTTGTTTAAGACTAAGTACTGTCTTTTTTAATTTTGCAATATACGACCTTTTATTTTTCAGTAGCGTTGTTTGGTGGCGGATTGTATTCTGTAACTTTCATATCGGTTTTGTGGTAATTTTTGTAGAACGACGTGTTGGTGGATTTTCTGGCATTTATGTAATTTGACGTAGCCACTCGCTGGATGAAGGACGACTTTACATGATTTGTGACGACGAGAAAATCGGTGACACTCGAGATGTAGATGGTTGATCAAATTGATATTTAGAAGTTTTAGATAGATATGAAGTTGGCACTGCATTTTTTTTAGCCTAGACTTTTTCACTGGATTTTCAAAATCATCTTCTTGAAAATGCTCCTCACATACGTATTTCTTATAAAGTGATTCTGGAGATAAATGTAATAATCCGATGTTTCCTAAAAAACACAAATTTGTACATAGAGAGTTTTTAAGAGAGACTTGTATTAAGTCCTCAACACAAACCAGTGGCGTAGCCAGAAATTTGACATGGGGGGGGGGGTTCAGTGAACAAAGTATTTCAAATTAGATTTTTTTAATAAAAGAAATTAATAATTTTTAATAAATTGAAAGAATAAAAAGTAAATAAAAAAACAATTTTATCATAAACATGTAAATAAATAATAAACAGGTACGAACAATATTTATTACAACAATGACAAAAAAAATAGAACTTAGTTGCAGGTGAACCCTAATGTAAGGTTGCCGTAGGTTTGACATATATGACCCAACCAACCCAACCCATGGGGGGGGTTCTGACCCTCAAACCCCCCCCTGGCTACGCCACTGACACAAACAAGTAACTTCGCTAGTTGCTTCTGTGTTATTGTTGTTTATTCAAATCTATTATATACTTATTTTCTGTTCTGTTTGTAATTGAAAGTGAATAAACATTATTATTATTATTATAAAAATGTCAGTAAAAAAGTTCCTGATTTTGAAGCTTTTTGAAACTATTTTTATAAGGCTTTTACTATGATGATGATGTTTGGTATCTTGAAAATTGTCAATATAAAAGAACATTATCCTACATATTATACCTATTAAATTTATGTATTAACATTGCAATAATCGAGGCCATAATTTAATTAATAAATTTAATCATACTCGTAATCATATATTAATTCATATCTCGACTATTTTAGAACTTGAACATTAGAAGTAAAATTTGAAAATTCAAGCAAATGTAAAAAATTTCTAGATAAATTAAATTAAAAACACTATTACTTCCTTAGCTATGATCAAATAAGATATTCTGATGTTATATCTGTAATATTTGCAATACAGTTATGAAAAAACTGACTGGTTCGCCATAATAATAATATGGTGAACCATAATACCAATATTTATATGGCTTAATATAGAATATACAGGGTGTCTCAGGTGATGGTACGTCAAAAAATAAAAAATTTTTATCTTATGAACCCATATGCGTATCTCCTCTTATTTTCGAAATACAGAGTGACAAAATATGATTTTTAAAATAGAATTTTTACCGAAATTTCCATATGGTACGAAATATGTTTTTGAACTTCGGTATTCCGGGGTTTTTAAGGACGCCAAATACGCTGGTCTAATTATTTTTTTGGATATTTCATAGTGACAGAAAAGTCACTTATTTTATAGACCGTAATATTGTCAGAGTTCAATTAACAGCCTCTTTTCTCAAAAGCGTCCACATTAAAAAGTTCTAACAAGAGTGCATTATTTTTAGAAGATAAACTTATACATTACAAAAGGGAGCCTGAATGGTAAAAAACCTAACCTTAAAAAAATTAGAACTTAAAATGTTATAGGAATGTAGCATAACTAGCGCCTTCTATGAAATATCTAAAAAAATAATTAGACCAGCGTATTTGGCGTCCTTAAAAACCCCAGGATACCTAATTTCAAAAAAATATTTCGTAACATATGGAAATTTCTGTAAAAATTCTATTTTAAAAATTATATTTTGTCACTCCATATCTCAAAAACAAGAGGAGATAGGCATATGGTTCATAAGAAAAAAAATTCTTATATTTTGACGTACCCCCTGTATTTACTGGAGGTCTTTCTGAAACACCCTGTATACAACAATTAAAATACAAGACGAACTATTTATCCCTCGATTTATCCTTATACTTACAGATATGTATTAGCATAATTAAAAGTATGTTTTCACTATGGTATTTCGTACTATTTTCGTTACTACGTAATTAACTACGGTTTTTTACGTACAATAGACTTACCTGAATTTACTATCCACTTTTTTGCTCTGAATTCATCTTTCGGAAATCTATATAGTCGTACTTTTTCATTGCGACGGGTCTTGCCACAATTATATACTTCACATTTATTTCCACTCTGCATTTTCAATATTCAACGTTACGTACTGAACAACGGTAACTATATTAATAAATTTATATTCAATTGGTATATATTTCAGAGGAGATAAAATTCTAATTTACCTACTTTTTATGTAAGTACAGGTTATTCTCGATCGCTTTAGTGTATGTACGTGTCGCAAAAGTGCTCCGGCATTAAAGTCCAATTTGAACCGTGCCGAGTTATTTTTGGGATACAAATAGTGTGAGTTTTGGTGGTGCAGGAAAGGGGCAGGCAGTCGAATAAGAAAATTTGGAAATAACAAAGTAAAAGTAAAAGAAAGACAGAAATTTTTCGTAGGTTAGTGAAAGTAGGTCATCAATAAGGTTCAGTGTTGCTTACAGTGATTGACAGAGAGTCTCCGATCGGTCGACGAGGACAGCTCTGTCACGCGCGTTAGGCAACCAGTAGTGCAAAGACGTATTGCAGAAGAACATAACTGGGGTGCGTTAGCGAGCTGGTGTCAAGTGAGATAGGCAACCAGTAGTGTCAGAAATGTTAAGGAAAATGGAAAAACCGGTGGTCAGTAAAAGGGTAACAAGGACACCCGAGCGAAGAAAGGAAGAGATTGAAATAGAAACCGAAAGTGATGCCAGTGGAACAGATGAGGGAAAGAAAAAGAGAAGTATGGAAGAAGTAGCGGAGGTATTCAGTTGCAGCAAAAAACTAGCACGTTCGCCAGTAAAGAAAGGGGATATGGAGTACAACATGGAAAAGGTGCTGCGAATGCTGGAATGCTTAACACATGAAGTAAAAGAGGTGAGAAGAGAAGAGAAAGAATATAGAGAGGAGATAAGACAACTCAGAGGAGAGATTGAGGACATGAGGCAGGAAAATAAGGCGCTTAGGGATAAGATGATAGAGGTAGAAGAAAGAGTAGAGAGTATAGATAAAGAGAAAAGGAAGAAAAATATAGTGGTGCAAGGCCTACAAATTAGAGAAAATTTAGATCAGAATGAGCTAAAAGGACAGATATAAGAGTTTATAAGAAAGTCGATGCATATGGAGATTGGTACAGAAGGGGTAACGAAAATAGGAGTTAATGTATTTTTAGTAGAATTAAAAAACTTCGAGGACAAGATAAGGATAATGAAAAATAAAAGTAAATTAAAGGAGATAGGAGCTGCCAAAGTCTATATTAACGATGATATGAGCAAAAAAGAAAGGGAAATTCAAAGGAAACTAAGAATAAAAGCCAAATAAGTGAGGATGGAAGGAAAGGTAGCAAAAGTAGGATATCAAAAACTCGTAATTGATAATGAGGTTTGGAAGTGGAATAAGGATGCAAGCAGGCTAGAAAAAAGGAAGCAAAAACTAGATATATCACTCAGCATAAAAGAAAGATCGCTGGCAATGGACACGGTTATGAGAAAAGGAAACGACATAAATAGAACCAGGAACAGAAAGCAAAAATACAGAACGAAGCTAGAAGGACGGAGAGGGGAAGACAGAAAAAGACGGAAAGCAAGAAAACACAAATCAAGAAAGAGGAATGAGAATGGGAACATGGAATGTAAGAGGGTTAAATGAGGAAGGATCATTAAAAATCCTAGAAAGAGAGGCAAATAGATTCAAAATGGACATAATAGCGATACAGGAGACGCATATAAAGGAGACGGACACATGGGAATTAGAAAATTATTTATTGTTTACGAGCGGAGGCGAAACAAGGCGATACGGAACAGCATTTTTAGTAAATAAAAATTTGAGGGATAAAATTTCTAAATTTGAAGCAATTTCAGATAGGTTATGTATGATTAAAATCAGAGAAGAAATAAACATAGAGATATTAAATATATATGCACCAACAGAAGAAAAACAGAAGAAGAAAAAGATGAGTTTTATGAGAAGCTAGAAGAAAATTACGGAAAGCTGAATAAAAACACAGTAAGAATGGTGGTAGGGGATGCAAACGCAAAAATAGGGAGAGAAAGGATGTATGAAAGTATAGTAGGGACAGAAAGTAAACACCTAGAGAGCAATGACAATGGGCGCAGATTGATTGAATTTGCAGAAGAACAAAACATGAAAATAATGAGCACATTCTTTAAGAGAAAAGACATACATAAGGGGACCTGGACCTCTCCGGATGGAGCATATTCGAATCAAATTGATCATGTTTGCATAGATGAGAATCACAGAAGCGTAATAAAAATGTTAGGTCATGCAGAGGGGCAGATATAGACTCGGATCACTATCTAGTAAGGATAGATTTGAAGATAAAAAAACCTATTAAAAGAAAAGGATTACAAAGGAAAAAAAGACAACTAGATATGGCGACATTACAAAATGAGAAAACCCAAAAGAAGTATGAAGAAGAGATAAGGAAAGGTTTGCAAGAAAACATACGGATATTGGAAGCAAATATAAATGAAGAGTGGATAAAGATCGAAAATGGCATACAAACAGCAAGTGAGAAAGTAATTCCAAAAAAAGAGTGTGCAGGGAGGAAAAGATGGTGGGATGAGGAGTGTATAAGAGAGGCGGAGAAGAGAAATAAGCTAAGAATTAAAGCACTTCAGTCACTACAAGAGGAAGATAAGGAAAAATACAGGGAACAAAGACAAAAGGCAAAGAAAGTGTTTAGACAAAAGAAGAGAGCAGAGCAGGTTAAGAAAATAGAGGAAATAGAGCAACATTATAAGAGGAAAGAAATACGTAACTTCTACAGAGAGATAAAAAGGGAAAAAGATAAAGAGGAAGTAATATATGTGAGAGATGAAAGTGGCAATCTAATTGGAGAGGAAACAGAAGTGAGAGAAAGATGGAGGCAATACTTTGCAGATATGTTGAATGAAGAGAGTGTAAGGGAAGAAGAGGTGCACGAGGAGATGATACCGGGAAGAGAAGAGGAAGGGGAAGTAGAAGAACCTACAAAAAAGGAAATAGATATAATTATAGAGGCTTTAAAGAATAACAAAAGTCCAGGAAAAAACGGAATAACAGCAGAGAACATTAAGTACGCAGGAGAGGATTTAAGACAAAGAATATACGAAATGATACGAATGATCTGGAGAAGAGAATGTATGCCTGAAGATTGGAGAGATGCTATGATACCAATCTTAAAAAAGGGAGATGCAACAGACTGCAGAAACTACAGGGGTATATCATTGCTAGATATAGGGTATAAAATTATGGCAACGTTAATAAAGCAGAGAATAGAACCTATAGCAGAACGACAAATAGGGGAGTATCAAGCAGGTTTTAGAAAGGGAAGGTCAACAACGAACCAAATCTTCATGGTGAAGGAAATGCTGACTACATGCTATGAGTATGGGATCAAAGCAATGGTTTTATTTGTGGACTTCAGGAAAGCTTATGATTCGATCAAAAGGAATAAACTAAGTAAAATTCTGGAACAATTTGGGATACCAACTAAACTGATTAGGCTATTGAAAATGACCTTAGAAAATACTAAAGCCAAAGTACGAATAAAAGGTGAATGTTCGGAAGGCTTTACTATTGATACAGGACTGAGACAAGGAGACCCACTCTCAACGCTTCTATTTAATTTAGTACTAGAAAAGGTCATAAGAGATAGTGAGTTGAACAGAGAAGGACACATATTGTTTAAAAGTCACCAAATAGTAAGTTATGCAGATGACGTGGCCATTATTGCTAGAGATAGTAGGGAATTAGAAGAAGTAACGAGAAAACTTGTGGAGGAAGCAAGTAAAGTGGGATTGCAGATAAATCAAGAGAAAAGTAAGCTGCTGAGAATAGGAGAACAAAAAAAGGATACAAATTTTAAATTGAGAACA
Source organism: Monochamus saltuarius (assembly GCA_025584915.1). Taxonomy (NCBI): domain Eukaryota; kingdom Metazoa; phylum Arthropoda; class Insecta; order Coleoptera; family Cerambycidae; genus Monochamus; species Monochamus saltuarius. The sequence goes on from CM046723.1 coordinate 37,441,221, forward strand.
GAGCATGGAGAGATGGAGTTTGAAGAAGTTCAAGAATATGTGTATTTGGGGCGCTAATAACAGCTAACTGTGATGAGGAACAAGAAATAAATAGGAGAATAATAAAAGCAAACAGAAGTTCGGCAGCAGTCAACCACTTATTGAAATCAAAAATTTGTCCAGACGAGTAAAATTTAGAATGTATAAAACAATTTTGAGACCGACAGCGCTGTATGGTAGTGAAACCTGGGTTCTCAATAAGAAGTCAAGAGAAACCTTTTAAGGTGGGAAAGGAAGATCTTAAGAAGAATTCTAGGTGGTAAGAGGACAGAGGAAGGCTATGTAAGGAGAAATAATGAGGAAATATATGGAATGTACCAGGCACCAACAATAGACGAATTTGTAAAAGCCAGGAGAGTGCAGTGGCTAGAACGTGTGGAGGATGAAAGGGCAGTTAAGAAAATAGTAGGGAGTAAACCTAACTACAAGAAAAAACGAGGTAGACCGAGGAAGCGATGGAGAGAGGCAGTGGCAATAGATCTAAGGGAGAAAAATGTAACGGATTGGAAAAGAAAGGCGAAGGACAGAATGGAGTGGAGGAGAATAACACAGCTCTGGGCCTAAAAGGCCTGTAAACAGCTTTATATATATATATATGACCGAATTATAATTAACAATTGTTTGGTATTCAGTCGGTCGTGACTACCCTTTGGCGTTTTTATATATATATATATACAGGTAGAAAAGGGTCGTCCTTATGTAAGTCAGAGATTATAATAATCTCTGTGTAAGTGCAAGTAGGAAGGGTCGTCCGGCAAATCCGAATAGGCCCGTAATCGCTGGCAGATGTAACAACAAAAAACCGAATGAGATACACCAGCGCTAGGAGAGCATTGATGGCCTGCTTCCACACTAATCAATTTCTGCATCCATTTTTACCGCGTCCAGTAACTACATGGACGGTGATTATCTAGTGTATTTATAATCTCTGCTTATACCAATCATTCATGAGATTTCGTCGCACTGGCTATGATGGCTTCTGAGATATTCGCACTGAAAGTCTTAGAGGGAACACCCGGTATATACAATTATTTTTTATATAAAATAACTAAACTATAGTCTAAGAGCCAGTGGCGGGCAACCTATAAGTAAATGATTATACCTGAAATTTTGCACAGTGAGGCTCTTATACCTATCACTCATGAGGTGGGGACTCGCTAAGCCCGGCGAGGCCGACTCCAGAGTTACTCAGGTGTGAAGTATGAAAATGTAACCAACTTCGTTATTAAATGAACAAAGCTGCCGTTTGAAAATTTTAAAATATACAATTATTATTATATAAAAATAACAAAGGCAGACGATTACCGTGCTTCCAAGGTCATAGCAGACACTTGTGAAATTGGCAAAAATTATAAATTTCAAAAGTAATTGATTAAATCTGATTTTTGACGTTAAAAAACTGTCAAAAATGTCAAGCATTGTAACCGACATCACCAGATCTCAGAAACTGTGCCAGAAATAGAGATAATTTGTTACTTATGGTATTTTAATTTTAAAAGGTGCTAAATATAATTAATTACTTATGGTATTTTAATATTAAAAGGTGCTAAATATAATAAATAATAAAAATAAATGCCTAATTTGTTAGATCTAGTATATTTTAAAAGGTATAATCATTCACTTATAGGTTGCCCGCCACTGGCTCTTAGACTATAGTTTAGTTATTTTATATAAAAAATAATTGTATATACCGGGTGTTCCCTCTAAGACTTTCAGTGCGAATATCTCAGAAGCCATCATATCCAGTGCGACGAAATTTGGTATACAGACACTAGATAATAATAATAATAATAATATCTCTACCCCTCATTCTAATCACAGGGATTAGCCCAGAAGTCGTAGACTTGTGCGGGAGAGGGGGCGGCATATTATTATTAAGCAGGCCGCATTTGCGCCCAGGAACGACTTACGTTGGTAGGCCCTAACCACTATTCAGTGCAGGAATGAGGAAAACCTGGAAAACCTCATTAATTAGGGGGGTAGTCAAATATCAACCGGCATCAATCTCTCACATTGACCCAAGCTAACATTATTCCACCCTACCATACCCACAGAGAGGGTGCCAATCCTCTCCACGAATATAGCTTATATACGGTCTACCGGCAGCTGGGCTCGAACCAACTCCGTCTAGTCACCTCGATTCAAGTACCAACGCCTTAAACCGCGCGACCACTGACCGACCGACCGATCCAATGGCGCGTAGAATCTGATGATAACATCAATTCTTATACAGGGTGTTCCATTTTCCAAGAAATCGATTTAATTTTGATTTTTTGGTTTGTCAGCCCTGCTAAAACTTATGTTTAAATTGAAATATACTTAATTATGAACACATTCTGATAAATAAACATTCAAAAATTTCAAAATTAAACAAAAAAAAACGCCTCCAAAAAGTACCCAAATTTCATTGTTTTGAAATGTAAAACGTGCATAGCCTTGAGCCAGATTTACACAGAAGAAACTAACATCGCTAAACGTCAAAACTATGAATTGTCATTGGAGCATTCTCTGTGCTGGCGCCGTCATCCGTTACAGCTACGGTTACAGCGTGAATATTGTGTAAAATATCTGTGGATATTTTTAAATTGTTCCATTATACTGTAATTAAATTTCAGTAAATTGTATTTTTTATGTTACTACAGTGTACATAATAATTATTAGGTACCTGTATTTTTTATCACAAAATAATTAACAAAATTGTGTAAGTACCTAAAGAATATCCCATCCCTCTTTTCCAACTGCTGTAATTATTGATTACTTATTTAGCAAATGCTCCAAAAGCCTAAACTCAAGTCTAAATTTTTATCGACAAGTCTCAATAACACCATTGTGTATACGTAAATTGCATTAAATACATTATTTAGCGTTATTTATGTAAAATAAAATACTTTATGCCATTAATATTTGACAGTTCAATGACAATTCATAGTTTTGACGTTTAGCGATGTTAGTTTCTTCTGTGTAAGTCTGGCTCAAGGCTATGCACGTTTTACATTTCAAAACAATGAAATTTGGGTACTTTTTGGAGGCGTTTTTTTTTTGTTTAATTTTGAAATTTTTGAATGTTTATTTATCAGAATGTGTTCATAATTAAGTATATTTCAACACCAAAAAATCAAAATTAAATCGATTTCTTGGAAAATGGAACACCCTGTATAAGAATTGATGTTATCATCAGATTCTACGCGCCATTTAGTGTCTGTATACCAAATTTCGTCGCACTGGCTATGATGGCTTCTGAGATATTCGCACTGAAAGTCTTAAAGGGAACACCCGGTATATTTGACGAAAAATAAACAATTAAATGATTTTGCTTATTTTTTATTATCCTTAATGTAATAACCATATTTTAACGTTAACATTCTTTAAATCTTTCAATGTACACTTTATTTCTATGATTAATATCCAAAATTGTATTAATTACATTTTCAATTTTATTTTATATGCAAAATGCATTGTATCTATAGCAAAGAGCTCCCAGTATTTTCTTCTACAAGATCGGTATGCAAAATCCCAATCAAACATATATCTTACTCGAGGCTTGTTATCAAATTTAACATATTTCACCATCTTATATTCCATTTATGAGATCTGCAACACCAAAGTACATGTAAACTTTATTTTAAAATGTGCTGTTTGACTTAATCTAACCTTTCGATGTTCACATATCATTTACATTGAACTTTGATATTTTTATTAGTCATATTAAATGATAGTTTTATTTTAAAACATGTGGTTCGACTTGATTTAACCTTTGAATACTTACAAGACGTTTTATGAATCAGAAAAATTTTGTTTCTTTTAAACTATAATAATATGTTGTTTGTTCGACCTACTTTGACCTTTTGAATGTTTATCGTATCATATTCAATAATTTATCGAAAACATTGATAGTTGAATAATAAAGCTTTTTATATTTAGAAATATTTTATTTAAAATAAACCAATTACAATATATATTTATATATTCATGATATATTATCAGCAGATATCCAACTGTTGTGTGTATTATCGAACCCTAGCCATTTAACATACACCTTTTTTTTCGTTTTAAAATTTTCTCCACCAAGTATATATCAGAATATTTAACTTTTTGCAATTGTTCTTGATAGAATCCTCCTTGAATGTCTTGATTGGAATCGTCTTGAAGTAGGTATGTAGTTGGATTTGTATATTTTAATTACAGTTTTTATTGTAAAAGTCTCCGTTGACCAATTAGGCATATATTTCTTATCAAAAACACCTCTTATTTTCGATATCCGGGCACGGTTTCCAACTTTAAATTTATTATTTTTTAAATTTGACATTTTGATGTGACTATATACGGTTTTAAGTAAGCGTTTTTCATCCTTTTTTGTAACATCTACCGGTTTCATTTTGATTGTACGATGTTCTGTGTTATTATATTTCTCCACTACCTTTGATAGTAGTTGTGTCCATTTGTAGTGACCTTGTAAATTGAATTCTTTCCACATTATATTTTTTAAAGTTCTAATGACTCTTTCCACCATAGAAGCCTTTTTTTCGCTAAACGTGGTGTAGTGATGTACATTATATATCTTTAATATTTGTATAAATTCTTTATTTAAAAATTCAGTTCCCATGTCCGTTTGTAAATTAATAGGTTTTTGATATTTAAATGCTCCATAGCTGCACCAACTTCCTTACCAGTTTTAGTTTTTAGCGGAAATGTCCATACAAATTTAGAAAAACAATTAACAATATATATTTATAATTTTTATTTTCTTTTGAAAACTGTTGCATATCTGCCAGATCAGCTTGAAATAAATCACTGAGAGATTTGATTATCACACGCCGTCATTTGAAATTAATTCTGACTGGTTTATGAATTTCCTCTACAACTTGTCTTTTTGCTTCAGTTACAAAAGAAGACATTTTATGCAATGATATTAGCCTCATGCAGTTCTTCTATTATGGAGTTTATCTCATTCGAGTGTCCTGTGTGTCCTGCTTCTTGAGATGTTGAATAAACGTAATTTGTCAACTAATTCGTTTGGATCGTCCCAGTGTATATATTCTATTGGTTTTGATTCTATTCGATCAACATTCCACGGCCTTCAACTAATGGTGCGATAACTTCCTTATACTTTAACAATTTACTACCATCTACTTGGCGCTTTGGATGATAATAACGTTTGTGAGCATTTGTTTTCAATACTCTTTATATGAAAAGTCTTTACCCTCACTGTCTGTTATCATATTATGTATGTATTTTCTAGGTAGTGGATCATATTGTTCTAAGTAATCAGTAAACGATTCTTCAAGCATTTTTTCTCGAACTTCTTTATATTTATTCTCATCATGTATTTTGGCTACATTATCATCATCATCATCGTGTAAAATACTCTCTTTTAAATCAATTGATAAGTAAAGTGGAAATATGTTTTGGTTGTTTAATTTTTGATGTATTTTCAAGGTACAACACCTGGAGTAACTGTGAGTTCTTCTTCTTCTTTTAGGGTTTTTGTATTTTTTCTATTAACATTATCCAATTTGTTTTCAATATTTAATAAGTGTCTTGTTATCGGGGAAAATAAATCGTCTTGTTTAATTTTGGCATCTTTTAATAATTCTAATTTCTTTTTAATAATTTTACGTGTAGCAATTAGTCTCTTCTTTAGTTCTTTATTAATGGCTTTATAACGAACAGCTTTTTATCAGCTCTATGCACAGCTTTTTATCGGCTTCTGATCAGGTCTGATTATTAACTGATTGATTAGGATGCTTAGGTAGTTATATACATCATTTATTATCATTGAGATAAATAAAATCAAGGAAACCTCTCCTGTAATATCCTTCAGTAATTTTATTATCCTTGAAAATAGTTAGACAACCGTAGGGTTTTTTCCAACAGAAGGAACATAAATTTTTAAATTTTTCAAATGTCATATCAGCACCAACATGATCCTCATAAATATGTTGTAAATTTAGATCTTGTTTAAAAAATAATTATAACATTTGCGTTGTCTCGTATTAAATATTTTGGAATTTTAGAGTATGATTGATGTAGATAAAAACAATCAATGTCATTATGTCGCTCCATACTAAAATACTGTCGAATTATATTTTGCTGCGCGCAAGCCACATCATCAAATATAAATATCAAATTAGGTTTAGCTTGGCATGGTTCTAATATATCTTCACTATTGTTGAAAGCATTATATCCGATGCCTTTTATTGAGTTCAATAATTTTTCTAAATATTTCTCTTGATTTACAGATTTTGAGTATAGATACATGTTTTCAAATTTTAATCCATTTTCATATTCTAGTAAACTGACCATTAAATTTGTTTTACCACAGTTTGACGGTCCGGTAATTATACACCGTATAGTATTTGGTAGTAACTTGCTATGTTTTATTGTTTTTTTCTGCTCTTGGACCACATCGTGATTGTATATGTCTAGAGTAACTTTTTGTCTTTTTATTTTCATGGCTAACACATTATAGGTGTTCACTGGTAAATAAATATAAAACTTAATGTACATACCTTTTATAAATCATTTTGAATAAAGACGGTAACGTAAATAGAAGGAAATATTACTTACCAACAGGTAAAGGTCTTTTAAATTCTGCAATAAACAAATTACTGTTTGAGTTACATATTCCTAAATTATTGTGGTCCAGGTATGTTGTGTGAACACTTTAAAATCATTTTCTTTCAATACGCATTATAATTTAGGTACTAAATTGGATAAGAGGTTAACCCGAGGTGATAAAGGTATTAACGGTTTAGATGAAGCTTGCAAGGAACATGATATTGCATACAGTAAAAGAAAGATATAAAATGTCGTCATGAGGCAGATAAAATTTTAGCTGCTAAATCGCTTGCTAGATTTCGCACTCGAGATGCATCATTCGGAGAGAAATTGTCCTCTGTAGGAGTTGCTGGAGCAATGAAGGCTAAAGTTAACGATGATAACGCTAATAATATAAAACGTTCAAAGTTTTTGACTAGAAAAAGAACACGAGATTCAGCGGTTGATACTTTAGATAATGATGAGTTAGCATCTAAAAAAATATTGTTAGATACATCACTATTTAGAAAACGTAAATTGGATGATAGCAATTTATCTAGTGACGATGAAGCATCTACCAAAAGGTAAAAATTATTTTAAATCTTAAAATCTTTATAGAATATTCATTTGTAAAAGAGATTTTACACAGTTAACACATCTTACAATGGCCTCATATTCTAATCAAAAAAAATCACCACAGAAAAAATTAAATGAAAGAATAAATCAAAATCTAAAAATGGTAAAAAATGAAGTTGCTTACGACATAATTCATTAACACTTAAGGATGTAATTAAGAGTATTATTAAAAAAGGTATTCAGCAGGAAAAACATAAAAACATTTTGGATGCAATTATGGTGGCGCATAGATTGACTAATAAAATAAAAAAGAAAATAACACCTACAAGAGTGATAAATGTACCAAAAAAGGGTGGATTTTTACCATTAATTCCAATTTTTGCTGGTTTAAGTGCTTTGGGAGCGTTGAACGGTGGTGCTGCTGGTATAGCCAAAGCAGTAAATGATGCGGAGGAATCACAACGTCATAATAAAACAATGGAATCGATAGTATAATCGGGTGTATATTTAAAACTCTATAAGACTGGTTTAGGGCTTTTTTAAGACCTGCTCAAGCCTCAAAGAATTACCCATAGCATTACCCGAACGACCATTAGCGAATATCGATATTAGTAAAATTATTAGCTAAATTGTTTAAAATCCCATACTTTAGAGGAGTATTTATGAGAAATGATTAACAAGGAAAATCCATTTAAATGAAAGCGGTGTTATCAATTTAGATGATAAGAATGGACCTGATACCCATTGGACAGCATACAAGAAACAAAACACAAATAATATATTTTGATAGTTTGATAGTTTTGATAGTAGATGGAAGTCTTCGTCCACCTCAAGAAGTTGTGAAATATTTCAATTCAAATGAAAAGTGTAGTATCTTATATAATCATCAAGTTTATCAGACTGTAAATCTAAATAGTTATATTTGTGGTCATTTATGTCTAGCTTTTCTTAATTCTAAATAAATAGTTGAACAATCCAATCATTTTATCATTTACCACATTAGCTTTCTCGTGACTAACATCGCTGTTGATATGTCCTATTTGTTTACGTTATCTGCAAAGGACACAGTTCTTTCGACAAGAATATGTCCTCCTATAATATTAAACGAAAATGATAAATATGTGCTGGGTTTTATCAATTTCGTTAGCTACAATTCATTCCAAATGTTGACCCTTCAAATAACTGTTTTTTTTTTATGATGATCACGAACACGAAGAACTTATGATACCAGAAGGATCATATGAAATTCAAGACATCGAAAAATATATATTACAGCATGCGAATATGAACGATGAAAGCTAATAATAATACGTTAAAAAGTGAGATAAAATGTAATAAAGATATAGACTTTCATGCTCCTTATAATTTGGGGAAATTATTAGGATTTAAACCTCGAATCCTTAAAAAAGATATTATGCATACATCTGATTATCCTATAAATATTTCCAAGATCAATTCAATCTGTATCGAATGCAATTTGGTGACAAATTCTTACAGTAACGAAAAACCCGTACACATTCTACATGCATTTTATCCGACAGTTAGATAAATAGAAAGTCCCTCCAACGTTATCTATTTATCAATCAATACGAAGCGCATTGATGAAATTATAGTTAAAATCACCGACCAAGAAGGTAATCTCATCAATTTCAGTCAAGAGTTGATTACAGTAAGACTACATCTAAAGAAAATTTCATAAAAAATAGTATTTATTTATACAAATTCATCAGCGATAACTTCTACAACTGGTAATATAATATCTATTACTGGGAAAGGAAAAACTACTCTTAAACGACATGTTAAACCGTTAACACCGAAAAACAAACATTTTTTACGTTTATTGGGATTTGAAGTAATCAGCAAAAATTATTAAGTTCATTCAAGAGATTTGGTATAATTTCAAATTAAACTGTAAATTAAAGGTACGGAAGATTTTGCTGTTTTTAAGGTGTACTTGTATTTGTATGAAGAAGGATAAAGTTGAAAAATTAATATTTTAAGTGTTTACGTGGTCATTGATAATTCTATTACCAAGTTAGAGTATCACACCCATCAACCATATACATCTAATAGTTTTAGTAACAATGATGAAATTCGAATTCCAATCCAAGATCAAAATATTTACACATTACCATCTTGAAGTTTTATAGTCATAGAAGGAACATTATTATACCACAATAATAAGCCCAATGCTAACATAAGTTTTGAAAATAATAATAATAATAATAATATCTCTACCCCTCATTCTAATCACAGGGATTAGCCCAGAAGTCGGGGACTTGTGCGGGAGAGGGGGCGGCATATTATTATTAAGCAGGCCGCATTTGCGCCCAGGAACGACTTACGTTGGTAGGCTCTAACCACTATTCAGTGCAGGAATGAGGAAAACCTGGAAAACCTCATTAATTAGGGGGGTGGTCAAATATCAACCGGCATCAATCTCTCACATTGACCCAAGCTAACATTATTCCACCCTACCATACCCACAGAGAGGGTGCCAATCCTCTCCACGAATATAGCTTATATACGGTCTACCGGCAGCTGGGCTCGAACCAACTCCGTCTAGTCACCTCGATTCAAGTACTAACGCCTTAAACCGCGCGACCACTGACCGATCCAAATAGGAATAGCATTTCTATTTGAAAGTATTCGCTATGAATTAGGAGATGCTGTAGTAATAGATAGTGTTAGAAATCCTGGAAAAACTGGATTAATGAAAGGATATGTTTCCCACAGAGAAAGCAACAATATAAGACTAAGTAATGCAGGATGGTCTCCCTTGAAAAATCCCGAGTTGGTAGATAAAAACGGTAATTTCAATGTATGTATTCCATTATCGATGCTCCTCGGATTCGCGGAAGATTTTACAAAAATAATTGTAAATACTAAACAGGAATTGGTGCTACTTCGTAGTTCTAGCGATTTAAACGCAACTTATACAAAATATGAAAAAGACCAGCCTAGAGTAAAAATAAATAAAATATTGTGGAAAGTTCCTCATGTCTCTGTTAATGATAAAGAAAAACTTCGACTATTGGAAATTGGAAAAGAACTCGATATACCATTCAGGTGTTGAGAATTGCAAGAGTATGTTATACCTAACAAAACAACAAGATTAATGTGGCCAGTACAAACGGCAAGCCATATAGAAAAACCAAGATATGTGATCGTTGGTTTACAAACAAATAGAAAAAATATTGCTACAAGAATATCGAGTTACTTCGATCATTGCCACGTAACGGATATTAAACTTTATTTGAATTCTGAAGTTTATCCCTATGATAATCTACACTTAGATTTTGACAATCATCAATTTTCTATTCTATATGAAATGTATGCGCAGTTTCAACCATCTTATTATTATAAATATGAAAGCGAACCTTGTCTATCAAGATAAAATTTCTTTCAAATAGCTCCTTTATTTGTGATTGATTGTAGTCGACAACAAGACGAGCAAGAGTCAGTTAAAGGTGGCATCGTTGATATCAGATTAGAAATCACTACCAACAAAGAAATACCTGAAAATACTATTGCATATTGCCTTATACCTCACGATCGTCTTGTGAAATACAGACCAAAGGATAATTACGTTAGAATTAAAGTTTAATAAAAAACAATGTATATCATCGACATACAAGGATTCCAGTACAAAGAAGGAACTTATTTTATTCGTGAATTAGCAGTTTTAAATATTCAAGATGGATCTACTATTCACACCTTTGTTCATTTACCAAACTTTCCCTTCCATCAAGATGAACAGCTTAAACATCATATTATTTGGTCAACAAAAAATATCCATGGACTTCCTTGGTGCTCAACTTCCTTTCAAGCTGGTGATGTGTATTTTGAAAATTTAAGTGTATTTTTAAAAAGTATTATAAAATAACATGAAACTGTACTAGATAAAGGATTTACGAAGAAAAATGTTTTAAGTGATTTAATTCCTAATTGTATAATTATTGACTTAGAAGTTTTTAGTTATATAGTATATAGTCATAAGATTAATAATTTATTGTGTGCAAGGGAAACTGTAAATTTGTTATCCAACTGGTATAAGAATAACTATTGTACGAATAATTAAGATTATTAATAAAAAACTATTTTAATTCGAGTTTTTTTATTTCAGTAATCAGTGTAGTCAGTGATATTTTATAGTCAGGGAAACATAAACATAAAACAAAAAATTAAATATAAAATAAATATAATAAATTAAATATATAATAAAATATTTTCATAACAATATAAATTTATATTATTATATGTTTCCTCGTGCTTTGATATTGAAAATGGACAAAAGCAAAACATTTGTTTACACCAAAACCATGGTGGTGTTGGTGTTGGTGCTGGTGCTGCTGCTGTCGACTGTCGAGATATTAAATATTTTTTTTTATTGAATTATTTCCACAAACCTCTTTTGAGATTCTGAATTATCGACATCCTCATCAACAAATTCACCCGTTTTAACATTTAGAATTTCTTTTCGTCGTTTTCGTCGTTGTTGTGACGTAGATGATGTAGATGCTGTTGCTGTTGTTCCTTAGCAACAAACTCAATAGCATCTGCAAAATCTTGTTCAAAATCAGCACTAATTGCAGTCGATTCAATCATAGGTGTATTTTTTCCAGTTGTCTTTGGTATTGCTGTGAATCTTTTTCCCCTATATCAAAATTAAATAGTTTAACAGCCTTCTCAAATAGCAGAAATTCTTCCTCATTATTTATTTTTGTTCTAATGTATTTTATTGGTAAATTTCCAAATTTTGTATTTAACGTACTCGTCCTCGGCGAGTACGTTAGTTAAATAAATATCTTATTATTTTTTATTGATATCTCCTTCACACCATAACTATAATCCAAAAATAAAAAATGTTAGATAAAAAATAACAATATTTTATGTTTAACATACCTGAATATTTGTTTAAAAACCACTACTGCCATTTTTATCGGAAAGTTTAAATGGTCAGTAATGCTGACTATGATCGTTGTTGGAGTGGTTGCCATCGTAGAAAATATCAGTAACTACACTGATGCTTTCAATTGACTTTTCCTCATCTTTTATAGTAACTGCAACATATTTTTTTTTGTTAAATAGAATGCGTAAATAAGCGAATCACGTGTTCAAATCACACACACACTGTAGAAGAAATATGCATATCCTTGATAAACTGCACTGAACTATGAAACACAACATGCATTTTTAATCTATCGACATTGTACCCGCATTAACACATTACATACAGCATGATGCAACTAACTTTCTTATACATCATATAACATTTAAATTGAGCAATACATATGTAGAAAACAACAGCATGATGCAACTTCATAGCTAATTTACGAGCCCGCAGACCACAGCATGATGCAATTTTATAGATAATTACACACACATACATGCGAGTGACGTCTGGAGTATGAGTATATAACCAGTGTGTTCTTAGATTTCAAATTAGTTGCCCATACCAGCAGAAGTAACAATTAGTGCGTCTTCTTCATAAAAAAAGTAAGTTTTTATTTGTATTTTATTTTCAATATTCTATATGTGATATTATTATTTTAGCTTAAACAATATGAGGGAAACTGTTGATAAAATGTTAGATGTTGTATTAAAAAAAATTGATAAAGCGTCTACGTTAGTTAAAACAAAAGAGGAGTTTTGTAGACTGATAAAATTGTTAAATTCAATTGTTTTTTATGTAAAAAATAAATCACATTGTGATCAAAATTTTTCAAAATTAGAATCAAATTTAGGTCTTTTAAAACATTATAAAGAAACTTTAAAAAATTTAAAACGAAGATTATCTCCAATAACAACTACATCATCATCCGCAAGAAAAAGAAATTTAATTTGGCAAGATATTGATTCATGTTTTGAAAAGAGAATACGAACAGGCATCATTAGTAATGTAAATATAAAGGAACCGAAAATCTTTTTCCAAAAAGCATTTAAGATTTTTTCTAATAAAATTAAAACTGCATTAAAAAAGTCATTGCTAAAAGTAAATGTTATATTTTCAGCTAATTTTGTTCAACCTAAAAATCTGATAACAGATATTAAACATTTTAATACAAAAAATCATATAATCGATAATAATACAAATTTAAAGGATTGGTATGTTGAACATGTGCAAAACAAAGTATTATCTAAACTGGAAAGCTTTGAAGAAAAAGATTCGGGCTGGAGTTTGTATGTAATTCTAAATTTAAAAATCAATATTAATAATTATTCCCCCATTAACTGTGGATATAGTAGTTATATGAAAATGCCAAAGTTTATTAATGATTCTAAATCTGTATTAAATATTAAGAACAATGATGAATACTGCTTTCTTTATTCAATTGTAGCTGCTTTACATCCAGCTGCTTCAAATAAAAATTCAAATAGAACCACCTCATACCCACATTTCAGTAAAATTTTAAAATATGATGGTATTGAATTCCCAATAAATTTACGTGATATCCCAAAATCTGAAAATATGAATAAATTATCAATAAACATTTTTACAGTAGAGGAAAGTGGAAAATCATCGGTGGTTCCTCTTTGTCTTAGTAAAACTAATTTCACACCCCGTATAAACTTACTTTTATTGCAGTGTAATGATGATGATGCTAATAATACTATTGTTGATTGTAAACATATTAAAAAGCGGAAACATTTTGCGTTAATCCAAAATTTATCTCGTCTATTATGTCAACAAACAGCTGATAAAAAAAATTAAAAAATATTCTGTGAACGCTGTTTAAATCATTTCAAAACAACAAATAGTTTAGAAAAACACATGATAGATTGTCAAAATTTAAATAAAACTAAAATATCATTACCTTCCACAAAACAGAGCATTTTAAAATTTAAAAATTTTAAAAATAAAGAAAGAGTTCCTTTTGTAATATATGCTGATTTAGAAAGTATTCTTGAAAAATATAATGATCCTAAGGCTACAAATACTAAAAGCAGATACCAGAAACATGTTCCATTTAGCATAGCCTACTACCTAAAATGTTCGTATGATGATAATCTTTCTACATTTAAATCATATACCGGTAAAGATTGTGTTCAATGGTTTGTTAAAGATTTTGAAAAAATAGCATTTCAAGTTCATAATATTTTATCTAATAGACTTCCCTTAAATATGAGTGAACAGGAAGAAAGAGAATTTCAATTGTCTAAATCTTGCCATATTTGTTTAAAATCCTTTTTAAATACAGACATAAAAGTTAGAGACCCTTGTGGACTTACTGGCAAATACAGAGGTAGTGCCCACAATAGCTGTAACATTCAATATCAAGATAGTCATGCAATTCTAGTAGTTTTTCACAATTTAAGCGGATACGATAGTCATTTTTTAATTCGAGCCCTTAGCAAAGAAATCAAAGGAAATATTAATTTACTGCCTGTAAATAAGGAGAAATCTATATCTTTTACTAAATATGTTAACAACACAAAGATTAATTTTAGATTTTTAGATTCGTTCCGATTCATGGCAAGTAGTATTGATAAATTATCATCATATCTAGAGAAAAATCAAAAAGTTATAACTAAAAAGTATTGCAGCGATGAAATGAAATTTGAACTACTACAACGAAAAGGTGTATTTCCATATGACTATCTCGATAGTTGGGATAAATTACTGGAGGAGCAACTACCTCCAAAGGAATGTTTTTTTAGTCAACTCAAAAACAGTGATAGCGATTATGAGCATGCCTGTAAAGTGTGGAACAGATTTAATATTAAAAAGTTGCAACAATACGCTGAACTCTACCTACAAACTGATGTTCTGCTTCTAGCTGATATTTTTGAAAATTTTAGATCAGTCTGTTTGGCAACATATCGCTTGACACTCTCCATTATTACACTGCCCCCGGTTTAGCATTTGATAGTATGTTGAAAATTACAGAAGTTGAATTAGAGTTATTAACAGACGTTGATATGATCATGTTTATTGAACGAGGAATAAGACAATGTTCCAATCGTTATGGCAAAGCAAATAACAAATATTTAAATTCAGAATTTGATCCTAATTTGCCTACCTCTTATCTAATGTACTTTGATGTAAATAATGTATACGGTTCAGCAATGTGTTCTCCTCTACCACAAAGTAATTTCGAATGGGTCAGCGATGTATATTCGGTAGATAATATTGAGGAAATTCCTGACGATGGTGAATTTGGATACATTTTTGAAGTAGATATACATTATCCTAAGGAGCTCCACAAAAGTCATAAAGATCTACCCCTTCTACCTGAACATTTAATACCTCCAACATCTAAATCAAAAATTCCAAAACTATTAACCACATTATTTGATAAAAAAAGATATGTTATTCATTATCGTAATTTGAAACAGGCCATAGCATTAGGTCTAAAAGTTGAAAAGGTTCATAGAATTTTTAAACAAAGTTGTTGGATGAAAAAATATATTGATTTAAATACAGAACGTGGAAAATTGAGCAAAAATGAGTTTGAATTTTTTTTTTTATAAATTAATGAAAATGCTGTTTTTGGAAAAACCATGAAAAATGTTATAAAATATAAAGATGTAAAGCTAGTCACTAAATGGTCAGGTAGATATGGTGCAAATTATTATATTTCAAAACCAAATTTTCACAGCTGTACAATTTTTGATAAAGATATGATTATAATTGAAATGGCACGGCTAAATGTTACCTTTAACAAACCTATATATGTAGGATTTACTATATTAGATATTTCCAAAATAATTGTGGATGATTTCCACTATAATTATATTCAAGATAAATTTACAGATAAGGCAAAATTGCTTTATACAGATACCGATTCTTTAACCTATCACTTCTATATTGATGACATTTATGAACATATTAAACAGGACATTCACAAATTCGATACATCAGATTACCCTCCGGATAATATATATCAAATCCCTCAAAAAAATAATAAAGTACTTGGTTTAATGAAAGACGAATATAACGGTAAAATCCTTACTGAATTTATAGGATTACGATCAAAAATGTATTAATTAAAAATAGAAGAAAATAAAGTTACTAAAAAGGCTAAAGGCATAACATCAGAAGCACTGAAAAAACTCTCATTCGATGATTATTATCAATGTCTGTTTAATAATTCTATATTAACGTGCACACAAAATTTAATTCAGTCGGAGAGACATGAAGTGTTTACAATTAAATCAAAGAAAGTGGCACTGAGTTCTGACGATGATAAAAGAATCATCAATTATATTTATACAGATACACTACCCCGGGGATTTAACTGTAATTTTATATTAGAAAAAACATGAATCAAGTTCTAAAAAGAAACTCCTCATTTTGATTTAATTAATTTTAGATGAGTTCCAATAACAACACCAATACCTCCGGCTCATGTTCCTCCTTCTCGACACCAATAAAGCGACAACGACGAGTGGTACGATAACGGTGACAATCCATCAAGATGAAGAGCAGCCGTCAACGTCGTCCCAACCACAACCAAAGTTTTGCACCTACACGGGTTGAACTATTAAAAAAAAGAATGAAGAGGAGCCGCCAAGAGTCACCGTCTCCATTCGAAATCTTAGGGAATATGACGCCGTTGGAAAAGGCTGAGTTGCTAATTGCAACTCTTGAATCAATTCTCGACAAATATTTAATAGATTATTAAAACGCTGGAGAGAAAAAGAGTTGGGAGGAAATAATATTTTTTTTTAAAACTATTACTGTTTTTTATTTAAAGATTATTATAGCGTTGGAGGAAAAAGAGTTTGAGGAAATAATAAAACATTTTTAAAACTGTTACTGTTTTTTATTTAACCTTTTTAACAATCAACTTCATCAAAACCTTCATCAGAATTCATATCTACATTATCACCACCATCACAATCTACACAGATTGTGTTCAGCTAAACGAGACTCCATAAAATTATTAAAATAATTCTCCAAGTTCAGTGCTGACATACCTCGACTTAAACCTTGAAAATCCATTTTATATTCCAAATATTTTTCAGATAAATTATACACTTTTACATGTCTAGTAATTAATGCAATTTTTGCAACTTCTGTCATATAGAAATTATTATTATTTATCATCTTTGACAACGTATCCAATAGCAAATCTTTGACAGCTTTCCGTAGAGTTCAATTCATTTTGTTTTCTTCACTGTTACTCTACCAGCAACAAACTGATAAATGCACTGCTTTTAATATCGTCTTTATATATTTGCGAGCGACGTTCACCTGCACCAGGTGCGTATAATTATGCACAGGCTCAACGGCAGCGGTAGATTTACGAACCAACCCTCTGGTCATTGTTGACAACTCTTCTTCTGAACAAAAACTCTTCAACCACCTTCTACAGATTTACAAAAGCAACCCTCTGGTCATTGTCGACAACTCTTCTTCTTCTTCACAACAAGAACTCTTCAGCGACCTTCTACAGACCCCCTTAATCTTTGGACACTTCAGATGGACATGCCATCGATGTGTCACAGAACCCCGCTAGCTATACTACTGCTGGGGTCGTAGACCTGCCCGTACAAAATCCATGCTGACTGTTTGTAAGTATATTACAATTTTTTATAAAAGTAAACAAACGCTCGAGATAGCAATACTCAAAAACTCTTGAAAATCCGCAGGAAACTGACACTGGTCTCTGGTCTATAGTTTTCTAAACACATTGGATCGCCCTTCTTGAAAACAGGAACAACCCTACCTGATTTTAAAATTTCTGGAAATTCACCCGTTTTAAACGACAAGTTTACAAGGTATGTAAAAGGAAAAATAATAAATGGTATGATTCTCTTAATAAGGAACATAGGAACATTGTCTCCTCCCGATTACCGTTTATTTTTCAGTTTGTTTTTTAATAAAGTCGACAGTTCGTCATTTGTAAAAGGAAATAGAAATAAGGAGTTTTTTGTGTATCGGAATGGCGCATGGTTGGCGGATGACTCGCTATAGGTATCTGACTGATTATATTTAACGGAAAATTCACAAAGAAATCATTAAATAAAAGACGCCACAGTCTTAGGGTTCTCATGTAAATGATCATTCTGCTTAATTAGAATATTATTACTTTTGATCGTTTTATTACACAAATCAGGCATGATACTCCAAGCTGTACGAGATTTATTATCAGAAGTAGCGATCTTGTTTTGATAATAGTTTCTTTTAGTATTTACAATCAAGAGTTGATGGTTTTTCTTTGCTTTACTGTATATATTATGAAGTTCAGGAATATTATTCTTTAATATAAAGAGGTCTTTCAAATGCATACTAGAAATTCTTATCTCATCGTTAACCCACTTTTTATTAACATGCTTATTTTTATAAAATTTTCGAAGAGAAAAATTTATTTCAAAATAATGAAGAAAACATCATAGAAATAATTAAAAGCATCATTAACCCGGGATCGGTCGCTAGCTTCCCTGTAACGTAATCGGTCGCGTGTTAGATTTTATATAACCTTGAAGAACAAGTAATAATAAGGGCTTAAACATATTATTATGTTTATAAACCAAGTTTTATACAATCATAAACATTATTTGTATAAATTAACACAATGATAAGGTAGTAATTAGGTTTTTTTAATGAAAAATAAATAAATAAATAAATAATAGTGCTTTATGTACTCATTTATTAAAAAGATTCTTCATTAGAATTAGTACTACATTCAATACAAATATATGTGGTTGACTGAGTGTGTTCTTTACACACTGGAGAAGTACAAGTTGAACATTGATGTTGTGTAAATCGGTTCTTCCTTATTGGGCAGTATTTACACCTCACTTTTTGCTGCTGGCCTTGCGTTGGTGTGATTAGTGGTGTTGCTTGTTTACCAGTAACGTTGTTTATTTTTTGCCGAAGTGGAATAGATAAGTTTGGAATAGAAGAACGCCTTATCAGCTGTGGTAGTGTAAGCTCTTTTGAAAGTTCTGCAATAAATTTTCTTCTGGTTTTCAACTGACCAGTGTTACATTTCTGAATTATTTGGGCATTGATTGTAGCAATGTCCAGTAATGAAAAGAACACTGTCAGAGGCCAACGATTGCTCACTCTTGCTACCGAATATTCGGATTTCAAACGATCTACCACATTAACCCCACCTTTTGTGGAGTTATAAAAGGTTATAACTTCAGGTTTCTTTGCTTCTTTGGTAGATGGATCTATCGCATCATCATCATGTAGGGTGGATAGCATCAAAACATTTTTATTTTTCTTCGGAACATAGGAAACAAGAACACAGTCATTGCCATCTTTTCCATAACCAAACATGCTACTGCATATAGATCGATTCTTCACATGAAGAAACTCAGGCGGTATTTCTCGCTTATTCTTCCTTAGTGTACCAACCATGGTCAGTTTGTGATTTCTGAGTAAATCATTAGCAAGTGGTATGGATGAAAAGTAATAATCCATTGTTACATTTCGTCCTGACTTATCAATTGTTGATACTAGACGCTTTACTACACTAGAAGCATCATTTGCCAACAGATATGGGCCCTCTGGTTGCTTGCCAGCATATATCTCCATGTTATGGGTATAAAATGTTCTTGCGTCCGCTAAACTGTATATTTTTATGCCATATTTAGCTGGCTTGTTAGCTATATACTGTCTGAAGCGGCATTTTCCTCTAAATGCGTCGAGCATTTCGTCTATAGTAACATACTCTCCAATAGAGAAATTTGAAGAGCATGCATTTACAAAGTTGTCAAAAATTTCACGAATTGGAGCCAAATTATCAATTTTAGCCCTTTCTCTTCTATTATTTTTATCATCAAATCGTAATGCCCGAATAAGCACATGGAACCTGCGTTCCGACATTACAGCCGCGAAATATTCCGGTGCAGTACCATCAGTACTCCATAATTCTGATGTATTCAAATGTTGGCCCTTTTTTACTCCTGCCATATACAAAAGTCCCAAGAATGCTCGAATTTCTTCAGCATCAGTTGGTGGACAGTCTCTCGAGCGCGAATATCCTTGGCGCATCTGTTCAATTTTCTGGTTTGTTGAAATAACAATTTTGTCGATGATCTCGTCAGAAAAAAATAATTGCCAACAATCTAAAGTTGTTGCAGCTCCTTTGGCAACGGCTTTCACTCCAGGTAATTTTGTTAGAAGGTTATGGGGGCGTGTTTTTCTTCTAGGCTTTTCCGGTTTATGCTTTAGCCACTCTGTAAGATTTTTTCCTGTGAAAATAGGTTCTCTCCTTGTTGGTGGTTGTGCAACAGCAGTAGCAAAAACCTCGTCAGTATTACTTTCTTCGTCAGATTGTTCACTGCTAGTATTATGCAAACTGTGTTCAGAGAGCGCATCACTTAGATCATCGTCTGAATCCAGGGGTTGTTCTGTGTCGGTTGGAATTTCTTCGTACCACCTAAGTAGCTGTTCTTCCTCTTTCTTGTCCATCTCTGGTTTATGAACGCTAAAGATTAAAATTAATATGGTTGAAATAACACTAAGAAACTAATAGATAGTGAGTAAAACTTACCAGAATCATAAATTAACACAAAGAATTTACAGGCGTGAGCGGTCGCGTAGTTAGATTTTTTCTAACAGATTGGTAGGACGTAAACAGTCGCGTGTTAGAATACAACTAACAAGTACATTTTAGTTAGTCCGTTATGGTCCGTGTTAAACAATATACTACCAATCGCTAAAGTAATGACCCCTCCAGGCACTTCTGGGAGGGGATAGGTTTTAAGCTGCCACGGCAAGTTTTATGGGCAAAAAACTAAATTTGTTAGATTTTTTCTAACATAGCGACTGATCCCGGGTTAATATTCATTAGGTTATACAAATTGTCCCAATTCTCATGGGAGAGAGCGGTTGTAAAATTTAAAATAGAATTTTCACAAAAGTTTCTTCTAAAAGACGATGGACCATTATTGATCTTTTTGGTCATATTTATCTCGAATAAAAGAGTTCGGTAGTCAGATATAGTATTATCGAAAACACAACACAGCCCCTTTAAATCAGAATCGATAAAAACATGATCAATAGTACTGAGACTGGTGTTTGTTACCCGAGTTGGCCATTGCACAATATCAGTTAAATTAAAACATTCCACAATAGTACACAACGCATTAAAATCTTTCAAATTTGTTATGTTATAAGAATCAACGTTAAAATCTCCACATAAAATTACATTACTAGTAGGTTCACATAAACAATTTAAAACATCAGCAATCCTATCAAAAAACAATTCAAATCTCCGGAAGGTGATCTATAACAATTTACTATTAGAATACTTCTATTATTTTGTATCCATTTTACAGCACATGCTTCAAAATATTTGTGGTATTGAATATACAACACCGCTGCTCTGTAACAATGCAGTTTTATCTTTAGTACTAGAAAAAAAGAGATGAAACGGTAGTAACATTTCTAAATGCAAAATGCAATGCATTGTTGAATAGAATTAAATTTTGAATTTTTTTTTAAATCTCTCTCAAAGTGGAGCTATATAAGGTAAAGAGAAATATTTTATTTGATTAACATTAATAGAATTGATATGAGAATTATTAGAATTAGTAAGTGGAGGAATATTTAAATTAGAGTTTGGAGAAATATTGAGAGTGGAACGTTGAAATAGAATTTTATGGACGAGTCCGGGTGGATACCCACAACTAATAAACCTTGCAGAAAGGGTTTCCAGGTTCGCTCGTTGTAAAGAGTGGTGAATGGTGCGAAGGACCCTGTATTTCATAGCGACGATCAAATTGACTTTGTGTTTGTGTAAATGGTACGAATCATAGTGAATGAAACGTCCTGAAGCGCCTGGTTTAGTATACCACGACGTAATAACGGAATTGTCACTCCTTCTAATGACTTTACTGTCCAAGAAGAGGACACAGAAATCATTTTCTTCTTTAGCGGTGAATTTAAGGAAAGAGTCATAACTATTGAAAATTCTTAGTACCTAACTCGTCTTTGCCATCCCTCGGGATGCTAAGAATTAAGTCATCCACATACTTCTTAACGAAAGGAACCTCTAAACTCAAACTGCTGAGGCAATCCCCCAACAGATCATCCATAACATATTGAGAAATAATCGGAGAAACTGTGCAATCGAATAAGAATTCCAAAATCTCAATGAAAAGCTGCCTTGGAACAGAGCAATGATCACCAATACGCTGCCAATGCTTTTCTACACTTTTTTTAACTAATTGAAAAGATATTGTAACAATTTGAAATATGCACATAGAAAATCAAATGAAAATAATACCTGACCGAACTTAAAGTTGAATAAAATTAATAATTATTAGTGTCAATTTATAAAAAATACAAACAATTGTTAATTTGGATATCCTGGATATAAAGTTACTAAGAATAAATAATATTACATAGCATAAAAATAATAATTTAATAATTTTATTATCAAGTATAAAATAAATTTCATAAATTTGCATGACTGACAATTGTTATCACTCAGTACATAAAGAAAAGGAATTTAAACTCAGAGCACCATATATTGAATGAAAGGTGAAAGTCTATAGATTAATCTGATATACATATTTTAGGCATACGAGTAACATTATGAAAGATATTTCCATTAAAAATAAATTATATCCTGAAAAATAAATTTAAATGTCAAATTATAAGAATTAATTCCAGAACTGTCAAAAGTAAAGGTGACTTTGCAAGAATCCCTTGTAAATGACCTAAACACCAAATAAAGACTATTTTCATTAATAAAAGAATTAAAATTGTACAATAAAAACAAAAGGACATTTATAAAATGTATTAATTATAAGTAGTGTTGTTGATAATGTGAATAAAAAGACATCCAAAGATTGTGGAAAAATCATCACCTTTTAACATGGCAATCTACAGAAAGGATAGAAAACAAAGAAGTTGTTGTTAGTTACGGCTTGGGTTTAGAACAAGGTAGAAGATCGCAAGAGAGCTCCCGAAAATCTACAAAATTTATTAGAACAAACAAGTATAAATCAAGAAAATATTTACTCACCAGCTAAATTTACCAATCTCCATCCTCCAGTAAAGTTCTTTTTATTGCCACTACAGAAAATATCAACCGGATCCAGGGAAATTTGCAGTTCCATAGAATCCTACAGTTTCCAGGAAGGAAAATAATAAATTTCCAAACTCAGGTACCTTAAAAAAACAAAGTGCACTCTAAAATTCTATAGCTATAGTAAATTAAAACAGATTTCAACTATTTCAATCTTTGCAAAGTATTAAGAATAAACTACAGGACTTACCTGTATAAAATAAGTCTAATCCAAGCAATATAACGACCATATTCACAAATTTCACTGGAACTAATAATATCTGTCATGCATGAACAGCCATTATTTTAGAATATATTATGATATTACACTCTGTAGGAATGCAACCAACATTACAAAATAAAGAATATTTTTAGCATAATTTATAAAACTTAAACAATTAAATTCAATAACAAAGTTTTAACTTATAGTGGTTTGGTAAAATTATCATCAGAGAAGTAATATTAAAAAGAAAATATTCTTTATTGTTTTCAAATTGATTCTAGAACCAAAAACTGTTAATCTTTCAAGTGTGTTACTATTTGTTATAAAATAAAAACTCTGCATATTTTGAACCGACTCCTGAGTTAAGTTTCTTTTGCTGTTTTAATTTGTGAAACTGTGTCTAGCAAGGGATAAACAAAAATTGTATAAATAAGGTACGATAAAAAGATAAAAAAAAATTAATATAAAAGGTTTGTATTGAACAAAATATAGCTTAAACACAACATACACTCATAAAACATAATACATAAAAGGATCAAGGCGCCCAACAAAAATTAATATTCAAACTTTGACATTAAATTCATAATAAAATCTTTAAAATTAAAATAAATAATAAAAATAAGCTTAATTAAATAAAACATACACCCATATAAATATAATAATATGTTATTAAAAAGAGATTTAACATCTAAACTGATTAATACAAAGTTATCTGGAAGTTTAAATTCATTCATAAATTCACAAAACGGAAAAGAATCTTTGATATAAAACGGATTATCTTTGTCATAGGACAAGGTAAGTATATCTGTAACAAACTGCGCAACGCCTCTATTGGGGCTATTAACACCCGAAATGATAGGACGCAACTGTAAAATTGGTTTATGGACTTTGGGAAGACCATAAAGTTTGTTTATAACACCAGTGTAAGATCGATACTGTTTCGCTTGTAAAGCAGTTAAATAATTCTTTTTTTCTAATTTAGAAATGAAAGAATTAGATTTTTATTGAATTGTGGAATTGTGGGACGCTTCGTCCACACGATAAATATCAATAATAATTCTAATAATAATAGTAACGTCGGTATTGGTCAATCCTTTGCCGACACCCAGTAGGATGTCTTATTAAAAATTCTTTTTCATTACCCCATTTTGTGGACTTTCTTCATGGTATTGAGTTTTGGACGGTCTCCTTAATTCTGTTCTTTTCTTATTCAGAGTTGCTAATTTTGCTAACAAATTGCTAGGTTGCCAATAGTATATTTTTCAATTGTTCTATGTTGAGGTTGGTCAGCCTTCAGCTGATATTACTCTCTTCATGGGCTTAAGAATTTTTTGTTTATTCTAACCTATTTTTACTTCCTTGACCACCTGTTGTGCTTAGGAAAGTTTTTTCTCAAAATTTTTGAAATATGTTCGAGTAATCGGTGTTCATCCTGGTTGTATACCAGTGTTTTAATGTTTTCTTTTAAAATTACACATGATGTAAGAAGTTGTGACATTGTGATAATGTTTTTTTGAAGTTTTCTGTTCTGATGAATGGTTCCATTGCACTTTTATTAATCTCAATCTTTTTCGTAAGTCCCCTTAACTTATCCTTTTACATTTTGATAATTATTATACGTTTTTGTAGTTTCCTGATGAAGAAGCAATAAAGGCTTTGAAAGCTTGAATAGAAATAAGCAGTTTTCTTTTTTTCTTGCCTAGTGACTGCTATACCTGGTTAATTAATTTTACAAGTCATTATACATATATATATATTCTTTTCCAATTTTTGTCTTTGCATCTCCTAGTACTTTTTTGATGTCGTATCTTGGCAATTCATCATATATATTATTTAGTTGACTGTAGAAATCTTCCTTATCTTCGATATTTGCTTCCTCTGTAGGTGCATGCATGTTAATAATTGTTATTTTTTATACTTTCCTCTCAGTCGTTATATAGCATAATCTGTCTGTTACAGGTTTAAATTCTACAATGGAAAATAAATAAATAATAAAAATTAAGATCTCTTCAATTTATTTAATTTTTTTCTAAAATTATATTGTCACGGAATTTGCCCCACTCACTCCCAAACCGACGACTGTGCCACCGCGAATTGCCTAAGATTGCCCCGATCGCCCCTACGCATTCTGGTAAACAAACAACATACCGCTGATCGAGATCGGCCTGGAAAAATCGGGAATCGACGAGAAGCGTTCCAGTCGTACGAGAAAAGGGATCTAGAGATACTGGAATATACCTGGAATATTCGTTAGGTCTATAAAAGAAGAATAAACGGCCGAGTTAGTTAGTCTTGTATAAGTCTTGTATTAGTCTTGTATTACAGTGTTGAAGTGAAGTGTTTAGTTAGAGAGATCAAAGCGATTTAGATAGCGATTAATTAAATAAGTGTTTAGTTGACCTGTAATTAGTAGTCATTAGTGTACTGAGCAGTTAATAAAGAAGTAATTAATTAACGGAGTGTTTTTCTGGAAGTAAGAAAAAGACGGATTGGGAAATCCGTGACAATTTGGTGTCGGAAGTGGATTTAACTGGAAGTTTGAGAAGCTTTCTGGAACCCTGTGCGTGAGTGGGTTTAAGTGGAAGTTGGAAGAACTTTCTGGAACCCTGTGCGTGGGTGGAATAAAGGCCCAAGTGTGATATATCACCGCACTCGTCTTGTCGAAAGGAAGTGAACGGTGGTATTTGCGAAGGACATTCTCGAACATTCTAGAACTTTGTACGGGAGTGAGACAAAGACCCAAGTGTGGCATATCACCGCACTCGTCGTGACTCAAGGAAGTGAACGGTGGTATTTGCGAAGGACATTCTCGAACATTCTAGAACTTTGTACGGGAGACAAAGACCCAAGTGTGACATATCACCGCACTCGTCGTGACTCAAGGAAGTGAACGGTGGTATTTGCGAAGGACATTCTCGAACATTCTAGAACTTTGTACGGGAGTGAGACAAAGACCCAAGTGTGACATATCACCGCACTCGTCGTGACTCAAGGAAGTGAACGGTGGTATTTGCGAAGGACATTCTCGAACATTCTAGAACATTCTAGAACTTTCTACCGAAGTGAGACAAAGACCCAAGTGTGGCATATCACTGCACTCGTTTCATTGTAAGGAAGTCAACAGTGACATTTACAAACACATTCCTGGACATTCTAGAACTTTCCAAATATAGTGAATGCCTGTAACTAGAAGTCAAGTCAATATGGATGTACAAATGGCAAAACTGTTAGAAATGATGCAAACAATGCAAAAGAAAATGGAAGACCAGGCGAAGACGATGCAAGAGAAATTAGAAGAACAGGGACGGACAATGCAACAAAAATTTGAAGAACAAGGGCATAAAATTGAAGATCAATCCCAGACAATGCAAGAAAAATTAGAAGAGCAAGGGCACAAAATCGAAGATGCAAGACGATGCAAGAGAAATTGGAAAAGAAATTAGAAGAACAGGGACGGACAATGCAAGAGAAATTCGAAGAACAAGGGCGTAAAATGGAAAATCAGACGAAAGAAATGCAGATAAAGTTAGAAAGATTGGAGAATACACTAGAAGAAAAACTAGAGGAGCAGTTACATAAAGTGACACAAGTAGAAGAGAAGCTGTTAGCACAAAAAATGGAAATGGATAAAGAAATAAATCAGGTTAGAGAAGAGCTTCGACATAAATTAGACAAGATAGCAAAGGAGGGCGTAATCAAATCAGAAGGACCTGTTATCCGAACTCAGAAGACGAGACCCCCTGAATTCGACGGCAAGGTTTCCTGGAATGTATATCTGCGTCAGTTTGAAGCAGCAGCTACAGCAAACGAATGATCTGACTATGAAAAGGCTACAGCTCTAATAGTTGCTCTCCGAGGAGAAGCTCTTGACGTCTTACAAGGAGTACCTGCTGGGCAACAGAATAACTACGACATTCTAAAACAACATATGGAAATGAGATATGGGGATAAGCACCTGCAGCAAGTGTACCAGGCACAATTAAAGAATCGTCACCAACAGAGTGGAGAGAATTTACAGCATTTTGAGACCGATGTTGCCAGACTGGTTCGATTGGCTTATCCAACAGCCCCCTCCGAATTTGTAGATCAGCTCTCCATCCAAGTTTTTATCGACGGCCTAAGAGATTGCGAAACTCAGCAGGCACTACGGCTCGCTAGACCTAAAACGTTGAATGACGCTCTTTCACATGCACTGGAATTCAAGGCAGCAAAGATGGCATCCGGTAGACATGTTAAAGTTCAGGCCATCAGTGATAACAGCGATAGTATGGCGAATGGAGACCTAATAAAGACGCTAAAGGAGATTATTGATAAATTCAGCCCATCTACTGGGCCAAAGAAAGAACAATTTGATAGTCGAAGGGATCGAATTCTTAAATGCTGGAACTGTGGACAGACAGGAGGACATCTAAAAAGACAGTGTAGGGCCCCGATCACGGATCAGCAAAAGCGCGACACCCAGGCGGCAGCTACACAGGAAAACTAGAGTCAGCCGGCTTGACGGGGCAAAAGCCGGCTGCGTCCTCCTACCATGCCCCACGAGAAGAAGTTATGTTATCACGTCTCCAGGACTCTGACTCCTTGCTAGTAGAAGGCATTATTTTTGGTCGTATGTTCCCTATGGTAATCGACACTGGAGCGACAAGAACTATAGTACGGCCGGATATTATTGGTGATTGGCGTATTAAGAAGGGGGTGAAATTAGATTTGAATGCTGGTACGCTACGGATAATGGGTGAGGAAGTAGTGCTAACGACCACCACTGAGAATAACGCTATACGGAGACTAGTTGTTAAAGAAGATGTGGTACTACCTGGTCAGACCGAAACATTGGTTGCCACTGTAATGGATGGGGAAATGTTTTGCAGTGTTGGAGTGGTGGAACCCAGTAATCCGGATCTGTTCAATAAATCTATAGTCACCGGCCGCACCCTGATTAAACCAGAGAAAACAACAATAGTACGGGTAGTTAACCTGAAAACCTTTCCACAGAAAATTACAAAGGGAACTGAAGTAGCAGTCTGTGAACCTGTTACCATGGTCAGAACACTCAAAGAAAACAACGAAATGGAGAAGAAACCAAACAAGACCAGTCTACCGGAATGTCTAAGGGACATCGTGGATAGGGCCCAGGAAAGATTAACAGAGATGGAGGTGAAACAACTGGAAGAGCTGCTAAGTGAAAATGAAGATGTGTTTGCACTTAAACCAGGCGACTTTGGGAGAACAAATGTAGTGAAGCATCGAATCGATACTGGTTCATCATCTCCTATAAAGCAGCCACCACGAGGACTTCCACTAGCCAAGCGAGAGGAAGTTAACAAGATGTTAATCGAGATGCAAAATCAAGGCACCATAGAGCCATCTCAGAGTCCTTGGGCTTCTCCTGTAGTTCTGGTCAAGAAGAAAGACGGCTCCACCCGATTTTGTGTGGACTACAGAAAATTAAATGGTGTCACCAAGAGAGACAGTTACCCATTACCAAGAATTGACGATACTCTGTACACCTTGGCTGGTACGCAATGGTTTTCCACTTTGGATTTAAAGAGGGGATATTGGCAAGTCGAGGTCAGCCCAGAAGACAAGGAAAAGACCGCGTTCACTACCGGAAATGGATTGTGGCAGTTCAATGTAATGCCATTTGGTCTATGTAATGCCCCTGCCACTTATGAACGACTGATGGAAAGTGTACTTCATGGCCTGCATTGGGAGACCTGCTTGATTTACTTGGACGACGTGGTGGTGCTGGGACGCTCTTTCCAGGAGCACCTGAAGAACGTGTCCGAAGTGTTCAAGAAGTTAAAAGCAGCGAACCTGAAGCTGAACCCGAAGACGTGCAGTCTGTTCCAAAAGGAGGTTAGATACCTAGGCCACATTATTACTCCAAACGGTGTGAAAACAGACCCGGAGAAGACAGAGTGCATAAAGAACTGGCCGGTTCCTAAAGACAAACATCAAGTTCGCAGTTTTCTCGGCCTATGCACATACTATCGACGATTCTTCCAAGGATTCTCGGACATTGCCAAGCCCCTTCATAAACTGACAGAAGACAACATCCCGTTTGAATGGACTCCGAGATGCCAACAAGCCTTTGAGACGCTGAAAGAGGCTCTCTGCACTACCCCGATTTTGACATACCCAATACCCGGACAACCATTTATAGTGGACACGGACGCAAGCAACATTGGAATTGGTGGAGTTCTTTCTCAAGTACAAGATGGCCAAGAGCGAGTAGTGGGCTACTTCAGCAAAGTCCTGTCAAAAGCAGAAAAGAACTATTGTGTGACTCGTAAAGAATTGCTTGCCATCGTCAAGAGTTTAGAACACTTTCATAAATACCTGTATGGCCAAGAATTTCTTCTAAGAACGGATCATGCTTCCCTTAAATGGCTGCTACAGTTTAAAAACCCTGAAGGACAGATGGCAAGATGGCTGGAACGGCTCCAAGAATATCACTTTGTTGTTGAACATCGAGCCGGCAGGAAACATGGAAATGCAGATGCCCTTTCTAGGAGACCCTGTCCTGTCAACTGCAAGCACTGTAGTAGTCTTGAAAGGAAAGAGGACATCTCATCAGTTCCATGCAAGGTGGTAGCAGCCCAACCTGAAGACAGATGGAGTTCAGCGGCGATTCGGGAAGACCAGCAAGCTGACTGTGACATCAAGCCCTTACTAGACTGGAAAGAAGCCAACAACCGACCCTTATGGGCTGAAGTCAGCAGTAAAAGCCCAACATTAAAGAGCTATTGGGCTCAATGGAATTCCTTGGTGTTGGAAGACGGTGTCCTAAAAAGAGCATGGGAGAACAATGACGGAACGGAGGTCAAGAAACAAGTACTACTCCCGAGGTCCCGGGTCAAGGAAGTGCTGCAAGAAGTACATGGAGGTACTGGGGGTGGACATTTCGGTATCAATAGGACTCTACAGAAGGTTAGGGAGCGTTTCTACTGGTTGAGTTGTAGGACGGATGTAGAAGATTGGTGCCGAAAATGTGACATATGTGCAGCCAGCAAGGGACCGAAGACCCGTTCCAGAGGCAAAATGCGCCAGTACATCGTAGGAGCACCGTTTGAGAGGATTGCCATTGATATCGCTGGCCAATTTCCGAAAACCCAAAGTGGGAACCGATATCTGCTAGTAGCCATGGACTACTTCAGTAAATGGCAGGAAGTATACCACCTTCCCAATCAAGAGACCACAACCCTGGAAGAAGCGCTAGTCAACAACCTGTTCTGCAGATTTGGGGTGCCCATGGAACTACATTCAGATCAGGGCAGAAATCAGGTGTGTTCCGAAAGGTCTGCGCGCTTTTGGGAATCCGGAAAACCAGGACCAGCCACTGCATCCCCAGTCAGATGGTATGGTGGAACGCTTCAATGCCACACTAAAAACCAATCTGAGGATGTTTGTGAACGAAAACCAGACAGACTGGGACAAGCTCATTCCACTCTTCCTGTTAGCTTACCGCTCAGCTGTCCATGAAACGACTGGGAAGACTCCCGCAAGGATCATCTTTGGAAGAGAGCTTCGCCTTCCCGCAGATTTGGTATTTGGTCGTCCTGCGGAACAGCCCACAGAGCCAGACACTTATACTCATGAGCTAGAACGAAGACTAGCAGCCATACACGATCAAGTCAGATCTCGAATGCGACTAGAGAGGGATCGCATGAAGACTCGATACGACGTCCGGACCAATACAGTCGGATTCCAACAAGGTGACCTGGTGTGGCTGTACAACCCCACGCGGAAGAAAGGAAAATCGCCTAAACTACAAAACCGTTGGGAGGGCCCCTACACCGTCATTAAAAGAATTAATGATGTCGTATACCGGATACAGAGGACTCCCAGGAGTAAGATGAAGGTCGTCCATCTGGAGCGTCTGTCCCCGTATAGAGGTGTATCCGATCGGGACGATCGGTCCTAAGGAGGGGGCAGTGTCACGGAATTTGCCCCACTCACTCCCAAACCGACAACTGTGGCACCGCGAATTGCCTAAGATTGCCCCGATCGCCCCTACGCCATTCTGGTAAACAAACAACATGCCACTGATCGAGATCGGCCTGGAAAAATCGGGAATCGACGAGAAGCGTTCTAGTCGTACGAGAAAAGGGATCTAGAGATACTGGAATATACCTGGAATATTCGTTAGGTCTATAAAAGAAGAATAAACGGCCGAGTTAGTTAGTCTTGTATAAGTCTTGTATTAGTCTTGTATTACAGTGTTGAAGTGAAGTGTTTAGTTAGAGAGATCAAAGCGATTTAGATAGCGATTAATTAAATAAGTGTTTAGTTGACCTGTAATTAGTAGTCAGTAGTGTACTGAGCAGTTAATAAAGAAGTAATTAATTAACGGAGTGTTTTTCTGGAAGTAAGAAAAAGACGGATTGGGAAATCCGTGACAATATCTAAAAATCAGTCAAACAATTGGAGAAAGTAATAATGCAATATAACTTAAATTTATTTTTTTCGACTGTTTCCTAGAAACATTTATTTCCAGTTAAATCGACACACTATAGTTTTCTGATTTTAGTTAAGTTGATTTCCTTTTAAAATAAATTGTTGTAACTTACCGTAAACATTTTTTTTTCTTTGTAACACTATATTAAATGCTAAAAACTTATTTACTTATTTTTTACTGTATTAGAAAGGTATTTTAAGCTAATATAAATAAAATCTCCTACAATTCCTATCAATGAAGTCATATGTATGCTCTCTGATACCAAACATCTAGGTATGCTAATGAACAATTCCACAGACAAAGCTCTATTCAATAATTATCTAAAAAATTTAATCTAGCTAAATTTACTAACCTGGTTTAATAAAAACACTATAAATATCTAAGTTCACTTTTGAAACTGTGGGAACTCGAAAATTCAACCACAGTAGATGAGATCTGACCTATTTCTGCATTTTTAGGATTGCTTCTTCAGGTGGCCTCCTTTAAGTTGAGTCAAATATTTAACTATAAAAATTATACCAATAAATTAAAATTATTTGAAATTAAATATCGACAATGTCAAAAGTGATTTTAACCTGTCAATAAATTTTAAATTAAATATGACAAATACCTACTTACATAATGTTCACCCTTTATGTAATCGTTTTTTATATATTTTTAGGTATTAACAATATTGTGTGAAACTAACTACTCTGCGGAATAAAGCCTCGACCAGCGTTGAATTACACCCATAATATCTACCCATATATTCTTTATTATTAGCTTTTGTAACATTTTTTACTGTATTATTACCCTATACAGTCTTTTGGAGTTTTAGATTAAAAAGTTATTAACAAACAGAACATTTATCAAGGTTTTAATTAAGCTAACTTAATTCATTTTCTTTTGAAATAAATTTTTGCAACTCCCTAAAATTTATTGTACAATCAGTAACACTGTATTAAAAGTTAATAGCTTATTTTTTGCAATAGTATTTAAAATAATTTATTTTCCCCAGTTAAATCGCTTTGCATGATTTAATTTGGGTTTTAATTAAGTTTGTAGGGGGTATAATGTTTATCAGGCTAGCTCAGGAAGAAAACTTACACCTCGAACTACACTAGTTTTATTATTTTACATGACAAGATATATAACTGGTGAAAAGATAGGCTTTTAAGACAAACTGATATACAGTACGCGGTGTAGAACTAACTACATCTATCGGCCGTTCGCTACTCCATGCCGGACTGAAAATGTCACAGGCACGAAGCGTTCTACATGCAGTAGACACCATTGAAAGCTGTCGACCTTTATCGCGATCGGCGAGAAACGATATTTTGCAAACACGGAATTCCAGGAAACAACTACTCTGCGGGCTAATGCCCCGACCAGCATTGAATTACACCTGGAAAACCTATAGCAACAGCTAGAGTCATTCGTCAGACGCCCACCTGGATATAAGATACGGGCCATCTCTACGAGGAGCAAACTTTGATGTAATTCCAGCTTTAGCTCGGCTTAGCACATGAGTATTTACTAATACCAGGTCTGATACTTGAAAATGTATGTCTCGCCTTTTACTGTCGGCGTATTTCTTCCTAACATCTTGCATACGTTCATTAGTTTCACGGGCTTGACTTAGGGTAGTTGCAAGAGTACGCAAGTAAGGAGTAATCTATGGTACGAAGTTGTCGTTTTCAATGACAGCTAGGAAATCTCTGCGGACGTCATCTGGTGTACGCAATTCTCGACCAAACGTCAAGTAGGCTGGCGTATAACCTGTAGCTTGATTTACGGTTGTATTCATGGCAAAACGGACAGAGGGGATCTTCTCCTTCCAACTAGTATGATCACCACCAGTAAGAATGGCAAGCTGAGTCTTTTGGTCTCGATTTCGGCGTTCGACAGGATTGGCAGCCGGATGATATGTAGGAATCAAACTTTGAGTAAATCCAAGGGCTTGGGCAACATGTTGCATAACCTCGCTAACAAATTGTACCCCATTGTCGCTGATAACTTTTCTGGGAGTTCCAAAGCGCAGAATAATTTTATCTATAAGGCAACGGGCACATGCTTCAGCTGTAGCTTCTCTTAATGCAAACATTTCTGTCCATCTGGTGGAAGTATCTTCAATGATCAGTATCCATTTGTCTCCAGTAAGGGTTTCTGGTAGAGGACCAAAAAGATCAATTGCAAGTATCTCAAACCGCTGAGCCTGAACGGGGGTCTGTAGTAACCCTGGCGGCTTCATGTTCGTAGCTTTGTATCTTTGACACTCGATGCATTTCGCTACATATGAGGCAACGTCTCTACGCATGCCTGTCCAATAGTAACGAGGAATGATCTTCTGCAAGGTGCGATCTACACCGTAGTGACCAGCCAAAGGAGAATCATGTGTTTCCTTGAGCACCTTCTCAACCATATTCTTCGGCACAACTTGCTGAGCCTCGTCACCGTCATAATCAGGAGCATATCTGTATAAAATTCCATTCATCATTAGGTAGCCTCGATCACTCCATCTGCAAATGCTGCGCAGGTCTCTGGGTTTTCAAAACACTTTATGATCGATACTAAATCAGGGTCAGATAGTTGTTGTTCTCGTATCTCACTCATTTTATCAGTTGGGAGGTCAACTGTTACGAAACAGACATCACAGGTCGTAGCTTCACCATCGTTATGACATACAGGTCTGGATAAGGTGTCAGCTAAGGCGTTCTGTTTACCAGGCACATATTCTATGGTTAAGTTGTACGGTTGTAATGATAAAGCCCATCTGGCAAGGCGCCCCGAAGGCGACTTCAATGACATAAGCCAACGTAAGGGTTGATGATCACTTCTGACAATGACTGTCGAATTCTCGATATATCCCCTAAATTTGGAGAAGGCCCATACAAGCGCTAAAGCTTCACGCTCGGTCGTATGATAGTTTTTCTGAGCCGGAGTCAGCAAACAACTGGCATACTCGATTGGTTTTTCTTCGGCACCCTCCCCCTGGAGTAAGGCAGCTCCGAGGGCATACGAGCTAGCATCCGTTCTGATGATAAACGGTTCGGTGTAATCCGCTTGGCGTAATATCGGTGCGGTGGTCAATAGTCGCTTTAATTCTGCGAAAGCCTTTTCTTATGGTAATCCCCATTTCCACGTAGAATTCTTGCGTGTCAGCTGGCTTAATGGTCTGGATACTTCAGCGAAGTTTGGTACAAATCTTCGGAACCAGGAACAAGTCTGAAAGAAGCTTAGAACTTGCTTAACATTCTGGGGAGCAAGCATATCTTGTATGGCAGCAATCTTCTCTGGACTGGGAGAGAACCCATCTTTGCTGATTATGTGGCCAAGGTATTTTACCGTGTCCGTACAGAAGACACATTTGGAGCGATTAACCTGAAGCTTGAACTGAGTCAGTCGTTTGAATACGTCATCTAAGTCTCGTAGGTGATCTTCAAAAGTAGGCGACATGATGATCAGATCATCTAAGTAGGCTAGAATCGTAATGTGTGGCAATCCTGACCGAAAACGATCGACAAGTCGTTGCAACGTAGCGGGCGCTGTTCGCAACCAGAAAGGCATTGCATTGTACCTAAAGGTACCAAAAGGTGTTATAAACGCTGTCTTATCCCGATCCTCCTTTTTGACTGGTATCTCCACTCTTTAGGTCTAATGTAGTTATATACGCAGCTTTGCCAGTTGAATGGAGTAGATCATCCACTCTAGGTAGCGGATATTGCACAGGGACAGTCACTTGATTCAAGCGTCGATAGTCGACACACAGTCGAATGTTTCCGTCAGATTTTGGTACTAATACAACGGGAGCGGCATAGGCCGATTCGCACTCTTCAATGATTCCATCGTCAATCAGCTCATCAAGTTTTTGTCTCAGAATTTCCTTCTGTGCAGGCGCAAGGCGATAGGGGGGTTGAAATATAGGAGTATCGTCAGTCACTTGGATTGAATGCTCCGCAAATGGGGTGAGTTCCTTACTCTTTTCAAAACACAGCGCATGTGACTGGATCAGCTGTTCTAGTTGATTCCTCTCATTTGATTCCAAATTTTTGCCATCCGTATTCTTGAGAATAAAATTTGCCTGAGATATTTCCACTAGACAAGTAGCATTCACTGAAGGTTCCTTGTGTAGGTCGAAACTTATTGAAGAAGTATCCTCGAAAAACCATTTCCATTTTGGAAGATTTAAAACTATACCTGCATTTGATATGAAATCGATTCCCAAAAGAGTTTTGCTACGCTCGTGATTCGGTACAGCGAGAAAAGTAGTAAGAATCCTTCTTGATTGTAGGGTAACCTCAACTTCATAAATTTTCGCTTGAACTTGACGTACGTTTCCATCGGCCAACACCATTTGTAAATTTTCCTCTCTGTAGGGTAGATTCATTTCGACAAAATGTAAATAAAGAACATGTCCTGCTATAGTATTCCTAGCACCGGAGTCGACGTAGGCAAGGCCATGTTTTCCAGCAACATTAATTTCGATCAGGGGTCTAGATATTGCTGAAATTGGAAAAACTTCTGCAGACAAAATATCTACTCTGGACGAGTGCGTTAGAGCGTCCTTGGCATCTCTACTAACCGAAGTAGTCGCAGGAGGGTTATTACAACATTTGGGGCACTGGGATCTTATATAGCCAAGTGTTCCACAACCATAACAATGCAATAGCATTAGAAGTAGCAACAGGTGTCTGTGACACATTGGTTTTCTCCTGGTGTAACGGTTAAATTTTATTTCGGCATAATTAATGAAACTTGGAAACGCCCAGTACATCAAATTCATTTAAATATTGTTCTAGACCTAAACCATTAGGCAACTTTAATTTCATTTCCTTAGTAAATATAAAATTAAACGCGTCGATTCATTAAAGACCCGCAAAAGTATTAACTGTTTTTGTCAGGATTAAGATAGTGGGACGGTTTTCTAGGATTATAATTTCCAAGCCGCGCTCATAAGGTGTGTCTCGTGTAGCAAATTTTTCCGATTATTTAAATAACAATTGTGTTACCTCAGAAGAGGATTTTGAGTTGGAAATTTTGTGGAAAGTTGTATTCTTTTGGGTGCATTTTGGTGGTACGCATCGTTTATTTTGTGGAATACAATTTCAGCAGTAGCTGGATTTTAGTGCACTTAGCAATTGTAATATCAGGCTGGAACATTTTTATTCCCTATAATTCTCCTGGAATATTGAAAGAAAGCCAACCACCATCTTTGTAAGTAAAGGCCTCCTTTTTTTAATAATCACTTATACAGGATGTCATCCTTTATAGGGCTTTTTACCACGGGTTTTAGTGAACCCATACAATATACAGTGTGCTTCGGTGCATATGTATCTCCATCTGCTAGAGTCCCATTCGCTGCTAGGTAGATTTACGGCTCTACATTGGATGCTATCCAGGCTCCACCCTAGATTTTGGTGAATCCTGTTCCTGATTGTCTTCGGGTTTTCATCGTTCCTACCACATCTACAGCTACAGGGACATCAATGACATCATCATAAGCAGATAAGCTCTTCCTATTTTCTTTTACTACATATATATTTTTCCGTTATTGTCTCTGGTTATTACACAATTTTATATATATGTATCTATTTCCAGTTAATTAAGATTATCAATTATTATAGACTAAGGAAAAAAAACGAATTGAATATTATTATTAGGTTACATTTTCTCTAACTAATTAGTAATAAATTACTTGCATAGTAATTTCGTTTAGTCCTATAATCTAACCAACAACATATAGAAATATTTATATAATTGCATGATTTGTTATATATGGTCAAATTAATTGATTAGTGATTATTTCGTGAATATACATTATTATTATTAACATCATTTACTTAGTAAGCAAATGCCTGTGCATACTGTACACCTATCGTGATCACGAACGGTTCCAAATTTCACAATTACTAATGTTTATTATTTTCTCTTAATACGTTAATGTTTATTTGATGTGATGAAACATATTAGTGGTAAATAAATGTTGTGATTTCACTTTTTCTCTCAATTTATCATTATTATATTTATCTTTATGCTACTAGTTCGTAATTAGGCTGTATTAATACTAGTTAGAATTGGACTTAACCTTTAGTAGCCGAAGGTTAAGTAGCCTTAAACCCTGGGCAACATGGTTACTGGCGCCCATACAAAATAAAAACGGTCCTCCCTTTAAAAAAAAGGTAGACCGCACGACCAGCTCCGGCTGTCGGCTAGCCTAGGGTTTTGCACTTCCATCTTTGGACCTTTTTAGACCAGGACATTTAAATCAGTCCTCTGCTAAAAGGAAGGTAGCAAATTGGCGCCCAACGTGGGGCACAAGAAATAAAAATAAAAAAACTTTTTTTATTACCACTAAAAAATAATTAAATAATTAAAAGAAAATTAAATTATTCTAGTTTTGATAGGAAAAAAAAAAAAATTGGTCGATTATAGGACGTCACTAATAATTCTTAATTAGGTTAATTCATGCTTATAAATTGTAACCTTGTTGTTTTTTTTTAATATTCTGGTAGGTAGGTTTAAAATATTTCAATTATAATGGCCGGTCCAAAAATGATTTTGGAAGTTAATCGGTTAGAGAAAGAGGAGTTGATTTATGAACTAGCATTTAGGGGTATAAAAGATAAAACAACTGTAGCCGATATGCGTAAAACTTTGCGTAATATCCTTAAGTTAGAAAAATCCGGTTCCTCATTAACTTATCCAAAGTATCCATTTAAATTTGAAGAGGATTATGACTATCTCACTAGTAAAGTTTCTGAAATTCAGGCTCTTGTCAATGTTTTTAACGATAATGATTCTAGTTCACCTTTTTTAAAAATAATGTCCAAGTTAGCACATTGTTTTGAAAGAGCTAATCGTTCAAAGGCATCGTCAGAGACAGAATTGTGCCAGAGATCTCAGTTGTTAGTATCCATACTTGATATTCACTCTACCCTAACTCACAAAGCTCGTAGATTTAAAAGATCTTCTCAGTCCAGTATACTTTTAGATGTACAAAATGCTGAAGGTAGTTCTGAATCAGGAGATGAATGTTCTCTTTCGGATGATAGTGACAATCATGTAGGTTCTTCTCCTTGCGTACCAGCTATATCTCTTCCCGTGGATAAACCCAAATCCGTTCCAGTGTACAAGTGGAACCTTAAGTATGATGGACCCCCAATGTCACTTAATGCTTTCCTTGAAAGTGTCACGGAATTACGAATATCTAGGAATATTTCTAAGGCACAGTTATGTGCTTCGGCTAGTGATCTTTTTACAGGAAAGGCTAAGATTTGGTACAATTCAGTTAAGAGTCGAATTCAATCATGGGATGAATTGGTCGATGAACTAAGGAAGCAGTTCCTTCCAAGCGATTACAATGATCGACTTTATGAAGAAATAAAACACCGAACCCAAGGTCCTAATGAGTCTATAAGGTCTCTATATAGCAACAATGGTTAACCTGTTTAATCGTCTTACTTGTCCCGTCTCCTCCAGTTGTAAGCTGAAGATTCTTCTTAAAAATATAGCCCCTTTTTATCAGAGTCAGTTGGGACTTATTAAAGTTGCTTCTATCGATCAGTTAGTTGAATTAGGTAGGCAAATGGAAGAGAGAAAGGAATCAATTGAATCATTTGTTCCCCTCCACGACATAGGAAGGTCATGGAACCCGACCTAGCCTACGTTTACTCTGAGCCAGGTCCAAGTACGTCAAGGTCATCAACTTCTACTAATTGTGACACAATATCTTCAAATAATGTAAATTGCTGGAACTGTAAGTTGCCAGGCCATCGAGCAGTTCAATGTGATAAGCCTAAAACTAAGTATTGTTTCAAATGTGGTTATTCCAATCATACTGTTAGATCTTGCCCAAGGTGTTCTAGGCGTACGGGAAACGGCCGCGGGAGTCATTAAGTGATCGTGAAATGATTTCCCAGTCAAATTCAACGATCTCTCGTTATCCACCATCCTCATCCTTGTTATCCACCAATCAATCTGCGATCCTCAATTTTATTCTTGCTCATGCTGATGGAGATGAACGACCTTATCTATCTGTCAAAATTTTAGGTGTTTCAATTCAAGGTTTATTAGATAGCGGAGCATCTAAGAGTATTGTAGGAGAATCTGGATGGCGAATTTTAGGAAGGTTAGGACTTAAATTAAATTCTACAGAGCACGTAAAGTGTACGGTAGCTAATGGAGATAGTTGCTATAGCATTGGGTATGTTAATGTCCCATTTTCTCTGGAGGATAGGGTAATAATTTTAAAGGTTCTTGTTGTACCAACAGTGCCTCAGGTGCTAATTCTAGGCGCGGATTTCTGGAAACGAATGGGAATCGTACCAGATTTGCGGCATGGTAGCTGGAAATTTTCGTCAGATCCTTCCTGCGCTGAAGTATTTACTCACTCAGTTTCATTGCAGTCTCAGACCGAATTAACTACTGAACAACTTACAACATTGAATAAATTAGTAACTGATGCATTCGAGGACATGGGTAATAATTTGGGTTGTACCAGTCTTGTAGAACATGAGATTATTACTTCATCCAAGCCAATCAAACAGCGGTATTACCCGGTGTCTCCGGTTATGCAAGGTCATATTTCCAAAGAACTTGACAAACTTTTGGCTGAAGGTATCGTGGAACCAAGTTCGAGTCCTTGGTCTTCCCCCATTCTTCTCGTGAAGAAGTCGGATAATTCCTGGAGATTTGTTGTGGATTTTCGAAAATTAAATCAAGTCACTCAACGTGATGCATACCCGTTACCCTATGTGTCAGCCACCTTAGATAAGTTAAGAGATGCACGTTATTTATCATCATTAGATATTAAGTCAGCATATTTCCAAGTTCCTTTAGCGTCATCTTCTCGACCTTTAACTGCCTTTACAGTTCCTGGGCGTGGGTTATTTCAATTTCGTAGGTTACCGATGGGTCTCTCTAACGCTCCTGCAACGTGGCAGCGACTCGTGGATCAAGTACTTGGAGCTGACCTAGAGCCACATGTATTCGTCTATCTGGACGATATAGTAGTCGTAACTCAGTCTTTTGAAACCCATATCAAAATTTTGTCTGAAGTGTTTTCCCGTTTAAAAGCAGCAAATCTTACTGTATCTAAGGAGAAATGTCAGTTCTGTCGGCCAGAGCTTCGATACCTAGGATATATAGTCAATCGTAATGGACTTCACGTTGATCCTGAGAAAGTTAGCGCAATTATGAATATCCCTACTCCTACTAATGTGTCTGAGATAAGGAAAATAATTGGTCTTGCTTCTTGGTATAGAAGATTTGTCCCAAATTTTTCCACCTTGATTGCTCCCTTGTCAAATCTAACTCGGAAGAATAAGCCTTACATATGGGATCAGTCTTGTGATGATGCATTTCAGTCCATTAAGGATCATCTTGTTTCGGCTCCAGTATTAAGTTGCCCCAATTTTTCTTTACCATTTATAGTACAGACTGATGCTTCAGGTTTCGGCATAGGCGCGGTATTGAGTCAGGAATACCCCGAAGGTGAAAAAGTGATCTGTTACATCTCAAGGTCCCTTAGCCGTAGTGAACGAAATTACAGTACTACTGAGCGCGAGTGTTTAGCTGTTTTGTGGGCGATTGAAAAGCTAAGGCCCTATCTTGAAGGTTCTCCATTTACTGTTATAACGGACCACTACAGCTTAGTATGGTTAAATAACTTAAAGAATCCTACCGGTCGTCTCGCGCGATGGGCCATAAGACTTCAGTCTTATGACTATACAGTTATCCACCGCAAGGGTAAAGA
This sequence comes from Monochamus saltuarius, assembly GCA_025584915.1. NCBI lineage: Eukaryota > Metazoa > Arthropoda > Insecta > Coleoptera > Cerambycidae > Monochamus > Monochamus saltuarius. The sequence continues at coordinate 37,482,767 of CM046723.1, forward strand.
CAATATTGTGCCGGACACATTATCCCGTACTGTACCTGTTGTAGATGTCATTTCTACCGATAATTTATGTCCCTCTGACTTGAAATTAGATAAATGGTATACAGCACTTCTTAGTAAGGTAACTAAAAATCCTCATAAATTTCCCACATTTAGAGAGCAGGATTCAAAGCTTTACAAGCATGTTAAACCTCGTTATCCCGAATTAGCGTCTCCTAAAGATTGTTGGCGAGAAGTTGTGCCTCGAGAAAAACGTAAATCGATAATTGAAGAAATCCATTCTTCTTTGTGCCATGCCGGCGTTTACAAAACTTTCCATAAATTGTCCGAGTCGTATTATTGGCCAAAAATGAGGGCAGACGTATCAGCCTTTGTTAAGCGTTGTAAAACTTGTTTGTACACAAAGCCTGAACAACGACCACCTTCAGGATTAATGCTGAGTTCTTCCATAACCATTTCTCGTCCATTTGAATTGTTATGTGCCGACATCATTGGTCCTCTTCCTAGAAGTACTTCTGGAAATAGTTATATTCTTGTAGTAGCAGATTGTTTTAGTAAATTTCCGATATTATTTCCGTTACGTTCTGCTACTGCCTCGAAAATCTGTTATTTGATTGAAGAGCAAATATTTTTAGTCTATGGTTGTCCCAGATCTTTGATAGTCGACAATGGCGTACAATTTCGTTCCAAAGAATTCTGTAGTCTAATGGAGTCATACGGAGTTAATATAAAATATACGGCCTATTATCATCCGCAAGCCAATCCCTGTGAGCGTATAAATAAAGTCATTAAAACCATGTTAGCTTCATATGTTTCTGAAAACCATCGAATATGGGATAAAAACCTTGCAAGAGTAGGCTGTGCAATTCGATGTGCCAAACATGAAGTAACAACTCTTTTCTCCTAATTTTATAGTTTTCGGCAGAGAAATATCACTACGTGGAGATGGTTTACATGCGGATGCCGCGATTCAATTTGACAGAAGTAGTCTCAATGACGAACGATCTCGTGGATTCGAACGGGTTTATACTGACATTAAGTCCAAATTGCATAAAGCTTATGAACGAAGCAAGCATGATTACGATCTTCGACGACGTGATACGCAGTTTTTGCCGAATCAACTTGTGTGGCGTCGCAATTTCGTCCTATCGGACGCTTCAAAGTTCTTTACGGCAAAACTTGCACCTAAATATATTGGCCCTTTTTCTATTGCGAAACGACTGTCCCCATGGACATACGAACTAAGAAATAACAACAATAAGAATTGTGGGGTGTGGCATGTAAAGGACTTAAAAGCTCATCCACCTGACGAATACTATTGATTTCTGTTTTTCCCCATCCATTTTGTCTATATATATTTTTTCGTTTGCTTTGTGTTCCATATTTTGTTGTTGTTGTTGTTGTTTCGTTATTAATTATGGAACATAAACGTTACCGGAAAAGATTTTTGGGAATCTTTTCCTTTAAAGTGGAAGGGATTTGTAACGGTTAAATTTTATTTCGGCATAATTAATGAAACTTGGAAACGCCCAGTACATCAAATTCATTTAAATATTGTTCTAGACCTAAACCATTAGGCAACTTTAATTTCATTTCCTTAGTAAATATAAAATTAAACGCGTCGATTCATTAAAGACCCGCAAAAGTATTAACTGTTTTTGTCAGGATTAAGATAGTGGGACGGTTTTTCTAGGATTATAATTTCCAAGCCGCGCTCATAAGGTGTGTCTCGTGTAGCAAATTTTTCCAATTATTTAAATAACAATTGTGTTACCTCAGAAGAGGATTTTGAGTTGGAAATTTTGTGGAAAGTTGTATTCTTTTGGGTGCATTTTGGTGGTACGCATCGTTTATTTTTGTGGAATACAATTTCAGCAGTAGCTGGATTTTAGTGCACTTAGCAATTGTAATATCAGGCTGGAACATTTTTATTCCCTATAATTCTCCCTGGAATATTGAAAAGAAAGCCAACCACCATCTTTGTAAGTAAAGGCCTCCTTTTTTTTAATAATCACTTATACAGGATGTCATCCTTTATAGGGCTTTTACCACGGGTTTTAGTGAACCATACAATATACAGTGTGCTTCGGTGCATATGTATCTCCATCTGCTAGAGTCCCATTCGCTGCTAGGTAGATTTACGGCTCTACATTGGATGCTATCCAGGCTCCACCTAGATTTTGGTGAAATCTGTTCCTGATTGTCTTCGGGTTTTCATCGTTCCTACCACGTCTACAGCTACAGGGACATCAGTGACATCATCATAAGCAGATAAGCTCTTCCTATTTTCTTTTACTACATATATATTTTTCCGTTATTGTCTCTGGTTATTACACAATTTTATATATATGTATCTATTTCCAGTTAATTAAGATTATCAATTATTATAGACTAAGGAAAAGAAAACGCAATTGAATATTATTATTAGGTTACATTTTTCTCTAACTAATTAGTAATAAATTACTTGCATAGTAATTTCGTTTAGTCCTATAATCTAACCAACAACATATAGAAATATTTATATAATTGCATGATTTGTTATATATGGTCAAATTAATTGATTAGTGATTATTTCGTGAATATACATTATTATTATTAACATCATTTACTTAGTAAGCCAATGCCTGTGCATACTGTACACCTATCGTGATCACGAACGGTTCCAAATTTCACAATTACTAATGTTTATTATTTTCTCTTAATACGTTAATGTTTATTTGATGTGATGAAACATATTAGTGGTAAATAAATGTTGTGATTTCACTTTTTCTCTCAATTTATCATTATTATATTTATCTTTATGCTACTAGTTCGTAATTAGGCTGTATTAATACTAGTTAGAATTGGACTTAACCTTTAGTAGCCGAAGGTTAAGTAGCCTTAAACCCTGGGCAACATGGTTACTGGCGCCCATACAAAATAAAAACGGTCCTCCCTTTAAAAAAAAAAGGTAGACCGCACGACCAGCTCCGGCTGTCGGCTAGCCTAGGGTTTTGCACTTCCATCTTTGGACCTTTTTAGACCAGGACATTTAAATCAGTCCTCTGCTAAAAGGAAGGTAGCACTGGGTAGCAGCAAACTTATGACAATTTGCTTGAACATAGCCAAATATTTTACAAAATTGGCATTTTGGTCGCATTCGACTTTTGTCATTGTTTGCACCATTTTTGGGAATATTCGTAGTCGCCTTTTCATCAAAACTTTCTTCAATAGAACGAGCCTTTTCTATAAGTTCGCTGAAGGACTCGATTTGATCTCTAGGTAATTTGCATCTAATTCTTCTACCTAATAAACCATAAACCATGTCTATTTGGTGAGTTACATGCAGTTCTGGTGATTTAAGCAACCCAGCTATAAGAGCTCTACAAGAGTTCACGAAAATGTTAGTCGGCTCTTTATCTCCTTGTTGATGAGAAAATAATCCTTGAAAATCTTATATGGCGGCATATTTTGACCATAAGAATGCCTCAGAGCATTTAATGCTTCATCCCAGGTGGTGATTGTAGATTGAATACCTTGCCACCAGGTCGCAGCATTATTATCCAGTAACATTGACAAACCTTTTATTGCATTTTCATCCGAGATGTTTACACAATCTTTATAAACCGTGATTGCATTAATAAACGCCTCTACATCCTCATTTTTGTTCCTGAGAACCTTGAGCCACATTTTGAAAAGTTTCCACTTTGAATGGGTGAAGGATTACTCGTAGAAGTTTGAACCTGTACGAAAGCTTGAGTCATACCACTAATAAGCATTTGCAATTGTTCATTCGTCATTAACACAGGATTCGCCATGGTCACAGCCGGTACTTTTTCCATTAACTTTTCCGAATTTGCAACCTGTTTATCCGAGTATTTATCACTAGCTTTACTTCTAAGATTATAATTGTTCATGAAAATACAATGTCTCTTAACAGTCTATAACCTAAGCAAAATACTAGAAAGTTTATAAAAACGCAGCACAAAAGTTTTTGTTTCTATGTTCCAAAATAGTTCGTTAAAAGTTCAAAAATCAGAGCACATTTTATGTGAGTCCTAGCAACATTTATAGTTGAAACAAGTACGAAAACAGTTCGTAAAAATTAGCCATGCATAGTTTGTGAAAATCGGTTATGTACTTACATTAGTCCAGACGTTTTTGATTTTTCTCTTTTTTGTTACCTCTGTATAACTAAATGCACGCTTGTGAAGCAGCTTTCATGTATCATTCATAGTTTAGTTCTCAAACCAGTCACTATATTGCCATTCTCGGTATTTCGTCACCTTCGTACAAAGCACTGTAACGTTGAACTCTCGAAGACAGAGTCTTTGTTAACGAAAATAGGCCTCACGTGGGTAGCCAATTTCTGTAGGGGGTATAATGTTTATCAGGCTAGCTCAGGAAGAAAACTTACACCTCGAACTACACTAGTTTTATTATTTTAAATGACAAGATATATAACTGGTGAAAAGATAGGCTTTTAAGACAAACTGATATACAGTAGTTACAAAAAATAAACGCACAGGAGACCCAACACAGGTGCAACTTGGATTAGTACTCTGGAGAGTATAAAAGGCGCGCAATTGAAGAGAAGGGGTTCTGCTACAAGTTGATTTAATTTATTTTCTTTTAAAATAAATAACTAACTGAAATCAATTGTATCGATTTTCTTATGAAGCACTCTGTTAAAGAGTACCTACTTATTTTTGTTATGCAATACTATTTAAAATAATTTAATTTGATCACTGTATAGTTTCTTTTGAATTTCATATTTTAAAACGTTTTATGCAGCACTGTATTAAAGGCTAAAAACTTAATTTCTTACTGAGGTTTAAACAAAAACAATTAAATACAAAATATGTACAAATAAAATGACAATAAAATTGATTACTTATTAAAGGTTAAAAACCCATTTTCTTATGCAATAGCATTTAAAATAATTTATTTTCTCAGTTAAGTCGATTATTCTGTATAATTTATTTTCTTTTAAAATAAATAACTGATATCTATTTTAATTTTTTTTGTAGTACTGTATTAAATACTACTTACTTATTTTTTTATGCAATACTATTTAAAATAATTTAATTCTATCACTCGTATAGTTTCTTTTGAGTTTTGTATTTTAAAAAGTTTTATGCAACACTGTATTAACAACTAAAAACTTATTTTATTATTGAAAGGTTTTAATAAAAACAATACAATACAAAATATGTATAAATAAAATTATTCAATGAAATTGATTACTAACTTATTAAAGGTTAAAAACTTATTTTTTTATGCACTGTCACTTAAAATAAATAACTGAAATCTATTTTTTTGTGTAGCACTGTATTAAAGACTACTTACTTATTTTGGTTATGTAATACTATTTAAAATAATTTAATTCGATCACTGTATAGTTTCTTTTAAATTTTGTATTTTAAAAAATTTAATGCAACACTGTTTTTTAAGGCTAAACACTTAATTTCTTATCAAGAGGTTTTAACAAAAACAATTAAATACTTATGTAAAGAAAATGTATTAAATAAAAAAGTATAAATAAGTACAAAATATGTATAAATATAATGTCTTAATGAAATTGATCACTAACTAGTTGCTGATACATTTCATTACGTCAAATCGTTCTCACACTGCATGAGTTCCGCAACTGCTGCCTCTCTCTCTCGTGTTACAATTGCCAACTCACGCTGTAGGGTTTCTTCTTGCCTTTGGATCACTGCTATTCGCGTCCTTGAATTTCGTATATTTGTTTCCAAACGCCTCCGTCTCTTCCCCGCTTGCCTTCTCCATTTCATCCGTCTCTCTCTTTCTTGACGGACGAATACTTCCATTGAGTCTTCGTTGGCAAGCGCTTCTTCGTCTTGTTGAGAAGAGGCAATAGAAGCGATAGACGGTGTTGGTGAAGGAGGCTTCCTCATACTAGCCTTCAGTATCGTTAAGTTTTTCCCTCTGTAACAAAAGTAAAATAGTTTTTTTCAATCACATTATTTTAGGATTCAGCAACAAAAAAAAAATTAAATAGATAATTTTTGTAAGTTAAATTAATAAAAAATATAGTGAATATATCTGTGGTGTTTGGGACACATATGATAACTCCAATAATGCACTTTTTCTGTTAATTCCACAGTCCCACATGATTTTTTCAATATTTGTATTTGGTAAAATTCTGATATGTCCATCATTAAGTACTAATAAGCCCGCTATTTTGTAATCTGAATACGATATGTCACAAATATTTCAACTTTATTTGGCTCTAGTATGGTAAGAGACTTTATCATGTTTTAACCAGTGATAAACATTTTTTCTTTGGTACATTTAAGATAAGATACAGTTGTCATTCTTTTATCAAAAGTTTTAAATATAACTTTGTTACTTTTCTGATATGTCGCAAATTAACAGGTTTATACCAAAAATTAATATTATGTGGTAACATGATGTAATGTATTTGAACATAATGTTACCAAAATTGCGTCTGTGCAGTGTGCATGCTCCCAGCGTCAACCACATGATTCAAGTTGCTTCTTCAATTTAAACATAACGGCCACCAGAACTGGGGCGCTGTGACAACTAGCAACATTCTGAAAATTGTTTTAATAGAGGAAGCGTGTAAGGAGAGTTTTTAAATATGGCCAGCGAACGAAGTATTAAAATAGTTGAAATGTGCAAAGCATCGGATGAATGGAACAAAGTAAGTATATTTTCAGTAGTGTTATGATATACTGAGTGTAAAATATAGGTTATCATGCAGGTCACTCTAACGAGATCGTCTCTATTATCCAAGAATTGCGTGAATCTAAAATTATTGAGTAGTAAGCAAAAACTTACTGCTAACTTAAAAAATGACAGTCGATAAATTTGGTAGACACATAAGTCAACCAAAGCATTCATCTGCGGATCATGAAGATTTTGAAGTAACGTTAACAAGCATCTCAGGACATAGTCAAGGAATTATATTATAATATTGTTTGAACATTTGAGTCTACAATCTTTCATGAAAACAGTAAGAACTATTTAATATGTGATATAAAAACATGTCAAGTTTTCTTCTACGATGCAGCTATGATTGAACATGCTACTGGCTACTCTACTGATATCATAACAATTATAAATGAAAAGGAATTTACTTTGGCAGAACTAGTCAACGTTATGCTACGTCGCAACAATAATATTTCATTTCGAGAAAAGATCCGGAAACTGAAAACAAAAATTTATCTGTAGAAATCGTTATACAAGTTCCTGTGGGGTTAAATATATAGAAATTAGTTTTACATACTATAATTTTAATTGGAATCCAATATGAAATATCTCAACAACTTTAACAAATATGCAACAAATGTAAAAGAAGATATTGTCAATGAATTACACAAGCCTGCCAGAATCAATTTTAAAAGACGTAGAACCGTAATACAAAATGTGAATGATTTAATATAAGCTGATTTAATTAACTTGATAGCATATTCCAAGGAAAATAATGGATATAAGTATGTACTAGTCGTTATTAATTGCTTCTCTAAATTCATATGGACAGAACCACTAGCGAGCAAATCAGCCCAGGATGTTACAATTGCAATGAATAAGATTTTACAACGTTTTAAAAAAATTTCGAAACATCTACAAACCGACATGGGAAAGGAATTCTATAATGAGAATTTCAAGAAACTGATGAAAAAATATAACATTAACCATTACAGCGTTTATAGTACAAAAAAGCTTCGATTGTGGAACGCTCCATTAGAACTATAAAGAATATGCTTTGGCGTGCTTTTAGCTTAGGAGAATATAAGTGGAATCATATTTTAGATAAAATTGTTGACAAATACAATAATACAGTTCATTCTACAACAAGGATGAAACCAATTAAAGTTACATCAAGGAATGAGAGATCATTATTAAAATCAACATATGCTCATTTAAAAATTGCTAATAAAATAACAAAATTTAAAGTAGGCGACCATGTGAGAATTAGCCAATATAGAGAAGCTTTTAAGAAAGGATACACTACAAACTGGTCTAGCGAGATTTTTATCATTAGGAAAATAAGATTAACCAACCCTACAACATATTTATTGAAAGATGAGAGTGGTAAAGAAATAACAGGAGGCTTCTATGAATTGGAATTACAAAGAGTAAAACATCCTTACGCTCACTTAGTTGAAAAGGTGTTACGAAAAAGGAAATAAAGTTTTTTGTCAAATGGTTAGGTTACGATGACAAACATAATTCTTGGATTGATAAAAATAATGTATTGTAGCATGTTATATTGTATAAGAATTATAATAAATGATATACATTCTATACTCGATTTTTTATTTTAACAATTAACCCTATTAGTTACATAATAATGATAACCCAGCTGATGTAGTCGACAGAAACCGACTATAAACTTCCGCTCAGCACAAACGGTCCTCAACCTCTACCGCGCAGGTGCCAGCTGCTGTGACGTAGACGGCTGAAAGCTATGCCGATCCTGCTCCAGTCGCCATTTTAAATTGTGGAGCAGAGCAGACCCAGTTCTGGGGCGCTGTGACAACTAGCAACATTCTGAAAATTGTTTTAATAGACGAAGCGTGTAAGGAGAGTTTTTAAATATGGCCAGCGAACGAAGTATTAAAATAGTTGAAATGTGCAAAGCATTGGATGAATGGAACAAAGTAAGTATATTTTCAGTAGTGTTATGATATACTGAGTGTAAAATATAGGTTATCATGCTTGTATCAAACCAAAACCACTGAAATGTAATTTTATATTATGATGACTGGAATGAGCTAAAAGCTGCGCGAAGGGATTATTCATGATCAGCGCCATATTTTGTTTTGTGCCTCTAGCAATGGCTTAGCTGATTGTGAATTGAAATAAAATTGAATTCTGGATATGAAGTAGAATTATTTGGTGTTTACATGCCGGTTAATTTTCATTAGAAAATTTTAATTTATCAAAAGCGTTGCGGTAATATTGAGATTATAATTGAGATTGAAATTATAGTTTACATATACCACTAAAATTTTAATATTCATTATTGACTATTCTAATGTGGCATGAAACTTAGTTCCTCCACAAAAAGAACTTTCAAACAAAATAAACAGTTTGAATAACTGAATAAAATGTTACATCTATTACCTTACCGATGAAGGATGTGGATATTTTAATAGTGGAACAGCTATGCCGATCTTGCTCCACAATTCAAGATGGCGACTGGAGCAGGATCGGCATAGCTTTCAGCCGTCTACGTCACAGCAGCTGGCACCTGCGCGGTAGAGGTTGAGGACCGTTTGTGCTGAGCGGAAGTTTATAGTCGGTTTCTGTCGACTACATCAGCTGGGTTATCATTATTATGTAACTAATAGGGTTAATTATTAAAATAAAAAATCGAGTATAGAATGTATATCATTTATTATAATTCTTATACAATATAACATGCTACAATACATTATTTTTATCAATCCAAGAATTATGTTTGTCATCGTAACCTAACCATTTGACAAAAAACTTTATTTCCTTTTTCGTAACACCTTTTCAACTAAGTGAGCGTAAGGATGTTTTACTCTTTGTAATTCCAATTCATAGAAGCCTCCTGTTATTTCTTTACCACTCTCATCTTTCAATAAATATGTTGTAGGGTTGGTTAATCTTATTTTCCTAATGATAAAAATCTCGCTAGACCAGTTTGGAGTGTATCCTTTCTTAAAAGCTTCTCTATATTTGCTAATTCTCACATGGTCGCCTACTTTAAATTTTGTTATTTTATTAGCAATTTTTAAATGAGCATATGTTGATTTTAATAATGATCTCTCATTCCTTGATGTAACTTTAATTGGTTTCATCCTTGTTGTAGAATGGACTGTATTATTGTATTTGTCAACAATTTTATCTAAAATATGATTCCACTTATATTCTCCTAAGCTAAAAGCACGCCAAAGCATATTCTTTATAGTTCTAATGGAGCGTTCCACAATCGAAGCTTTTTTGTACTATAAACGCTGTAATGGTTAATGTTATATTTTTTCATCAGTTTCTTGAAATTCTCATTATAGAATTCCTTTCCCATGTCGGTTTGTAGATGTTTCGAAATTTTTTTAAAACGTTGTAAAATCTTATTCATTGCAATTGTAACATCCTGGGCTGATTTGCTCGCTAGTGGTTCTGTCCATATGAATTTAGAGAAGCAATTAATAACGACTAGTACATACTTATATCCATTATTTTCCTTGGAATATGCTATCAAGTCAATTAAATCAGCTTATATTAAATCATTCACATTTTTTATTACGGTTCTAAGTCTTTTAAAATTGATTCTGGCAGGCTTGTGTAATTCATTGACAATATCTTCTTTTACATTTGTTGCATATTTGTTAAAGTTGTTGAGATATTTCATATTGGATTCCAATTAAAATTATAGTATGTAAAACTAATTTCTATATATTTAACCCCACAGGAACTTGTATAACGATTTCTACAAATAAATTTTTGTTTTCAGTTTCCTGATCTTTTTCTCGAAATGAAATATTATCGTTGCGACGTAGCATAACGTTGACTAGTTCTGCCAAAGTAAATTCCTTTTCATTTATAATTGTTATGATATCAGTAGAGTAGCCAGTAGCATGTTCAATCATAGCTGCATCGTAGAAGAAAACTTGACATGTTTTTATATCACATATTAAATAGTTCTTACTGTTTTCATGAAAGATTGTAGACTCAAATGTTCAAACAATATTATAATATAATTCCTTGACTATGTCCTGAGATGCTTGTTAACGTTACTTCAAAATCTTCATGATCCGCAGATGAATGCTTTGGTTGACTTATGTGTCTACCAAATTTATCGACTGTCATTTTTTAAGTTAGCAGTACGTTTTTGCTTACTACTCAATAATTTTAGATTCACGCAATTCTTGGATAATAGAGACGATCTCGTTAGAGTGACCTGTATGGCCAGCGGTTTGAGAGGCAACTAAAAGCTTTAATCTATCAACAAGCTCATTAGCATCGTCCCAGTATACGTAGTCGATTGAATTATTCGAGGCTTCCATTAACATACCAAGACCTAACCTCTTTCGAGTTGAGGGTGCTATGATGCGAGGTCTTCGTGATGTTAGAGGTTGTATACTCAATGCGGAGATGATTTTTTATATTTGTAAGATGCATTACCCTGAATTTGCTCATTTTCAGAGTAGTTTCTTTTTCAGAGTAGTTTCTTTTATGAGCATTCGTTCGTTTAACAATGTCTAAGTAGGTTTTTTTATCACCCTCTGTGAAATCAATTGGATGTTTCTTAAAAATTAATTCGTAGAGTCCAGGAGTCCCAGTATAATTTAACCCTCCTATAATTAAATTATTACCATCGAATTGTAGAGATGTATTATCAATTTTTAGTTCATTATGCTCGGGATCATATCTAACACCATACCTAAAGTCAAACTCAATATGATTTTATGAACATATTCTCTAGGTAAGGGATCAAGGTGATTTAAATAGTACATCATATCGGGCGAATTACTAAAGTCTTGAATATATTCTTTTGCATCTCTTACACTTTCATCTAGTTCCTCATTGTTTTCCTCATTATCTCTATCAGCTATGTCATTATCGTTTGAAGTTCCTTCTGCGACAACTGATGTATCTAGGAAACTTGGTGCATCAGAAGTCGTCGATCTATTATGTTTTGCTATGCTTTTCTTTGGTGAGCTAAACCTTGATTTCACTTTTTTTATAAACTTTTCACTTTTTATATTAGGCTCTCCATCAAGTTTCTCGGCAATTGTTTGTAAACGCTTCGTGATAGAGAGAAACGATTGTTCTTGAACTATATTTCCTTCTTTCAGAACATTCAACTTTTGTTTTACTATGTTCCTCCTTTGTATTAACAATTTTTTTACTTCAACTTCCTTTCTATTCATATCGAAAGCATCAAATTTTCCTAATTGTAGTACTTGATATAGATCCTCAATAAGCAGTAAAAACAGGTAGCTGGCAGTAAAAAACAGGTAGCTGGCAGCAAAAAACAGGTAGCTGGCAGTAAAAAACAGGTCCCAGGCAGTAAAAAGTAGGTATCTGGCAGTTAAAAACAGATACTTAACAGTTAAAACAGCGTAGTGTTAAGAGCAGTTCAGTATGAATACTAATAATGATTAATAAAGGTAACAGAGCTTATTTCTCCTTATATATGTATGTAATGATCAAATGTCTTTCTATATCTACCATTATTAATGTCACTGTCTTTATTAATCACCATAAAACGATATTTGTCTTTCCAGCACAATTAGCAAATTTCCTTAAACTTATTAAAATTCATATCGCTATTTATGTGATCTTCATATATATGCTTCAAATTCAAATCATCTTGTTTGAAGATTACCAACATATTTGCGTTATCACGTATTAGATGTTCTGGAATACGTGTATAAGTTTGGCAAAGATAAAAGCAATCTACGTCATTATGACGCCCCATACTGAAGTAATCTCTCATAACATTTTGTTTATCACAGGCTACATCATCAAAAATAAATATTGAGTTTTGTTTTACATCTTCAGGCGGTAGAAGGTGGGCGCAGTTATTTAAGGCGTAGTATCCAATTCATGTTATTGGTTTTAGAAGTTCTTCTAAATACTGATATTTTGATTGATAGAGACTTAGAAAAAATATAAATATTTTCAAACTTTAATCCATTGGGATGCTCGATCAAACTAATCATGACATTAGTTTTACCACAGTTTGATGGACTGACAACCAAGCAGCGGATTGTAGATGGTAACAATTCTCCATGTCTCTTCGAGATTTTTATTTCTGCGATATCATTGTTGTTAATAGATAAATCAATTGGCTGTTTTATAATGCGCATGACGGAAGCAAAACTATAAATAAAGCTCAGTCTATGATTGTGTGTGTATATATATTAGATGTGATACTGGTACTATCATCATTCATGAGTAGTTCATGATGCCAAATGCTAAGAATAACAAGAAAATCTGGCAGCGGTATATTGAACTCTGCTATAAATAATTTACCAGTAGAGCTCCATATTCCAGGATATAAATTTTGTGGTCGTGGTACAAAACTTGCGAAGAGATTAGCAAGAGGTGATGTGCATCTATAGGAGAAAAGGCAGCAGCCTTGGCTGTGGCAGCAGCAATGAAAGCTAAAGTTAAATTAGGAATGGGATGCATTAACGGAAAAACTAAAAAAAAATAAAAGTAAAACTGGTAAACCTAAAGCGAAATCTAAAAAGTTTGGTGGATCGTTAGCATTTAAAGATGTAACAAAGCAAGCACGAGTAGCGCTAAAAGGTAAAAATGTGCAGAATGTGAAAGATGCTATTAAAGTTGCATTAAAAGCTGTTAATAAAGTTAAAAAGAAGACATTTATTAAAGCTGCCCGAGTAATACCAATACCAAAGACAGGAGGATTTCTACCACTAATTCCATTATTTGCAGGCTTAAGTGCGCTTGGTGCTTTAGGTGGTGGAGCAGCAGGAATTGCAAAGCATTGCTGTTAATGATGCCAAAGCTGCAAAGCAAAAGCTCGAAGAAAGTAAACGTCACAATGCTGCAATGTAAGAAATAGCTATGGGTAAAGGACTATACATAAGACCTTACAAGCAAGGCTTTGGTCTTTTTTTAGACGACAATAACACTCTGAAGTGTAGAATCAAATGCAGTGAGGACATAGATTTTACTAAACAAGATTCAATAGGACATTTGCTTGGTTTTAAATCAAGAAAATTGGCTGCATTTGGTTACCATGTATCAGATTTTCCAGTCGATATTTTTAGTGTAAATACCATTTGCATAGAATGCAATATTGTGGGTGGATCCTATATTAATGACAGGCAAGCTCACGTTATTCACGAATTTTCCCTACAGTGCCAGCTGGTTTCAACATTGTTGAGACTCCAAGTAACGTTGTCTATTTACCCATCAACACTCGATTTATCGATCAGATTGTTGTTAATATAGTCAGTCAAGATGGTGAACTCATCAATTTCGGAAGAGAGGTGGTGTTATTAAGACTACATTTGAAGGAAGTGTGATCAATAAGTGCAGTGGTAATAAGGTACAACAAACGTGGCGGTTCTAGTAGTCGAAACTATATAAGAGGTATATATTTAAAATCTGCCATCAGTTCTACACGAACCATCAAACCAATAACAGTAAGAAATCGAAAGTTTCTCGAATTTCTTGGTTTTAAGGTAATTTTTAAGAAGTGGATATATTAAATGTCAACGAGAGGGCTTATTTTGACAACACTATTATTAACTCTGAGAAACATACTCATCAACCGTACGCATCTACGTCTTTGAATAATAATAATGAAATTCGCATTCCAATACAACAGCAGGATGTCTACACATTACCCAGTGAAAGTTCATTGTATATTGAAGGTGAATTACTGAAAACTGATAATACACCCTCCAAAACTGCTACATTTGTGAATAACGGTGTCATGCTTTTATTTGATGAAATCAGATATGAAATGGGTGGATATGTAATAGATCGCATCCGCCATCCAGGTCTAACCTCCATTCTAAAAGGATACGTGTCATTCAAGACAAGTGATACTCAATATCTACAAAATAGTGGATGGTTTTTTAATAACAACGAACGGTCACTTATAGTTGACGATCATGGAAATTTTAATGTTTTAATTGATTTTTCCACTATTCTTGGATTCTGCGAAGACTTTAAGAAAATTATTTTAAATTTGAGGCAGGAGTTGGTGTTAATTCGCTCAAATTCGGATACCAACGCTATAATAAATTCTGCAGAGAACAAGTCAGTTAAAGTTGTATTAAATAAAGTATTGTGGAAAATGCCTCATATATCAGTGTCAATGTAGAAAGATTGTAATTGGTTGACTATGTAGCTAGAAACAAGGAATTGGAAGTTCCCTTTATGGGTTGGGAACTGCATGAGTATCCTCTCCTACAAGAAACTCAACGTCACACCTGGAATATCAAGACGGCGATGCAACTTGAGAAACCTAGATTTGTAATTGTAGGTTTTCATACTGACCGTAAACAAAAACAAGTGTTTTAAATCATTTTATTCCTTAATTTCATTTAATATACAAAGAGTTCTATTATAATCATACAAATGTGTAGAAGGCCATGGGGCGGAATCGGGACCACAGCTCCATCCTAAACAAGCATCTAAATCTTGTTCAGCTTTTTGTATATTATCCTCAATCCATTTAAGAATATTACCATGAAGAAAATTTGTAGATGGCTGAAACTTCCAGCGCAACTTTTTAGACTCTTGTAGGGTGCACAATTTGCGAAGTGTACAGTTTCTGGCATAGTATGTCGCTTTACACATGGCTTCATCCATCGTTTTGTCAATGGTTTTATAATTACTTAATATATTTCTTAGTGGAAAAGTGGTATTGTCAAGATATGGATAATATTTGTCATCTAGTAACAATTGAAATAAGTATATTTTGAATGATATTTTAATTGAGGGATGTAATATAATTCAATCGTTTAACGGATACGTACTCATATCCTTCTTTGAGACACACCGCCAACACGCTGTGAATAAACTCATCAAGTTCCATTTTCTTGTCCATCAACAAATCAATGAATTGTAAAGGAGGTTCTATATCATATTCCGATAACGACTTAAAGGCTTCCTCTGGAATTGCCACTTCTTCCAAGATACTCTTTAATAACTTTTATCTTTCTTCACTGTAACAGCACTCGATAATGCAACGTTCGATAAATTTTTTGTAAACTTCAACGGTTGCATAATGCAAAGCAATATGCATCTCACTACACAGATTCTTCATAGTCATGTTTTTCGTTGGAGAGATGAAAAACAAACTGATTTTGATCTGTTAGCTTACAACTTATATACCAGTAATTTGCTGACTCACGAGCACACTATCCAGTTTATAGTAGACATTGCCACACATAATTTTATCGAATACAAATTCTTTTGTTTGGAATGTTATCGTTGTCATCTGAAATTCTTTCATAACCCCAGGGCTTCGTATCTGTGCTTTTAGAATTTAAAATTCTTTTATCATCGTAAGGGTTAGGAATCATCTTATGTTGTCGAATTGTATAAACACAATGCTTTTTAGATCTAATTAGATGCTGTGGCTTGTAAATAATTTCATGATCGAACAGAGTTCTTCTGTAATCTTCAAATGTAGTTTTCTTAACACTTGCAGATGTAGAACCCTTTGACTTTTTAACTATCTTGTTATTATGAACTTTATAAACATACATTTTTGCTCGAAGGCCTACAAATTCTAGCATGATTTTTCCATTATTTTCATCTTTCATCAAACCTGGCACTTTTCTTTGCTTTTCTGTTCTATTCCATATGGATTATGAGGATCATAATCAGATGTATCAAACCTCTTTAATATACTCATAAATAACAGGCACATTCAATTGATAAATTAGGCTATCGGTATCTGTGTACAGGAGTTTTGCTTTATTTTTAAATTTTTGCAAGATATAATCATAGTGAAATTCATACAGAAAGGTTTTAGATATATCTAGAACACAGAATCCTGCGTATATAGGTTTATTAAATAACATTTCTAATTTATTCATTTCTACAGTAATCATATCATCATAAAAATGCTACAACTGTGGAAATTAGGTTTTGCAATATAATTTTGAGTCCCATAACGGCCGTCCTATTTAGTGGTCATACGGACATCTCTATATTTCCGTACGTGTTCCATTAATTTGCCGTACACAGCATTTATCATTAATTTATAAAAATTCTTATCAAAATCATTTTTAGCTTGCTGACGCAACGTGGTGTTTAAATCAATATACATTTTCAACCACGCAGCTTGTTTGAATCTGAGAATCCTGTTAATTTTCTTTAAACGTAATCCATGCTTCATATACAGCTTTAAATTTCTATAATAAACAACATAATTACTTTTTGGATACAATGTTAGTAATAATTTCTTTAATTTTGATCTTGAAGCTACTGGTGGTGTCATGTGTTGTGAAGCTAAAGGTAGATAACTATGAATTTGATGTAGATAAGTGGGATATTCTAAGTCACAATCGAAAATATAGCCAACTTCTGCATTATCTGAAATATTTATTATATCTAAATTTTCAATTTCATTCTCTTTCACAAATTCAAATTCTCCATATGGGAAATATTCAGACATTGCAGCCTAATATAAATTGTTTATATCAAAATACATTAGATATACAGATTCTTGACTTGAATCATAGAGATTTCCCATATATTTATTATTTGCCTTTGCATATCTATTGGAACACTGAGACACTCCACCACGAATACCTCTCTCAATAAACATAAGTTTTTCGATATCCGTTAAAAGTTCTAAGTGTACTCCAGTCGTTTTAAGCATAGCATCGAACGCTAAACCTGGAGCAGTATAAAAATGTAATGGATCCAATTCATATGTTAATAAACAAGTTCGTCGAAAATTTTCGAATATATAAGCAAGAAGGAGAACATCACTTTTCAAGTATAAATCAGAATAATCACCTAACGTTTTTATGTTAAATGTTTTCCAAATATTAAGGGCATGCTGATAATCTTCATTTTTAATACATTCATCATGCAATTGACTATAGAAATTCACTTTTGGTGGTAAACGTGTTTCAGTGAGTTTTTCCCACGAATCAATATAATCGTAAGAAAAAATACCCTTTCTTATTAATAAATTAAATTCTTGATCAGTATTACAATAAGCCTTAACAATGGTTTTCTTTTCATTTTCTAAATAGGAAGATAATTTATCAAGACTACTAGACATAAAGCGGAATGAGTCGATGAATCGCAAGTGTACAGCAGTACCTTCAACAGTTTTAGTAAATGAAATATATTTTTCTTTATTAACTGGTAGCAACCGAACTGGACCTGCAAAAGCCAATTGTTTCATTATAAAATTTGCATCATAACCGCTTAAATTATGAAAAACAACAGGTATATCAAATGAGTTTTGATAATTTAGATTACAATCTTGATGAGCAGCACAAGAGGCTAAATTGAATTGTATTCAATTGTTTTAATAAATAAAATATTTTAAAACCTCACTGTGTTTAATTTTTAAATAATAAAAAGTAATCAAATTAAGTAAGATGCAGATATTCTTTAATTAACACAACCAGCAACAGTTACTTGGAATCACTTTTATCAAAGTAAGAACTAGGAACATGTTTTGATCCATCAGCACCCTCAAAATAATCCTTAGTTTCACATGTGAAACATTTTCTGTTTGGCAGGTCGCAATCTCCACCACATTTGCATGCACTTATACTTTACTGGAACAGGCATATTGCAATTAATAACACTTCCGCTCAGCACGATTCTAAATTGCTAATAATTGAAATAAATGAGCGTCACATACTTTTATAACAGCCCTTACACTAAACAGGTTAGGTATCCACAAAATAATATACAGAGTGATAAAAATAAAACTTTATTTTATAGTAATAGACATGCAACAAAACCTTTCATAGTAAATACGTGATCGATGATAATTATCTAAAACACTACTTATAATAAATGAGACATCATTGATTCTTCTTTGAAAGCGAGCTCTATCTCTAGCCATCTGCATCCAATCTGATTTTCTCGCTTTTTCAAACCAACCATCAGGATCCATAAGTATAATGGTTTTATTATTGTCTAAGTTAAACACAACCCGATTTTGGTCACTCATTGTATTAGAAGAAAATCGATTAAACAATAAACTTCAAGTGTTAAACACTTTCGCTCAGCATGAGTATAATACGATTATTATTATTAAAGTAGCTTAGCGTCATCTATCTACACACTTGTAACCCCTCCCAAACATTGTGACGTAGACAGCTGAAAGCTATGCCGATCCTGCTCCAGTCGCCATCTTGAATTGTGGAGCAGGATCGGCATAGCTATTCTACTTTTAATATATGTTTTGTGGTTGATATGGTGTTAAAAAAGACAAATTAAAAAATTAACATTTAATATGGTTACTGGCGATTAAAAAGTATTAATTTATTTAGAGTTTGTCTAATTTTTTTACCTTCAATAACTTCTGTTTGTGTTTTGCATAAATTATAAAACCTTATCTTTATAAAAGAAGAACAAATAGATTTTATTAACATATATACATGATTGCTTTGGAATTCATATTCAAAAAAGTGGTTTGATAGACTGGGAAATATATTTTTATTATAATACATTTGACTAACTGTATTAGCCATTGTACTTATATAAATACTTTCTCTTGGAACCTTATTTCCAGTGACAGAAAGTAATCTTCGAATGTAGTCTTCGCATTTCATACATATTGCAATGAGTCCCTCTGATGGCCACAGTAAACCTCCTAAAAAACAAACAATTTGAATATATATATATAGATCATTTTATAACATCTTCAAATACCTCTGTCTTTTTTACTCAATAACTTCAATCTGGATGTAGTAACATTCTTGGTTCAGTCTTGTATAGCCTGTACACAGATGGGACATTTTATGACTTTCGTGACCATTTTGATGACATAACCACAAATATAGAAAACATTTTCTATGTACTCGCTTAATGATGGTGAGTAGCATATGTCAGTCGTGATCCTCAATCGAAGTAAATAATTCATTTTCATCAATGTTATATTTTCTGGCAACAGAATAATCGATGATGAATGAATTCTTCTGATTGGCTTTCTTCTTATTGATATTGCTTGGTAATGGCAGAATTGTTGTGGAGTCTATTACGCTGCAGTTTCCTCCAACGCCTTTGACTTGGGCATATAATAAGAGTTTTCGATAAGTATGTTGCATTTGAAGGGCATTGGGATTATTATTCCATCCATTTCTACTGCTGAATTTAAAACAATTAGTAAAACGTATACATTAAACCATTCCCAGAGAGTTTGAGAGAGGTTGATTAAATAAAGTATTTTTATTTTCAAGAACATAAAATAAATTTAATTTATGCAACAAGTACAAACATTAAGTGTTTATTACACGCGACGTGAAATTGCACTTCGAGTGTAATAAACACTTTTTGTATGAGTTGCTTACAATATTTTTTCTACGTTCATGCGAAAACCAAAAAATATTTTATTTAGATGACACTAAGTCTAGGAAAATATGACGTCGATATGAACGTATATGTTTGTCATGATGACAAAACGCTGTAGTAGAGTGACAGATGAATGCAATAAACATTTTATTGCACTAGTACAATAAAGAACCACTTTTTCCACTAAATATAGTTCAATAAAGTTTTGTTTTTTGCATGAACGTAGAAAAATTAAATTTATGTTCATTGTCAAATTTTATAATAAGTTTTGCTAGAAAGGTCAAACAAGTGGTTTAAACTTACCGAATGCTAAAAAACAACTCAATATGATCTTGACTAAATTTGTACATGAGCAGATAACTCATGTTCATTGTTTTTATGTAGTCGTCAAAAATCCCAATGGTTGAAGTTAAGGAAATAATAAAGCCAATAAATGGTGTTTTTCTAACCGAATTCGTCATTAGTACTCCTTCATTATTTTTACATTGGGATAAATAAACATTTAATTTTTTGCAAGAATGGCCTCCACAAGTATTTATTATCGACTCTCAATGTTGCTTTATACCCTTTTACTACGGCGATCTAGAATTCAAGATGTCAATAGCTCTATCCATCATTCCCAAAAATTGTATAGTTGGGCCAGCGTTCTGGAAATCAGAAACTTTCAAGTCGTCCTTCAAAAACTATATTGCATCTGCTACACTGCTACTCAAGGTTTGAGCAGCCAGCTTAACCTAAAAAATTTCACAGTTCTTCATATTACAATAAAAAAAAACATTACCCTTGTATATCAATTGGGGAATAGAGCATCTGCAGCACGTGACTAAATAGACTGGTTTGGAGGGTAAACAAAGAAATCATAATCTCAAACGTATTTATTAATATGTTTCAAAGTGGTTGTGTTTTGGCATCTGGTAATAATTTTCAAGTTTGTTGTGTTATATTTTCGTAGTATTTTATGATTACAACATTCTAGGTATATATACAAATCATTTATAGCGTTTATTCATACACGTTGTCACAAGTGGTAAAATGTATAGAGATAAAATTGGATAATTGGAATAGATCTATTAATATATAAATTCAGCAAAATGTAGTGGCAATGAAGAAAATTTTCCTAAAACTTTGTATGCAGGTTTCTTTATGGCATATTATATTTATAAGTTTTGCTTTGGTATCATTTACAATGTGTATATATTCTAACCTGGTATAAACTGTTTTGAACATTATCCTTTCAAATTTAATTTTGGAGGTGTGCTCTTTTGAAACTATTTAATCAAGTATTTCGCCTTTCAGAGGTTAACTGGTTAATCTGTTTACGCTTGTTAAATCCAGAGCGGATTCTACAAAAGTGAACTTGTCCTTCACAGAATTACTTCCACAGTTTCATTACTATACAAAAATTAGGCATTTTGAAATACAATAGAAATATTCTATATTAACTGGAATAAATGCGAGTTTATAATATAGTTATAGTTGTGTTTATCCCCCAAACAACAATCTTGAAAATCGTGACGTCACATGCAGATGCCCTATTGGAATAAAACATTATTTAGCTACAAAAAATATGTTGAAGAAGTAAAATTAGTTTTCTGGAAACGAAGAGCATTCTTGAAAATTGAACAACTCAAATATCAGTTGTTCGATTCGAGAAGTGATAATATTGAAAGGGTTCGTTGTGTTCCCTCACCTTCATTCTCTGTCGGCGCCATTTCATATGCCCCTTTCTCAGTTTTACTCCAAGAGATAAACCTTCACTTTTCTGAAGTTCATACAACTTTTCAATATATTTCCATTCTACTGGCTTATTTTCATCATCCAGAAAATTTTTTAGATCCCCTAAGGTGTTTCTCATTAGTTTGAGCATATGACAGGGATCTAAAATGGCATATACCTTGTCATCAGTGTTGGGGTGTTTGAAGTATATGTCTTGTACTGTATTGTATTTTTCCCTAAAACACAACCAAGACATTTCAACATTGTTATGTTAGCAGAAAATGACCATCACATGTTATTGAAGTTATTTTCACTCCCCCATCTGCCAATCGTATCAGTGACAAGATTTGCCTTTTCATTTCCACTGAGGGCTTCAATAAAAAAATATGCTACTGGTATCTTCCAGTGTTCTGTGTGGCAAACAACAAGAAATACCAAGGCCTCTGTAGCAAGACTTGCAAGGTCATCTGTATTGTCATATCGGAAATTAACATGCCCATACAACTGCTTTCCATCTGATAGCATCTGCTTCTTTATGGCCATTTCATCAATTATCAGGGAATATATTGTTTGTTGTTGGATTTACACTGATCAGACCTCAATTTGAGAATATCAAATGATGATTGGGTGAACCCTGGCTTGCATTCAATTCCACTATAGATTTTTCTTATGGTTGCTAAATGAGGGAGGCATAAATCCATAGTTTTACGGACATAATCGTATGCTTTTCTTGAGTAGGATAATAAAGTCATGGCAAAGTCACGTAGTTCTGGAGAATATTTCGAACAAGATAGTCCGGTCCTCCTTCTATTCTTTAGAATAATAATAATAAGTTTATTTATCTAATTTATAGTACAATTATAAAATTGACTACACATTTCTATACAAATAAACCAAAGAATCATTTATGCAGCTTTTTTGCGATAAAATTATAATTATTCCTCCTTCCCTCCATTCCCCATCACATACAATACATTAACAAAAAAATATATATATGCATTTATATGTATACCTTATATACATATATAGTATAAGTATATTGAGCCATCACATTCCATAGACAAGTACCATCCAAGTAAATAGCAGTCCTGTTTTGTAAAATCAGTGGTTAAATTAAAGTATTAATTAGTGAAACTTGTGCTACTGTAGATTTATCTTACCCGTATTAATGTGGAAGATTAATTTCTGATTTTTAATTGAAGTGTACTACAATAAAACTGCATTTGATAATAGCATGTAGTGAATACAGTGTACAAGTGTTCCTTTTTAAAGGCAATATAAGAAATAGGAACAAACAATTTTAAATTCGATAAATAGACTATGGGAAAAAGCAGATAACACGTGTACACAGTGGCAAATATACAGAAGTATGACTGATTTTACAGAAACGCAAAAACAATAATCAGTTATTTACGAAGCTATCAAATACGTACAATAAACAATCAGAAGAAGTGAAGCAGCAAATAGGGGAAATTCAGTTGATAGTGCAGAAATATGATAACAAAATAAAAGAACTTGAAGAGAAAAAACGACACATTAGAGAATAAGTTTATTGAATTAGATAGGAAAGTCAGGAAGAATAATATAATATTATATGGATTAAATAAACAAGTAGATCTTAAAAATAGTGTTTTGGAAGTATTAAACGAAATGTAGAAATTTTAGATGATGATATAAATGATGTATATTGTTTGGGTAAAAAGAAAAGGTGGAAACGCCAGAATAGAGTTTCGATTGTATCAGAAGAAGATTCTCATAATAAATAACTCCAAGAATTTTTGCGAAAAAGGCATTTGATGATGATTTAACTTCTGCAGATAGAGCAACTACCAAAATTTTGTTAAAACATCGCTGGGAAGCAAGACAAAATGTTTAAGAGCAACTATCAAAGGACAGAAACTTCTTATTGGCACAGAATTATTAGACAAATTGATAAAAAAAGGCCTGGCTGACTGTTATCGTTTGGGTAAAAAAGTTAAAGATAAAAATCGACCTGTCGTTGTCGAGTTTTTGCGTTTATGGGAAAGAAACGAAATTTTCTATGAGGCGACACTGAAAGGCTCAAGACTGGTTATAGCTGAACTTCTTACTGCCCAACGTTACAAATTATACAGGGAGGTCCGTAGTAAATTCAAAAAATGGAGTAATTGTTTTTATTAAAGACAATAAAAAATATTTTGTCAGTAGTCATGCTGAATACGTAAAAATTTGTTTTTTTTAGGATATTATGTATCTCATTGTACTTAGATTAAGTCTCAAATCATATGTATTATTTTGCAATTTAAGATTACTAATATTGTCAAATTTTATTGTTTATACAACATTATAAATATATATATATATATATATATATATATATATATAGATATATATATATATATATATGGGAGATGTGCACCTCGCGTGCGTGCAATTTATTTTCTTTCAGTTTTTTCTTGCAGGTCTTTTTTTACTATTTTGATAGTTTTTTTTAATTGTTTATATATTCTTTTTGTTTATACTTTTTATTTTGTAGATGGAGGAAAATATAACATTTGCTCACTTTAATATTAGATCCCTTTTACCAAAATCCCTTGATCTTAAGACTCATTTATTGGAAAGGAAATATGATGTTTTATAGAAACATGGTTAAATCATGGTATTCCTAATGATACTATATTAATTGATGATTATAATTTGGTGAGGAGAGATCGCTCTGTTTGTAGGGAGGAGGAGTTCTTATATACATTAAGAGAAGTATTTCTTTCACTATTTATACCGTTAATAATAGTATAGAGCAACTATGGGTAAAAATTAAATTAAAAAAGAAGCAGTTTGCAATTGGGGTGGCTTATAGGCCATGGAATGTTCAAGTTGTTGATTTTCTTCTGGAGCTCACATTTAGTCATATTGGCCATGATTGTGATAATATGTTTTGTATGGGAGATTTTAATATAGATTTACTTAAACCCCGTCACTCTAATTCGCAAAAATTATATCGATTACTTGAATCTTTTGGTTTATCTCAGATCGTTGATTCCCCTACACGTATTACTCTTAATTCGGTGTCCCTTATTGATCTTATTATAAGATCTAATGAAAACAGTGTTTCCTCTGTAAAAGTCACATCATTGAACCACATGTCAGATCACGAATTAACAGCTTGTAACTTGGATATTCCTTGTGATACAAATCAACCTATATTTAAAAATGTAAGAAATTTTAAAAGCTTGGACTTGGATCAATTTTTGCTAGATCTTGGAAAAATTCCATTTCAGAGGATATTTGCCTTAAATAATATAGATGAAAAAATCGTTTTATTTAATGAGAGTATTATTTGATATCCATGCTCCATATAAAAATATTAGAATTACCAAATCCTACTCTCCATGGATCACTGAAAACATTAAACTGTTGATGTTAGAGATAAAGCTTATACTAGGTGGAGACGTAATAAAAGTATTCCTCACTATGATTATTATAAGCAGTTAAGAAACTTTACAACTTTAGCATGTAAAAGAGAGAAGAAAGCATATTTTGAACAACGTCTAAGCGGAGGAGTGAATAATTTGTGGAAGGAGCTTAAGTTACTAAATATTGGAAATAAAAATGTAAATATTCCAGATCATTTAAATAATCCTGATGCCGTTAATGACTATTATATTAATAATATTCCTAACCTTCTCCCTGATCAAAATACTTTAGATCTTTACTTAAATAAACGTACCTCAAATATTGGATTATTTAAATTTGAAACAGTAGATGTAGGAACTGTTCAGGATATTTTGTATAAAACTAAATCTAATGCACAAGGCCTCGATGGTAATAATCTAAAAATGCTTTTAATGTGTTGTCCAATCATATTGCCTTATTTAACACATATTATTAATGAATGTTTAGTGCAAGGTTTCTTCCCTGAATGTTGGAAAGAAGCAGTAGTTAAACCGTTACCTAAAATACTTCAATATAAAGATCTTCGTCCCATTAGTATCCTGCCAACTGTTTCTAAAATTTTAGAACGTATTGTAGATCGACAGCTAAGATTCCATATTTCAAATTTTTCCTTACTCCCCAACATACAGTCAGGTTATAGACCACATCACAGTTGTGAAACTACCCTGTTAAATATAACAGATTACATATTTTGTAAGCTTCATTTGAATAATGCCACAATTTTAGTGTTAATAGACTTTTCCAAAGCATTTGATACTTTAAATCATAAGTTGCTTTTAGCTATTCTTAAATCAATAAATTTAGATCCTCTCGCTCTAAACTTTTTTGAAAGTTATTTAATGAACAGAAGTCAGAGAGTGAAAATAGCTTCACAGGTTTCCAACTCTCTCATGGTATCTAAAGGTGTTCCGCAAGGTTCAATACTTGGCCCACTTCTGTTTTCGTTATATACTAGTGAATTTCAAAAGCTGTTAAGGACTGTAATATCCATTTATATGCGGATGATACTCAAATTTACCACTCATTCGACTTATCACAATTTCGCCAAGCAGAAGTGTCCTTAAATAATGACCTTAATAACTTGCTTCAAATTTCAAAAAATCATGCTCTCCATATTAATCCTACTAAAATTGTAGCTATCGCATTTTTGCCGCGTAAATTTAAGCAAAATATTAGTGATCTTATTAAGTTAAATTTGGATAATCAGGATATTACATTTTGTAACGAGGTTAAGAATCTTGGTATTATTATCGATTTATCGCTCAAATTTAAAGCCCATGTTAAGAAATGCATTTGTTTGGCATATTTCAATCTTAAAATGATTTATAAGTGTCGACATTATTTAATCAGGAAAGCTAAAATTGTTCTGACAGAATCCTTAGTATTATCTAGATTTAATTTTGGGGACACCATTTATGGCTCTTGTATTTGCTCTGATGGCATCAGGCGTATTCAAGTTGTTCAAAATGCCTGTATGAGGCTCATGAGGTGGGTTGGCTCAATATGTCAATAATTATATGATTTCAAATATACGTCAATATAAAAAAGGCAATTATTGCCAACACTTAATCATGGATACAACACCATACATGTAAATTACTACTTACCGCCTAAAATGAAAAAAACTATTGGTCAAAGGTCAAATCTTTATCTTGGACCGAAATTATTGAATAGTGTACCCAACATCATATTAAATGTATCTTCATTAAATTTATTTAAAATAAAACTTAAAACTTATCTATTGCACACACCACGAGAAGTAATATGTAACCTAATTAATAATCGTTACCAATAAGTAAAATACATAATATGCCGTTATGCTATATGTTGATTATTGCAATGTGTGTTAGTAGCATTTTGTAGATTTCTTTGTTGTTCTGTTTTATATTTATCGTATATTTATATCATATGTTGTATGTATGTTTGTTTTTGTTTTTATCACTAGTTGAGTAATATACTTAGTATAGTTTTATGTATAATATTATTATTGTTATATTTTAAACATGTGTAACCCCAGACAAGCTTGCTTAAGGGGATTATGTTTATTTACTGTTTTTACTTTAATTGTATCATGTATTGTAGTCTTAATAGGTAAATAAACTTTATTATTTATTTATTATTTATCACATTACAACACACCAACTCCTTAAAAAATTATCTGTCAGTGGTAAGTATCCAATGTTTTACATCCTTTTTAAATTTATGAAGTTTAATCTCCTTTTTTTAGGTTTTCTGGGAGCACATTTTATAGTTTGGGAGCTACCTTTTAGTACTAGAATATCTGAAAATTTAATAATCTAGTGTCACAAATGCTTAAAAGTTAAAGACAAAAAAGTTATGCGTTAAAATAACCGTTGACCTACCCAAAACGGACGCCTATGACCGGTACTAGAAATTCGCAATTGATGGAATCGATTCATCTTTGAAGGCTAAACAAGCGTACCAGTTTTTGTTTTTCTAAGTAGAAGCGTTCTGGAGGTATTTAAAACAAAACTATTTACAAGGCGCCATCTTCAAAGAGCTCTAGGCCTTAGGAAGCATTTTCGGACTAGGTGAATTGGGTTAAATTGTCTTAAAATTATCTGAAGAATCTCCGGTCTTCGTTTGTCAGGAGAGTTTCTGGACAACCTGTATAAGCTTTACGAAAATTAATTAAAAACTAAACAAAATTTTATGTTTTGCTCCTATGCTATTTATTAAATAATGTAATAACTTAAAATTTAAATACCTAAATCTTCACTATCTTGAATTCTTGCTCTTCTTTCCCCGATTTTTGCATACACATTTTCATTATGTGTCCACGCATTACGATTTCCAAATTGTTGTTTAGCTTCTTGGAGAAGTTTTCTTCTTATGTATGTTAAATCTTCAGTGACAAATATATTTTTCCCTTTAAAGACATTGCAGTTTTTTAATAAACAATGTTTATGTTCCAAAAACTTGAACTTAATAACAGGCCTTGCATTAATTTCATTGTTATTAGTTTTTCCAATCCTATAGCATTGTTCAATATCCCCTTCTGTTAACTCTCTGTTATAATGCACATTTATAAGTTGTGTTACCAGAGTTGCTAGTTTTTCATTTTCTTCTTCTTTAAGTCCATAAATGCATATATTTTTAATTTTTGCATCTTGCTGTATATTGTCTAATTGTCTTTCCATTCGGACGACTTTACCTTGTAAGGTTTTTTGTTGGTCTTTTCGAAATTGTACCTTATCAGTAACACTTTTTACTATTCCATTTAAAAAATCCTCATCGGACAGCAACTCTCGAACTGTTTCCTTAACAATGGATTTTATATGTATTTTCTCTTGATGTACTTACTTACTATTAAGCGAGATACATGGGAGTGGCCCTCTTATGTGATACAGCCTGTATATTGCCGTGAATTACTAAATGTAGATACTCGTAAAAATAAAAAAATCAAATTAACATTAAACAACGTTAAAGCAACAACTTCAAACATATTACATTTTAGTATTAAAACCCAACATAAAAATTGTATAGTGCATATTTTTGTAAAATTATATAAAATTTAACATTTGGAAAAATAAACAGTGCGTTTCGCTAAGTGAACACCCTATACGTATATGCTATGTCGAATTTGAATAGTTTCATATCAATGTTATTTAAAGCAAAGCTTTTTTTTATAAATTTAATGAAAAAAAAGTTTTTCATATGTAGGCAAGTTTGTTAGACACATTAGATACAGGTATATTAAAGTAACAACTTTGTAATATTTTTAAAATTTTAGTTACGTAAATGTTCTTATTTTTAATTTTACTGTTGTTATTATTATTTCAGTTTAATTCGACAGCTTTGTTGTAGAATAAAAATTGAATGTCAATTTATTCCAACAAATTCAAAAATCGTTTATTAACTTTTCCACAGATATGGCTGACTGATAAATTCTATAAGAGCTAAAACATATCATTGCAAATATATCACAAGTATCAGAGTATTAAGCGCTGTTGCCAAAAAATGGAAGTCTGAACGAACGGCACTACACACGGAAGTGGCTTAGTATTACTAATATCTAAATATATACAACCTACAGCCGACTGCAGCGCCACCGATATATAGCCGAACTAAAAAGTTTCACTAAAGATAAATTTATGACAAAATCACTTCCAACCGAAATTTGGCCATAAGCTTAGTAGAGGCATCTGTGGCATTTGTACCAAATCTTACTAGTTTTCCTTGTCACTTCCATCGACGGAAGTGGCGAGGTTATATATGAAGTGGTAACGTGCGTCGTGTATCTACTTTGGAAGTGACAAAGTGCATACCATACATATATATATATATATGCGTTAAGGAATAGACTTGTAAAATTAATTAACCAGGTATAGCAGTCACTAGGCAAGAAAAAAGAAAACTCCTTATTTCTATTCAAGCTTTCGAAGCCTTTATTGCTTCTTCATCAGGAAACTACAAAAATGTATACTAATTATCAAAATGTAAAAAAGGATAGGTAAAGGGGACTTACGAAAAAGATTGAGATTAATAAAAGTGCAATGGAACCATCCATCAGAACAGAAAACTTCAAAAAAACATCATCACAATGTTACAACTTCTTACATCATGTGTAATATTAAAAGAAAACATTAAAAACACTGGTATATAACCAGGATGAACACAGATTACTCGAACATATTATGTGGTTATATACCAGTGTTTTTAATGTTTTCTTTTAATATTACACATGATGTAAGAAGTTGTAACATTGTGATGATGTTTTTTTGAAGTTTTCTGTTCTGATGGATGGTTCCATTGCACTTTTATTAATCTCAATCTTTTTCGTAAGTCCCCTTTACTTATCCTTTTTTACATTTTGATAATTAGTATACATTTTTGTAGTTTCCTGATGAAGAAGCAATAAAGGCTTCGAAAGCTTGAATAGAAATAAGGAGTTTTCTTTTTTCTTGCCTTGTGACTGCTATACCTGGTTAATTAATTTTACAAGTCTATATATATATATATATGGTAAACAGTGAGTAAAACGTGTTCAAGTTGCTCCTGCTTTTCGTGTTGTTTAGTGTGTTTCTACAAAGTATACATTCTTTTCTCCGGGATATTTTTATCTGTAAGGTGGAAATATATGAGTTGCATCAAAATGCCATTTTCTAAGCAACAAATAACAGAAATAAAAGACATGTTGGTATCAGCTATCACTGAAACCTTAACACAAAACAAGGAATTAATGCAAAGTATAGCCACTGCTGTTGTGAGGCAAATAAAGGATGAAATCGAGGACAAGTTAAACGTTTTGAAAAAAACTGTAAGTGACCTGTCGAAAGAAAACACATACCTCCAACAAGAAGTAAATAAACTAGAGCAGCAGGAAAATAGAAACAATTTAAGAATAATTGGGTTGAAAGATGAGAGGGGTAAAACCTTAAGGAATACCCTAATCAACATGATAAATAAACGGTATAAAATTAACTTCGATTCATCTAATATTGAGTATATATTCCGGGCTAAGGGCAATAATAATAAAGGTCCAGTAATAGTTAAATTTAATAACTACTGCGATAAACGTTTTTTGATGGGAAACAAAAGAAATTTAAAAAACTCTGGTTTATTCTTCGTAGACGATTTAACACGTGCAAGCTTTACGTTATTTAAAAGGACCAAGGAACACTATGGTAATAATAAAGTATGGACTCTGGATGGAACTATTTTCTGTAATGACGAAATGGAAAACGAAGAATTAATTCCTTGGAAGATATCAACTCGTTATAATATTATTTTGCTTTGTGGCACAAAAAACATTTATTATATATATTTTTTTTAATCAAAGAGCAGCTTACATTAAATTGCTCAATAAAATACAATTTGGTTTATATAGATTGGAGTACATTTTTTCTTACTTTAACTTAATTGTTCTAGTTAAGTCTAATAAATCTTTTCGCTTTTTTATACAATATTTCAATTCATATTAGTATTATATTTTGCTAATTTTCAGTATGACAAAAGCCAGTAATTCTTGTTTTGCATATTTGAATGCACGCCCGTTAATGGCACATATAGGATATATAAAAGAGATTGTTTTTGACAAAAAATATTCAGTCGTAACTGTTTCGGAAACGTGGTTAAACTCTAATATTTGTGATAGTAGTGTTTCATTGCCAAATTATAACATATACAGACAAGATCGCGATGGTAACTGTGGAGGAGTTGCATTGTATGTGAGTAACTCTTTAAGAAGTAAGCGGATTGTTACAAGTAAGGTAGGTCGCAATTTTGGGTAGAAATTTTACATAGTCATTGCAGTATTGCGGTATAATAATAATAATAATAATACTCATTTATTGCCCAACAGATACAAGATCCAGTTACAGGACAAATACATAATATAACAAGAATTTTTAACAAAATACAAAAGAAAAAACAATTTCCAGTGCATTTACATTAAGAATCACAAAACTATTAAATGTAGCAAAAAAATTAAAAAGACGGAATTAATAAATGAGATTCTACAAATCTATAAAATATAAGAAAAATAATAGAAACACTTCATTTAAACCAAATACTAAATACAAAAAGCAAGTATATATTAAAACAGATGTTGGTATTCAATAATAAAAAAACGCAATTGTTTAACATCTACAGAATGAATGTCACAAAACATACCAATTTTATTTAAATTACTACACATGACATACAATGGAGAGCGCAGCATTATATTGGTTCTAGCTAATGGTAACACAAAATCAGCAACCCGTCTTGCAGAATATTGCGGAACATGAAAATTTAATGCGTGCAATAGATCACAACAGTCAAGTTCATTATGTAAAATTTTGTAAATCAATGTACAACTAGAAATGACACGTCTAACTTCTAATAATGTAACATCAAAGGTGTTCAATAATACATCATGACTAAATCCTCTTTCCGGATACGAACCATACTCTTTAAAATAAAGAAATTTCAAGAACTTTCTTTGTACACTCTCAATAGTTGCAATATGACACCTATAAAACGGGAACCATACTATCGAAGCATATTCAATTTTGGATCTAACGTAGGAGTAATAGAGAACCTTAAAACTTTGTGCATTACGAAAATTTCTACAATTTCTAATTAAGAACCCTAACATCTTTAACGCTGCTGATACGATTAAGGAAATATGTCCATTAAACGACCATTTGCTATCAAAAGTTATGCCCAAATCTCTATTACTATTACAACGAGATAACACTGACGAATTTAAACTGTATTCAAATTCAACAAATTGTTTCTTCAAAGAAATACTCATAATTTTACACTTGCTAGTATTTAAGTATAATTTATTAATGGTACACCAAGTCTCAATTTTATTAAGCTGACCTTGAATAAATTCACAATCATACACTGATTCCACGCTATGATATATTTTCAAGTCATCTGCAAATAAAGCAAATTTGCAGTCTATTATACTACTAATATCATTTATAAATAATAAGAATAGTAAGGGCCCCAAATTAGCTACATTGGGAAAACCTGAAGTTAACGAGAATATTTGCGAGTTATAACCGTTGTAAGATACAAACTGAGATCGGCTGGAAAGATAGTTTTTTACTAATTTTATAAGGGAGTCACTAAAACCATACTTAAGTAATTTTGACAGCAATATTCCGTGGTCTATACGGTCAAAGGCTTTACAGAAATCCGTGTAGACCACATCAACCTGCCCCTGACAATCTACTACCTGGTCTACATACTGAGAAAACATAATCAAGTTAGTAACAGTCGAACGGCCTTCCATAAATCCATGCTGGTAAGGAGAAATCAAGTGACTCACTGAATTATAGATACGATTGTAGATACATATCTCTAATACTTTTGCAAAATTACTCAGTATTGAGATAGGCCTGTAATTACTTAATACTGAAGGATCACCTGATTTAAGTACAAGACAAATTCGAGCAATTTTCCATAAATTTGGAAAGGTAGACGTTCGAAGCACTAAATTGAATATTGTAAGTTGAACAAAAACGAATCTACAGTCCTTAACCAGGAAACTTGGTATTTGGTCAGAACCCGATGTCATTTTATGTTTCAGTTTATTAATAGCTGTTAATATCTCATTCTCAGTAAATTCCGCAATATGCAAAACAGGTATGTTTCCCAAGTCAACAGCAGACATGTCCGGATCGGAAGAATTTATATATACGCTGCCAAAATAGTCTCTAAATCCATCAACTATTGCCTGAGGAGATTCGTACTGTAATTCACCCATACTTAGACAACCAGGTATTCTGGAGCAGCATTTTTTGCCCTGAATATAACTCCAAAAATAATTAGGATCACCTTTCAGTCTCTCTTCTACATGTGATAGGTATACATTATATGCATCCCTCGTTTGCCTTTTAATAATTTTTCGTAATTCCTTCAAATTCTCCAAATCAACCAATGACTTTGACATTTTATATTTACGCAGGGAACGATTTTTCAGTTTTATGTTACTTATGTTTGAACGAAACAGGTATTAAACCTGAATTACTACATCTTTTAAATATATATAATTTTAATTTAATAAGTTTTTATTGCCGACCTAGTTTAAAATGTGGAGGTGTTAGTATATGGTCAAAATATACCACAAATATAAAAAACATAGATCTATGTGATTTTTGTGTAGAGAAAGATATCGAAATTTGTGCTTTGTCTTATAAAACAAATAGGTCTTTAAATATAATCATAAATTGTTATCGTTCTCCTTCTGGAGATGTCGATGTCTTCTTAAGTACATTAGGAAATGTATTTGATTATTTATTTAAACCGAATTTCTTTTTATGTGGCGATTTTAATTTTGATAAATATGTATGTCATAATTTTGTAAAACTGTGTGATCTATTATCATGTTTTAGTCTCGCTCATATTGTTAATTGGCCTACTAGAGTAACTTCAACCACATGTACTATAATTGACCAGGTTTTTACAAATGTATGTAAAACTAATGTTATTTGTTGTGTTGTTGATAATGTATTATCTGATCATCGTACAGTTTTAATAGATGTAAATTTTGACTGTGATGATTATGTAAATGATAAGATTATTAGGAAAAGAAACTTCAGTCATACTAATATTCACAATTTTAAAAGCACTTTGATGAATAATGATTGGTCATATTTAGAAACCTTACCAGATTTCAACGAGGCTTTTCACTGTTTCTACGGTATTTTTAGTTCTGCATTCAGTGCATGTTTTCCTAAACGAGAGATACGTTTAAAAAACAAGAATAAAAATTGGGTTGACCAAGACGTTGTTTTTTCAAGTCAGTCACTAAAAAATTTGTTCTTGTTTAAGGATGTTAATCCAGATTTTAAAAACGCTTACAAAATTGCTAAAAAAAATCACACTGCTTTATTAAGTAACAAAAAGAAACAATTTTATCAAACCAAAATAATGCATTCCGAAAACATGGTGAGAGCCTCTTGGAATGTGGTATCGGAATTAACAAAAAAAAAGAAAGAACACTCTAATATTTGCATTGATAAAAATGGCACATTGAATGATAATCCATATGAAATATCTAATGATTTTAATCAGTTTTTTGTCCAGACTCCTCTAAGACTTGTACATGAAGTGCACTCTGCGCGCACTGCAAGTGCTGATACACAATTATTGCAGTTAGACTTTGCTAATCAGCACTCAATGTATCTGACCCCTTATACGCCAAAGGAACTATCACTTTTATTAAACCGGAAACTGAAAAATAAAAAGTCTTCAGGGGCTGATGAGATTCCCGATTTCATTTTAAAACAGGTTATTGATATTATTATAGCGCCACTGACGTATTTAGTCAACAAGTCGTTTGAACTTGGAATTTTTCCGCAAATTTTAAAAACTAATAAAGTTATTCCCCTATTTAAAAAAAATGATCCGACTTTAATGGAAAATTATAGACCCGTTGCTGTTCCGTATGGGCTCTCCAAAATATTTGAATATGTATTTTTAGAACGCCTCTTATCATTTGTTAATAAATTTAAAATTTTATCTACGAACCAACATGGATTTTGTGAGAATAGATCGACATCTTCTGCAATGTTATCTCTTTATAATCAAATCATTCAATTTGTTGAAGCCGGCGAACGTCCAGCAGTTATTTTTTGTGATTTGAGCAGAGCCTTTGACTGTGTCAATCATAATTTATTACTATCTTTATTAGAAAAATATGGCATAAGAAGAACTGCACTTAACTGGGTATGAACATTTCTTCGGGGTCGTCAACAGTATGTGTCATTAAAGGTTGAATCTAAGCAATCTATAGATTTTGTGCAATCCGGTTGTTTGGAGTCGGATGTAGGTGTGCCTCAAGGCTCAATAATAGGACCAGTTTTATTCATTTTATATGTCAACAATCTATCAAGTGTCACAAAACATATCGCCTATACAGCCTATGCTGATGACTTTTCAATGGTTTTATCGTCGAGGGATTCAGAGGCATTGAGTGGTAGAACCGCAGAGGCAGTGGGTAGAGTCTCACAGTACTTCAACAGTATTGATTTGTTTTTTAATTTGGACAAGACTGATATTTTAAGAATACATAATTATCAAAAAACTATCGAAGATCTACATATTGAAGTAAATAATAAAATTGTGACTAATGCACATAACGGTGTACGTTTTCTAGGTGTTTATTTGGATGAATTCCTGAACTTTAAATTACACTGTGATAAACTTATTTCGAAATTGAATTCTCTGAAGTTTCTTTTCTTAAATTTGCGAACGGTGCTGAACCTTTCCCAGATTGTACACCTTTACTATGCCCAAGTAGATTCAAGACTTAGATACGGAATTTGTTTATGGGGCAATTCGACCAATTCAGTTAGTGTTTTTATTGCTCAAAAAAGAATCATCCGTTGCATGTTAAAAATCTCAAACAGAGAGTCATGTAGACAATATTTTAAGGAATTGAACATTTTACCCCTTCCCTGTTTGTTTATATACGAATTATGTGTTTATGTATATAGAAATAAGAAAAGCATTGACATTAACCAAGATAAGTACAACTATAACACGAGACATGCTGGTGATCTTAGAGTGCCGTTTGCCAAACTAAAACTAGCCCTGAATGCTCCTTGTTGCTTGGGTCCAAAATGTTTTAATCGTTTACCAAACGATGTTAAATACTGTTTGTCTGTAAATATTTTTAAACGAAAGTTAAAGCTATATATATATAAAGCTGTTTACAGGCCTTTTAGGCCCAGAGCTGTGTTATTCTCCTCCACTCCATTCTGTCCTTCGCCTTTCTTTTCCAATCCGTTACATTTTTCTCCCTTAGATCTATTGCCACTGCCTCTCTCTATCGCTTCCTCGGTCTACTTTTTTGTTTCTTGTAGTTAGGTTTACTCCCTACTATTTTCTTACTGCCCTTTCATCTTCCATACGTTCTAGATGCCCTAGCCACTGCACTCTCCTGGCTTTTACAACTTCGTCTATTGTTGGTGCCTGGTACATTCCATATATTTCCTCATTATTTCTCCTTACATAGCCTTCCTCTGTCCTCTTACCACCTAGAATTCTTCTTAAGATCTTCCTTTCCCACCTTAAGAGGTTTTCTCTTGACTTCTTATTGAGAACCCAGGTTTCACTACCATACAGCGCTGTCGGTCTCAAAATTGTTTTATACATTCTAAATTTTACTCGTCTGGACAAATTTTTTGATTTCAATAAGTAGTTGACTGCTGCCGAACTTCTGTTTGCTTTTATTATTCTCCTATTTATTTCTTGTTCCTCATCACAGTTAGCCGTTATTAGCGCCCCCAATACACATATTCTTGAACTTCTTCAAACTCCATCTCTCCATGCTCTGTTCTCAATTTAAAATTTGTATCCTTTTTTTGTTCTCCTATTCTCAGCAGCTTACTTTTCTCTTGATTTATCTGCAATCCCACTTTACTTGCTTCCTCCACAAGTTTTCTCGTTACTTCTTCTAATTCCCTACTATCTCTAGCAATAATGGCCACGTCATCTGCATAACTTACTATTTGGTGACTTTTAAACAATATGTGTCCTTCTCTGTTCAACTCACTATCTCTTATGACCTTTTCTAGTACTAAATTAAAAGAAGCGTTGAGAGTGGGTCTCCTTGTCTCAGTCCTGTATCAATAGTAAAGCCTTCCGAACATTCACCTTTTATTCGTACTTTGGCTTTAGTATTTTCTAAGGTCATTTTCAATAGCCTAATCAGTTTAGTTGGTATCCCAAATTGTTCCAGAATTTTACTTAGTTTATTCCTTTTGATCGAATCATATGCTTTCCTGAAGTCCACAAATAAAACCATTGCTTTGATCCCATACTCATAGCATGTAGTCAGCATTTCCTTCACCATGAAGATTTGGTCCGTTGTTGACCTTCCCTTTCTAAAACCTGCTTGATACTACCCTATTTGCCGTTCTGCTATAGGTTCTATTCTCTGCTTTATTAACGTTGCCATAATTTTATACCCTCTATCTAACAATGATATACCCCTGTAGTTTCTGCAGTCCGTTGCATCTACCTTTTTTAAGATTGGTATAATCATAGCATCTCTCCAATCTTCAGGCATACATTCTCTTCTCCAGATCATTCGTATCATTTCGTATATTCTTTGTCTTAAATCCTCTCCTGCGTACTTAATGTTCTCTGCTGTTATTCCGTTTTTCCCTAGACTTTTGTTATTCTTTAAAGCTTCTATAATTATGACTACTTCCTTTTTGTAGATTCTTCTACTTCCACTTCCTCTTCTCTTCCCGGTATCATCTCCTCGTGCACCTCTTCTTCCCTTACACTCTCTTCATTCAACATATCTGCAAAGTATTGCCTCCATCTTTCTCTCACTTCTGTTTCCTATCCAAATAGATTGCCACTTTCATATCTCACATATATTACTTCCTTCTTTATCTTTTTTCCCTTATTATCTCTCTGTAGAAGTTACGTATTTCTTTCCTCTTGTAATGTTGCTCTATTTCCTCTATTTTCTTAACCTGCTCTGCTCTCTTCTTTTGTCTAAACACTTTCTTTGCCTTTTGTCTTTGTTCCTGTATTTTTCCTTATCTTCCTCTTGTAGTGACTGAAGTGCTTTAATTCTTAGCTTATTTCTCTTCTCCGCCTCTCTTATACACTCCTCATCCCACCATCTTTCCTCCCTGCACACTCTTTTTGATATTACTTTCTCACTTGCTGTTTGTATGACATTTTCGATCTTTATCCACTCTTCATTTATATTTGCTTCCAATATCCGTATGTTTTCTTGCAAACCTTTCCTTATCTCTTCTTCATACTTCTTTTGGGTTCTCTCATTTTGTAATGTCGCCATATCTAGTTGTCTTTTTTCCTTTGTAATCCTTTTCTTTTAATAGGTTATTTTATCTTCAAAGCAATCCATACAAGATAGTGAACCGAGTCAAAATCTGCCCCACAGCATGACCAAACATATTGTATGACGCTTCTGTGATTCTCATCTATGCAACATGATCAATTTGATTCGAATATGCTCCATCCGGAGAGGTCCAGGTCCCCTTATGTATGTCTTTTCTCTTAAAGAATGTGCTCATTATTTTCATTTTTTGTTCTTCTGCAAATTCAATCAATCTACGCCCATTGTCATTGCTCTCTAGGTGTTTACTTTCTGTCCCTACTATACTTTCATACATCTTTTCTCTCCATATTTTTGCGTTTGCATCCCCTACCACCATTCTTACTGTGTTTTTATTCAGCTTTCCGTAATTTTCTTCTAGCTTCTCATAAAACTCATCTTTTTCTTCTTCTGTTGGCGCATATATATTTAATATCTCTATGTTTATTTCTTCTCTGATTTTAATCATACATAACCTATCTGAAATTGCTTCAAATTTAGAAATTTTATCCCTCAAATTTTTATTTACTAAAAATGCTGTTCCGTATCGCCTTGTTTCGCCTCCG
Organism: Monochamus saltuarius; assembly: GCA_025584915.1. Lineage (NCBI taxonomy): Eukaryota > Metazoa > Arthropoda > Insecta > Coleoptera > Cerambycidae > Monochamus > Monochamus saltuarius. Next base: position 37,521,791 of record CM046723.1, read on the forward strand.
CTCGTAAAGAATAAATAATTTTCTAATTCCCATGTGTCCGTCTCCTTTATATGCGTCTCCTGTATCGCTATTATGTCCATTTTGAATCTATTTGCCTCTCTTTCTAGGATTTTTAATGATCCTTCCTCATTTAACCCTCTTACATTCCATGTTCCCATTCTCATTCCTCTTTCTTGATTTGTGTCTTCTTGCTTTCCGTCTTTTCTGTCTTCCCCCTCCGTCCTTCTAGCTTCGTTCTGTATTTTTGCTTTCTGTTCCTGGTTCTATTTATGTCGTTTCCTTTTCTCATAACCGTGTCCATTGCCAGCGATCTTTCTTTTATGCTGAGTGATATATCTAGTTTTTGCTTCCTTTTTCTAGCCTGCTTGCATCATTATTCCACTTCCAAACCTCATTATCAATTACGAGTTTTTGATATCCTACTTTTGCTACCTTTCCTTCCATCCTCACTTCTTTGGCTTTTATTCTTAGTTTCCTTTGAATTTCCCTTTCTTTTTTGCTCATATCATCGTTAATATAGACTTTGGCAGCTCCTATCTCCTTTAATTTACTTTTATTTTTCATTATCCTTATCTTGTCCTCGAAGTTTTTAATTCTACTAAAAATACATTAACTCCTATTTTCGTTACCCCTTCTGTACCAATCTCCATATGCATTGACTTTCTTATAAACTCTTCTATCTGTCCTTTTAGCTCATTCTGATCTAAATTTTCTCTAATTTGTAGGCCTTGCACCACTATATTTTTCTTTCTTTTCTATTTATCTATACTCTACTCTCTCTTCTACCTCTATCATCTTATCCCTAAGCGCTTTATTTTCCTGCCTCATGTCTGTCTCTCATCTGAGTTGTCTTTTCTCTATACTCTTTCTTTTCTCTTCTCACCTCTTTACTTCCTGTGTTAAGCATTCCAGCATTCGCAGCACCTTTTCCATGTTGTACTCCATATCCCCTTTCTTTACTGGCGAACGTGCTAGTTTTTTGCTGCAACTGAATACCTCCGCTACTTCTTCCATACTTCTCTTTTTCTTTCCCTCATCTGTTCCACTGGCATCACTTTCGGTTTCTATTTCAATCTCTTTCTTTCTTCGCTCGGGTGTCCTTGTTACCCTTTTACTGACCACCGGTTTTTCAGTTTTCCTTAACATTTCCGACACTACTGGTTGCCTATCTCACTTGACACCAGCTCGCTAAACCACCCCAGTTATTTTCTTCTGCAATACACTACTGGTTGCCTATCTCACTTGACACCAGCTCGCTAACGCACCCCAGTTATTTTCTTCTGCAATACGTCTTTGCACTACTGGTTGCCTACCTAACGCGCGTGACAGAGCTGTCCTCGTCGACTCTCTGTCAATCTCTGTAAGCAACACTGAACCTTATTGATGACCTACTTTCACTAACCTCCGAAAAATTTCTGTCTTTCTTTTACTTTTACTCTGTTATTTCCAAATTTTCTTATTCGACTGCCTGCCCCTTTCCTGCACCACCAAAACTCACACTATTTGTATCCCAAAAATAACTCGGCACGGTTCAAATTGGACTTTAATGCCGGAGCACTTTTGCGACACGTACATACACTAAAGCTATATTTGCTCGATAAATGTTTCTACAGTGTTTCGGAGTTTTTAGATTGAAGTTTTAGAATGTTAGATTAAGTGTGTGACGAATCCAATACATGTATACTGTCTTAATGGAAAATAAATCATTATTATTATTATTATTATTATTATTATTATTATTATTATTATTATTATTATTATTATTATTATTATTATTATTATTATTATTATTATTATTATTATTATTATTATTATTATTATTATTATTATTATTATTATTATTATTATTATTATTATTATGTGGTGGAGATTTCAACATTGACTTCTTAGATATTAATAGTACACAAGTTAAAAACTTTACTGATATTCTAAATACCTATGAACTTGATCAAATTATTGATCGACCCACACGTGTTACTGATAGTAGTTGTACCTTATTAGGGGAGAGACAATACCATTCGCAGAGGAAGTGAAATATCTGGGAGTGGTTCTAGATAAAACACTCAACTGGAACTCTCATATGGATAAAGTCATCCACAAGGCCAGAATGTCCTTATGGACGTGTCGATGCATTTGTGGAAAGTCCTGGGGCGTAGGTCCTAAACAACTATACTGGCTGTATGTGATGGTTATCAGACCCATGATCACATACGGCTCAATAGTTTGGTGGTCCAAAGGTCATCAAAGGATAGCCAAAGTAAAACTTTCAGGTTTGCAGAGACAAGCTAGTCTGGCGATAACTGGTGCAATCAGTACCACATCGTCAGCTGCTCTGGAAGTCCTCCTGGACCTACCACCTCTCCATATACTTTTGGAGAGAGAAGCCAGGTGGGCAGTATACAGACTAAAGCAGGCGGCTATTTGCATGCCGAAGAGCGTAGTGGAGTGCTGGAGGACATAGAAGGACACAGCACTCTATCGATGGTCTCGGATGTTATGCCTACAAAAACTATAAGCTGCCTTTCGAGATCCTATTTCCTCGGAGGGAGGAATGGGAGCGAGGTGAAACTGACCTCCTGAAGGCGGATAGTTGCTGGTACACTGATGGCTCTAAGACCCCAGAGGGGGTTGGAGCCAGTGGCGTAGCCACGGGGAGGGTTTTGGGGGTCAGAACCGCCCCCATGGGTTGGGTTGGTTGGGTCATATAGGTAATGTCTCACTATAAACCTGCAATCGCTCTATTCGCCAAGATTTAGCAACGCGGTCAGTGAACTAGATCTCCTACGGAAACCTTACATTAGGGTTCATCTGCATTAAATCATTTAAAAATTAAAGGATATGGATAAATATTTAGAAAAACACGACAAAAATAGGGACAATGGAGACCTCGGAAAAGGATCATCTCGCCACCAAAAAAAGCAAAGCGCCTCTGCAGCTATCGACCAACGTGGCAGACTGAGTATATTTGGCTAATAAAGGGTTCAAACAATTTTTCTGCAAGATGTCTAGTATGCAAAAAGGATTTTTCAATTAGTCACGGTGGCCTTAGTGATGTCAAACATCACTCTAATACAAAAGAGCATAGAAGACGCGAAAATGTCGAAATCTTCTCAAGTTTTAACAAAATGTTTTGCAAACAGAGAAAATATTCAAGAAACTATCGATGTTACTGGCTTGGGCAAATCTACCACTGTGTTAAGCATAGTCAATCTTACAATTCGTTAGATTGTGGGCTCAAACTTATACCAAAAATTATAAAAGATTCTGAACTACTAAAAAAAAATATTGTCACAGAATTTGCCCCGCTCGCACCCAATTCGACGACTGTGGTATCGCGAAACACTAGATTGCCCCGATCGCCCCTACGCAACTAGACTTATTTTAAGCAATTTGACCTTGAAAATCAAAATTTTCGCCTGCGGCGCTTACCTCCCTCCCCTCTGCAACTGATATAATAAAAAAATAATGTGTCCCGTATCTTAAAATTCAAAAGGTGGCAACCCTGCCTACAACTAAGCTCTAATTTTATTTATGTCATTTTTGTAACAAATATTGTTCGCACCTGTTTATTATTTACATGTTTATGATGAGATTTTTTTATTTACTTTTTATCGTTTCAAATTATTAAAAATTATTTATTTTTTTTATTAAAAAAATCTAGTCTGAAAACTTTGTTCACTGAACCCCCCCATGTCAAATTTCTGGCTACGCCACTGGTTGGAGCTGGAGTGTATAGTTGCAACCCAATCACCAGGCTATCCGTAAGCCTGGGTAAATATGCGACTATATTTCAGGCAGAAATTCATGCCATCGAACTGTGTGTGTGGAAGCTGGAAAAGCTTAGACTCAAACGCAGGTAGATAAAAATATTTTCTGATAGCCAAGCAGCTTTAAAAGCACTTGGATCCTACCGGTGTAACTCAAGAACCGTATGGAACTGTCAAAAGTCTCTGGAGCGGTTAGGTACAAGCAACAGAGTAACCCTGGTTTGGATACCTGGTCATGCGGATATCCAGGGGCCTGGCTGAGGAGGCCGAGTGCCGATTGTGTTTAGAAAGTGACGAATCAGCAGAACACATTTTATGTCACTGTCCGGCTGGAGAACGGACCAGATCGTCTATATTTGGAAAAGTGCATCTCTTGCCAGAAGATCTGGATAGAATCTCACTCAACAAGGTTATTGGCTTCATAAAGAAGCTAAACCTGTTGGGTGAAGTATAACAAGTATGTGAGCCACAATAGACCACAGGGTCGCAGTGGAGGACTAGCTTTTGGCCCACTCACTTAGAACTACTACTACTACTGTACCTTATTAGATTATATTATTGCATCAAGATCTTTAAAAATTAAGTCAACACATGTTTATGATATTCCTAAAATATCTGACCATAGGTTAGTGTCATGTGCACTAAATTGTAACAAAGTAAAGCTCGAACCTTTTATGTATAGTAATATTAGTTTTCTCTATAAACTTGGGTCCAGATACGCTTCATTTTCGAGATACAGGGTAGTAAAACTTTTATAAAACTTGGTGTGGTTCATACTTGCGACGAGGGTTTTATTTAGTATAATTACTAGTGCCAAACTGCTAACCAATGGCGTGCAACAAGGGAGGTGACGAACCCTTTTTATAACAAAACGGACGCCACTGAATTGTTTTAAAAATTTGTTAATCATTTACGTTCTACTAAATAAAAGAACAAAAAAAGGTACTTTAAGTTTTTCTAGTAAAACACACCGTTTTCAAGTTATTTGGCATTACATTTTAGTCGTTATCGTTATTTTTATTTAATGTGTGTAAGTTTATAACTGTGTAATTTATAGTCTACATTTTTTATCATACTCTTGATTTATGCCATTCGTTTTTGAGAAAGGGGTTGAAAAATATGTCAAAAAAAAATTCGTAATGACGCATTCGTCAATCATCTCGCTTTAAAGTAAAATAATTATTTAAATTATTTTTAATTGATAATTTTAAAAATGTTAAATTAAATACATAAAATTAGTGTAGAAACAAACTGTTATTTAATAACATTAAAGAAGAAGCAAAGAAGATATTCTGTATTATCATAAATGTTCAAACTGACGTCCCTCTGCCTCAACCGAAGCCTCAATACATGCCAGCATGTCTTCTAATAAAATTAAATCTAATTCTATGATTGATTATTTCTAATACTGTTAACGCTCCTATTATTCGTTGTCGAAGTTCTTCTTCTGAGTTAACTGATCTGTTATAAACAAGATATTTGGCATGTCCCCAGAAATAAGCTGGCATTTAAATCTGATGAGCGAGACGGCCAGGACATTGGTGCATCATTTCCTCGTTCAATCCATCGATTGGGAAAGACTTTAAATGTCTTCGTACTTGACGACCAAAATGGGCGGGTGCCCCATCATGGAGTTACCATAGACGCTGTCGTAGACCAATAGGAACATCTTCCATTAATTCAAAACGATTATTTTATAATTGCCTACAATCTCCGGTTCCGGTTTTGATCTCCGTTAAAACTAAATTTAACAGTAATGTATTATTGTTACCTTGTAACCACCCAAAGGTGGAATTATTGTGGGTTAAAGTGGAATTAAATTTCACTGTTTTGTATATTTGTGTGGTTTATATACCACCCAATATGTCATTGGACTGTTATGATGCATTTTATGAGTCAGTTGGAAATAATTTTTTGGGTTGCTCTAAAAATATTTTGGTATTGGGGGATTTTAATATACCAGGAATTGTTCACCTGAATAATGTAGATAATAGGTCAAATATTCATTTAGCATATTTACAATTTATTAATTTGTTTAATCTTAAGCAGTATAATAGTATATTAAATGATAGAGAAAGATGTTTAGATCTGGTTTTATGTAATTATGATACTGATGTAAAAAAATGTGATTTTCCTCTTGTTCGTGAGAATTCGGATCATCCTGCGTTATCTTGTAAATTTAACTTTCAATTTGATGAATGTAATAACACAGCTGATTTTCTGAAAATGTACAATCTATTTAAGGAAATTGATTGGAGTGACATTTATAATTCACAAAATGTAGATGAGGTAGTTGGATTATTTTATAACCATATGTATACAGTTTTAAATGAATGTGTGCCATTAGCTGTTTTTAATAAAAGAACTTATCCACCATGGTATGACAGAGAGACAATTGTATATATAAAAAGGAAACATTACTATAGAGAGAAATTTAAGAGAACGCAGAATGATCTGGATTATCAGAATTTTGTTTATCTAAGAAGTAAAATAAAAAATAACATTAAAAATTTGTACAATAATTATATTACTTAGTGGTATTGAAAATGAAATTAATATTAAGCCAGAATCATTTTGGAAACATGTAAACACATTAAAGAGTAATTGTTGTGGTGCGGGTACAACAATGACATAAAGAGTAATACATAAATGGAAATAACGAAATCGCTGCAATGTTTTGTATTTTTTTAAAGTGTTTATAATACTGAAATGTCCTCATATAACACCACAACATTTGACTATTATGTGCATAATAATACATTGGATATTAAAGCTATCAATGATGATGATATAATATTAGCCATAAAAAAGTTAAAACCAAAGAAATCTATGGGTCCTGACAATATACCGCCATATATATTTAAGGGTTGTAACGAATTACTTTTGAAGCCATTAAAATTTATATTTAATTTAATTTTACAAACGTCCACATATCCAGAGATATGGAAACGAACAAAAATTTGTCCTATATTTAAGAATGGCGTCAAAAGTAAAATAGAAAACTATAGACCAGTAGCTCTAATTTGTGCACCTAGTAAAATATTTGAATCAATTTTATATAGAAAAATATATTTTCATGTTAATCCACTTATAAATGACGTACAACATGGATTTATGTCAAATAAATACACTGTTACTAATTTGATGTGTTTCGCACAAACTGTAATTAATGTAGTTGATAGCAATGATCAGGTTGATACTGTGTTTACAGATTTCACTAAGGCGTTTGATAAAGTCAATCATGATATATTGTTGAAAACATTATACGGACTTGGTTTTTCGAATTATTTACTACAGTTATGTGTGTCTTATTTAAAAATCGACAACTGTATGTCGTTTATATAGGCGCGGAATCAATTATTTTTGTTGCATTGTCAGGCGTACAACAGGGTCCAATTTGGGGCCATTATTTTTTTTATGTATGGTAAATGACTTACCTGATGTTGTTCAATATTCACATTGTCAGTTGTTTGCAGACGATTTTAAAATTTATAAGAGAATTGAGTCATTGACTGATTGTTGCCTTTTACAAAATGATTTGGATAGTATATTTCAGTGGTCAGAACAGAATTGCTTATCTTTTAATGTAGCTAAATGTTTTTCTATTACTTTTTCTCGTAAAGTTAATAATGTCATTTTTGATTATAATATAAATAAGTCATTACTTACCAATAAGAAAACTATCAAAGACCTTGGTATATTGTTGTATTCTGAATTAAACTTTAATTATCACATAAATGAAATAGTATTGAACGCTTTTCGGGTTTATAATAAGAAATTCTTGTAATTTTCAGAACGAAAACACATTTATTTGTTTATTTAACACTTATGTTAGAAGTATTTTAGAATATGCATCTATTATTTGTCCCCTCTATATGAAACGTATAAAAATCGTATTAAGCAGGTTCAAAAAAATTTATCAGATATCTATATTATAGAAAATATGGCGTTTATCACTATGACACACCTTATAATATATTGTTATGTGAATTTAATTTTAACAAATTAGAATTTAGGAGATTATATTCATCAGCATTATTTGTATTCAAGTTATTTAATAATAAAATTAATTGTATGTTTCTGTTAAATGAATTCAAGATATTAGTACCGCAATATTATAGTAGAAATTTAGATTTATTTTATGTTCCGAAATCACGAACAAATTTGGGGAAAAATTTGCCTGTGCATAGGTTATCTAAAATTATAAACGATATGCAAGAAGTAGATATATTTTTTGATAAATTTTCACTTTTCAAAAGGAAAGTTAAAAACGATTTACAGAGGCTCTTTTGTTCCTGACAGATCTCATCTTTCTTTATGTCTCTTTATTTTCTTATGCTATATTATTCCTAAAATTTAGTGTATAATATTTAGAATAACATAATATAATAGTGTTGTGTTTTTTTTTTGTTATTGTAATTATTATTTTGTGTTGTGTGTTACTGGCTTCTCACATGGAAATTATGATTTTTTTTGTTAATGATTGTAATCGATTATTGGATTATGTCTGTAGATTGCAATATTTGAATAAATAAATAAATAAATAAATAAATAAATCCCACCCCCCACATTAACTGAGAAAGTTTTTTGATGATGACTTTCAATTATGGAGTATGGATTTTGTTCCGATAATTCATGCATGTTGTACAAATTGAGTACGCCATCTCGTGTAAAAGTTGCCTCATCCGTAAACAACATAGAAGAAACAAAATCTATATCCCGTCTAAAAATCCAACATTAGCCGGCAGAACTCAATTCTAAGTGGATAATCTTGAGGTTGTAGACTTTGCACCTTTTGAATATGATAGGGGTGTAAAAAATTTTCTTTGAGTACTCGCCACACCAAGGTTCTGTTAACTTCCAACTGGTTAGAAATTCTTCGGATACTAGCTCTGGGATTCTGTTCAAAAGCTCTTAATATCTGACCATCAAGTTCAAGATTTGTTGCTGGAATTCTTCCACTGCCAGCAAAACGAAGCACAACACTTCCAGTTTCACAAATCCGGGTGTGAAGCTGTATAAACATTCCAACCGATGGCACGCGTCTTTCAGCCGCCGCCGCTCTGCATATTCACGCTTAGTGAAATGAATATTATTCATTTCCACAAATGCTACAGAGTACAAATTCAAATAAAATAACAACATAAATGTCACTAAAAGTGTAAGTATATGCAAATATCTAAGCTCAATCTCAGGGTAAGTATGAGGTGATTTCATTTAATGTAAAAGCCAAATGAAAGTATAGTAGGGACAGAAAGTAAACACCTAGAGAGCAATGACAATGGGCGTAGGTTGATTGAATTTGCAGAAGAACACAAAATGAAAATAATGACATACATAAGGGTACCTGAACCTCTCCAGATGGAGCATATTCGAATCAAATTGATCATGTTTGCATAGATGAGAATCACAGAAGCATAATAAAAAATGTTAGGTCATGCAGAGGGGCAGACATAGACTCGGATCACTATCTAGTGAGAATAGATTTGAAGATAAAAAACCTATTAAATTGAAAGGATTACAAAGGAAAAAAAGACAACTAGATATGGTGACATTGCAAAATGAGAGAACCCAAAAGAAGTATGAAGAAGAAATAAGGAAGGGTTTGCAAGAAAACATACAGATATTTGAAGCAAATATAAATGAAGAATGGATAAAGATCGAAAATGTCATACAAACAGCAAGTGGGAAAGTAATACCAAAAAAAAAAGAGTTTGTAGGGAGGAAAAGATGGTGAGATGAGGAGTGTATAAGAGAGGCCGAGAAGAGAAATAAGCTAAGAATGAAAGCACTTCAGTCAGTACAAGACGAAGATAAAGAAAAATACAGGGAACAAAGACGAAAGGCAAAGCAAGTGTTTATTTAGACAAAAGAAGAGAGCAGAACAGGTTAAGAAAATAGATGAAATAGAGCAACATTATAAGAGGAAACAAATACGTAACTTCTACAGAGAGATAAAAAAGGGAAAAAAGATAAAGAAAGAAGTAATATATGTGAGGGATGAAAGTGGCAATCTAATTGGAGAGGAAACAGAAGTGAGAGAAAGATGGAGGCAATACTTTGCAGATATGTTGAATGAAGAGAGTGTAAGAGGAGCACGAGGAGATGATACCAGGAAGGGAAGAGGAAGTGGAAGTAGAAGAACCTACAAAAAAGGAAATAGAAGCTTTAAAGAATAACAAAAGTCCAGGAAAAAAACGAAATAACAGCAGAGAACATTAAGTACGCAGGAGAGGATTTAAGACAAAGAATATATGAAAAGATACGAATGATCTGGAGAAGAGAATGTATGCCTGAAGATTGGAGAGATGCTATGATTATACCAATCTTAAAAAAGGGAGATGCAACAGACTGCAGAAACCAGGGGCGGATGGGCCAACGGGGATTTTTCCCGAAGGGCCGGTTGCTTCCGGGCCGCTGCAGCCCGCGACTATTTTTTTTTTAGTTTGATACGTCATTAACATAGTCGAAACAAGGACATGCCGCGCGTGGACGTGCTTATTTTATTGTGCAGGTGCTGATTAAGAAGCTATTTTGAATATTACTAACCATTTTTTTTATATAAGCACAAACGAGGACTGAAATAAACTAGTATTACCATAACAGTCGAATCTTGGATGTCGGGCCGGTTGGTCAGGATCGGTCTGTGATGTGTGATAAAGTTATTTTGTTTGATTATATTATAAAGAGTGGTCCAACCACAATACATGATGTTAATTGTGAGTCACACCTTAACGTCAAGTTTTTTGCCCAACTTAATTTGACATTTCTTTGTGTCAGTGTTTGACAAGTTTAACCATGGAGAGGTACACAATTGAGCAGCGCGTTAAGATTGTTGAAGCCTTTTACGAAAATGGGCGTTCAAATAAAAATGCATTTCGTGCACTTCGTGATTTTTTTGGTCAGCATAATCGACCAAATGTGTCCACAATCGGGAGAATTGTGCGAAAATTTCAGCAAACCGGGTCTGTAGAAAATGTGAAAACACCTGTGCATGCTCGCCCAGTTCGTTCTGCGGAAAACATTGCTGTTGTTGGCGATAGTGTGGCAGAAGAGCCTTCAACCTCGACTCGTCGTCGTGCTCAACAATTGAACATCTCACAAACATCACGGATGCGAATTTTGAATTTACACGCTTACAAGGTTCAATTGACTCAAGAGCCTACTGACCATTTCAAGCGTCGTCAATACGCCGAATGGTTGGTTGAACAGGCAGAATTGAATGGTGACTTTACAAAGAAAATCTTCAACGACGAGGCACACTTTCACCTGAGTGGATTCGTTAACAAGCAGAATTGCCGCATTTGGACAAATGAGAATCCACGAGTGATTGTTGAAAAGCCGATGCATCCACAAAGAGTGACTGTTTGGTGCGGTTTATGGGCTGGCGGCGTCGTCGGGCCGTACTTCTTCGAAAATGAGGTCGGCCAAGCAGTTACCGTGAATGGTGTTCGCTATCGCGAGATGATAACGGACATGTTGTGGCCAGAAATTGAGGATATGGATCTAGACGACATGTGGTTCCAACAGGATGGTGCCACTTGCCACACAGCCAACGAAACAATGCCAATTATGTCATTGTCATTAAAAATATGGACCTTCGGATAGAATTATACCACCGCAGCCGTGGCGAGCATTTGGCCGATATTTTGTTTCACAGATAATTGTCATAGATCCTTATATCATAATAAAAAATATTAAAATAATTCTCTCAAAACTTTTTGTTTTATTTACAATTAACATCGTGCGTTTTGGTTGGACCACCCTGTATATTTCATTTGATTTTGACTTACTTTATAAGTTTTAATATTTAATTCAGCATGTAGTAACAGATGCTGATGGCCAAACTTCAGGAGGTTATTATACAAGTAATTTTCAACAAAAAAGTATTATAAGATTTTGTTGGAAGTTGATAGTTGCTTTTTTATTTAACATTTTTTGATTTCAAAAGATTTGGTGCATTTTTTCATAAAAACATAAATATCTCTGTTATTACAGTCACAACAAATTTAGACATACCATCAGAAAGAGCGTTAAATTTACAAGACGAGCATATATGAGTGTTTAAAAAATCTTCTATACCAGGTGATGTAAATGTAATAATAATTGTTAAATGAGCAAAATTAGTGGTATCTTCTTATTGGTGGTAACGCCAAAAATTTGTTAATGAAGACATGTTTTTTCTTCAACAAAAACTACTGTATTTAGTAAGCTTTTCAATGATATATCTTTTGTTTGGTATTTTTTTGGCAACAATACCAAACACAAACTTTTGTACTTTATTTTTTAATTCTCCCTCTTTCTCCTATAATCCGAAATATTGTTACAAATGTGTTTTTATTTAGAATGCGTGTTTCATGATAGATAAATGCCAAGGCGGCTGTGAAAATCAATATTGCCTGTCAAAGTCATAAAATTACTTTAGTGTTCTTGTTGATTACTTAAGTATCTAAATTTAAGATGCCACGTTTTTTCACAAATAACGAGTATCGAGATATTTTATTTGTGTATGGTGTTTGCAATGGAAATTCTATCCTGAAAGACGCATTCCAAACAGAAAAACTTTTGTAACTACATTTCGGGTTTTGGGAGAAACTGGGAGTGTTCTAGGACATCATCGTCTAAATGCCGATAAAGTAAATCATCATCAAGGCCAAATTATAACAGCGCTTTTTGAAGAAACTCCCACATTAAGTAGGCGCAGGGCAGCAATACAACTTGGGAGAATTTTGCATACGTCAGTTCACAGAAGTCTTAGAAGGAACCACCTTCACCATTATCATTTGACCCCTATTCAAAGTTTACTGGATTGTGATAGAGCAATAATCCAACAAACTAACAAGAGATCCGCAATTTTACAAGCATATAATTTGGACTGACGAGTCAACATTTACCAGAGATGGCAAATTTAATTGTTATAATGACCATACGTGGGCACCTGTGAATCCTCATGCTGACAGGCCCTCCAATAACCAAAGTTAACGTATGGACGGAGATAATTGGAAATAACGTTCTTAGACCAATCATACTAGAAAATACATTAAATGCAGAGGCATTTCCTGATCTTCTTCAGAACGAACTGCATAATATAGTAGAAGAGGTTCTTTTAAATTTTCGAATTAATTCGTGGCTTCAAATGGATGGTTGTCCTGCACATAACAGCAGGGAGATTTGGGCATGGCTAAACGAGCATTATAAGATAGATGGATAGAACGCTTTGGTACAGTTAGGTGGCCTCCTCGAAGTCCTGATCTAACTCCATTAGACTTCTTTTGGTGGGGTAGATTAAAATATTTGGTATTTGAAGTACCAATTGAAACTCGAGAACAGCTCGAACAAAGAATAGGAAGGACAGTCTTAAAATAAAAATAAAGTACTATAAAGTTCGCGTATTTTCGATGTTTACGGTTTTATTACCTTTCCCTTGATATTGTTGCCAAAGAAATAGCAAACTCAAAAGTTGATATATCGTTGTAAAGTTTACTAAATACAGTAATTTAATTAGTAATTTTTGGCGTTACCAATAAGGAGATACCACTAATTTTGCTCATTTCACAAATATTACATTTAACTTTTTACAACACCTGGTATAGAAGATTTTTTAAACGCTCATACATACATACATACACATATATGCTCGTCTTGTAGTAAATTTAACGCTCTTTCCGATGGTATATGTAAATTTTATGTGGCTGTAAGAATAACAGAGATATTTTTGTTATTATGAAAAAAGGCACAACATTTTTTTTAATCAAAAAATGTTAAATAAAAGAGCAACTATGAACTTTCCAAAAAAATCTTATAATACTTTTTTGGTGAAAATTACTTGTATAATAACCCTCTGATGTTTGATCATCAGCATCCGTTACACCCAGTATATTTTCGATATTTTACATTCAGTTGTACTGTTTAATTTTAAAAATTAAAGTCTTAAAATCTTAACAAATTAATACAGAATGTTATCGACGACCGTTACAATAATGAAATCATACTTTTTTCATCGGATCATATTAATCATATTTTTTCTCAACAAAATTGGGCAGGCCGATCCTACCGGTTTCCCGGGCCGGTTTAATCTTCCCCATCCGCCTCTGATTCTATGTACAGTATGAAAACATCTCGTTAGAATATCTTAAAAATGTTGAAAGCTAACTGTTGTTGCAATATACACAACATAACGTAATAAGGTAGGTATTGAGCAATGAAATGGCAAGATTTGTTTCTAATCGTATATGTACGACAATCCCTCAGATTGAACATTGCTCTGTAAAAGAAATTAGAATACAGAACAAGTGTTGTGTAATATAAAATCAGATGTAATAATGTAATTTTATTTCATTGTTTACTATTTTACAGATGTAGAGTTCTTCTTAAACATATTTTATCCATCAGAAACATAAGGAAAGTGCTGAAATATGTGGACACAAGCATCAATAATTTCTAGGTTATGCTTTCGTAATAATTCTTTTGTGGGGCTGGGGTAGGTTCGAGATTTTACTTTCAACGACAAACACGTTCACATTATAATTTAAAAAGTGTTAGGTATCGTTTTGTTCAAATTTATTTGTTGCTAAATAAGTAATCAATAATTATTACAGCAGTTGGAAAACAGGGATATTCTTTAGGTAGGTACTTACACACATTTGTAAATTATTTTGTGATAAAAAATACGGGTACCTAATTATTATGTACACTGTAGTAACATAAAAAAAACAATTTACTGAAGTTTTATTACATTATAATGGAACAATTTAAAAATATGCACAGATATTTTACACAATATTCAGGCTGAACGGCTGTAACGGAATACTGCGTCGGCGCAGCGACCCTAATGCTCCAAAAGCCTCAACTCAAATCTAAATTTTTCAAATCTCAGCAGCTGGTTGCAACATCAGGCGTCCCCCAAGAATCCAATTTAGGCCCTTTACTGTTCTTAGTTTTTATAAATGATGTTTGCTCTATCTTAAAATGTGAAAATCTTATTTTTGCCGATGATTTGAAAATTTATAGGAAAATTGATAGTATGTCAGACTGCTTGAGCTTGCAAAATGATTTGACTAATATTGAAGCATGGTGTAGGGCAAACCGGTTAGAGCTTAATGTTTCAAAGTGTAACGTACGTATACGAGAAAATTAAATTATGAAAAATATATTTATAAAATTAATAATCAGAATTTGCAGTCTGTGGAAACAATTAAAGATTTAGGAGTTTTGTTTGATTGTAGTTTAAGTTTTGTCGATCACATCAATCACATTCAGTCTCATGCCAGGAAAATGTTCGGGTTAATTGTTCGTAACTGTTATTCATTTAATAATATTAAAGCTTTGAAAATTCTGTACTATGCGTTCGTTAGATCGAAACTTGATTATTGCTCGTTGATTTGGAATCCTTATTATCAGGTACACTCCGACACTCTTGAAAATGTAGAAGGGCGTTTTTTGAAATTTTTATCTTTGAAGTCTACTGGCATATATCCAGTACAAGGTTTTGATCACAATGCATTATTAAATATGTTCAATTTCCAAACTTTAGAAACCCGCAGACGATGTCAATTGGTGAAATTCCTGTACAATCTATTGCACAATAAAATTGATTGTCCAAATTTGTTGAGCAACTAAGTTTCTTAGTACCGCGCAATGAGATGAGAATTCATGCCACTTTTTATTTGCCAAGGGCTAACACAAATTTATTGCTAAAATCTCCAGTTTATTTTATGTGCAAGACATTTAATTCAATTTGTAATATTTGCGATATAAATTATTGTTTTGTCAAAACGTTATGCATAAATATATAGTGAACCATGTCCACAGTTGATGTACGCTGCTTTCTGTCTCTGGGTCCAGTTTTTTTCGCTTTAAGTTATGTATCTTAGGTTAGTTTTTATTTTATTAATTCCTACACTTTACTGTACTTTAGTATTCATTTTGAATGTTTATTTATCAGAAAATGTTCATAATTAAGTATATTTCAATTTAAACATAAGTTTTAGCAGGGCTGACAACCAAAAAATCAAAATTAAATCGATTTCCTGAAAAATGGAACACCCTGTATAAGAATTGATGTTATCATCAGATTCTACGCGCCATCTAGTGTCTGTACACCAAATTTTGTCGCACTGGCTATGATGGTTTCTGAGATATTCGCACTGAAAGTCTTAGAGGGAACACCCGATATATTTCTCTATCTCTTAAAATAAAAAAGTTAGACAGCCTTAAAGTTTGGGCATTTTACAGGTTTTTTTGTTATTACTCATAAGGTTGGCCATGGATCTCAAATTTGTTTTTACGAGCATAAAGGCCTCCAAAAATGCAACAAAAAACAATTGAAGATTTTTGACGTGATTTTTGTTGTCAAGCTTTCGGAAATGTTTATTTCCTTTCTCAAGACATAAACCTGAGATTAAATTATAAAACCATCAAAAAAGAGTTTTGGAAATATGACATTAGTGATAATTGCTTTTTTAAAATTAATTGTTATATACATAAATTTTAACGGCTTTGTATTTCTCTTTTTTGATGGTTTTCTAATTTAATTTCACGTTTATGTCTTGAGAAAGGAAATAAACATTTCCGAAAGCTTGACAACAACACAGAGTGTTCTTTTTGTACTAGCCCTTAGCACTGTTGACTGCAATCCCAAATACATCACTGGTTTTTTTATTAACTAGTCAGACAAGACTATATATATACATGTTAGTTCGTAGGCTTCCGCGAGTGTTATATGTGGTTGTAAAATTTCTCCGGGTTCCTTTCCGCGATGAATGTGCATGCTCCTCAAAAAAACTATTTGTTTGACAACGTTTCCGGTAAAATCTCATTTACCATCTTCAGGACTTTTTACTTCTGCTTCGCTTTACTACGTTACATGTGTGCTTGTCAAAATAATGCTATTATGGACAATGTTCTATTTTGTTTATTGTTTGAAATAAATTAATAGAAATACATTTTGTTTGACTTTACATTAGTAACTTTATTTTTCATTAATAAACATCTCAAACACTAAAATGTTATTCACACGTCATCCACCAACACCTATAAACTAGTTCCAACTTTTTCAAATTCTCTGATAGTTTTATATCTTATCTAGTGTTAGCCGTACTGTCTCTAATTTAATGTTTCAAGAATTCAATATACTTCAGAAATTGGAACTCTCATAAACTGTTTGTTTGAAACGCTTCCATAAATAAAATTTCATAATAGTTAAACTGGGACAGGCTAAGATACATGTCTTCCTATCAATTTATTCCAAATATCATACGACCAATTATGAAGATACACATTTATCTTTAATATAATGCTGCCGTTTCGACATAACAATTGGAAGATATACTCGTATTATAGATTTTTATTTATAGAGGCATTGAAACAATAAGTCTATGAAGTTGATGATCTCGGAAAAATATTGAATTATAGAAAAAGCAAATTAAAGACAGTATTGCCAATTTTTTTTCTGAAAAAAAAAAATCACAATTAAAAAATGTTTCCTCTTCGGGTAATAACCTTTGGACACGGACATTAAAATTAAGATTACAAATTAATAAATTATGTAGTTATATCATGTGACAAAATGTTTTCTGTTTTTGTAACACATGAGTGAATATTTGAAGTAAGTACGTCCTCTGTTCCTGATGAATATTGTAACAAATCATCTTTTGATACTTCATTCACTGTAGTAGTTTCGCCTTGTCCAGAAAATCTTTGTTCATCCTGAAAAAATATATTTTTTAATATTGAATAAACATGATTCAATTTGATATAATTGACCTGATCTCTTACAGAAACAGCACCATTGGCAGAATCACTATCCTCTCCACAAGGCTTCAATACAAGGTATAATAACAAATCAGACAAGGAAATAATACCAATCACTTTCTCTTCATCATCGACTACAACTAATCTGTGAACCTACAATTACATATTTTTATTTACATGTTTTATTTTTCATAGAGCTAAATTTATATGTATTTCGGTTTGAATTAAAAAGTCTTGAAATTTTAATGAGAAATAAGTATCGGTTCTGATATAACTAAATTTGACTTTAGTCATCGGTATCATAAAATACAAAGGGATATATCTAACTTTGATAGTTTTTAAATAACGGTTATGCTTCAAATATACTAAATATTTGGTTATCCATATCTTGGGAAAAATATTTTATTCAAATTTGGCAAAGCAATATTTCTCAGATCTGAAGATCTATTGTGCATGCTACCGACGGTAGAGTTCAAAACAGACCCATGCACGGCAATAGTGCCGTGCCTGTATTGCAAAGGCTAGAACTAGCTCTACTGGTAAATATCTTGAGAAGAAAGAAAAGCCGCTCTAATATACTTAGTTGTGTCTCTTTACCACTAAACAGATACAGTTGCAAAGGATGTGAATCAAATCCTCATCTGCGTTATCACAGACTGCTTAAGCCAATCTTATTTATGTAGGTGCTTGTTAAGATGTTCGTGACCCATGACAATCCCATTGTTGCTATAGAAATCTTACTTTCTCTTTTTGTGGGACCCGAACCAGTTTTGGGGTTACCGCAATTTTATCTCGCAAGGTCTACTGATGACTGCGTCAAAGAGCGATCAAAAGAAGATTGATTGGGTGGATCTGGTCTACGTTAGGCAAGACTTCTTATAGAGAACCCATGGTCTATTGCAAACCGAAATTTTATTATGCTAATACGGCCTACACACGAGTGTATCTCGATGAGCAAGCTGATCCGCGGATTTGTTTAAGTACCCGTGTGTAGACCTTTTGACGCGCCGATCAGCGCTTGGTGAAGAGGTACGCTATTTTTCAACCAGTTTAATAAAGTTCAATAATATCATTTAAGTGCTAATTAAAAATAATATGTTAATAATTCCTTTCCTTATATTTTCCACACTAAATATGATATGCGGTCCGCTGTTCTGGCCCGCAATATTAAACTAGTTCAATAACCACGGACCTCTCCACCGAAGATAATATCTACACTCGGGTACTTCAACAGCTCCACAGATCAGCCCACTCATCACGATGCGCTCGTGTGTAGGCCGTATAGGCATAATAAAATTTCGGTATTCATTAGACTATGGGTCATCTATAAGAAACCTCGCCTAACGCAGACATCAATAGACCTTGTGATAAATAATTGCGGCAACCCCAAAACTGGTTCGGGTCACACAAAGAAAAAAAGTAGGATTTCTGTACAGTTTAAAATTTTGGATAAAAAATCGCTGATACTTTCTTAAAAAGTCAATTTTCAATTTAGAACCGGGCGCCAATGACTAAAATCAAATTTAGTTATATCAATGTGTGTGATATACAATATACGTAGTTGAAAATACGATGTAACGTACGTTACACCTAAAGTAAAAAGTAGATCGATTCCGTTATATGTCTTGGGTTTGATTCTGTCATCACTGCAAGAATAATGTGTTATTCTTCAGGAAACGAAGACAACGTATGATTTCATAAAATATTTATTAATAAACACCAAGTATATATTTTCTCATTGTAAAAAAAGAGAAAGAGTACACTAGTGAAATATAACTAGGTGCTTGTCAATACAGGATATCGAGCATGGGTGTTTTACAATAACTGGTTGAAAATTAATTGAAACATTAACAGAGGCTTGTCAATTCTTTGCAGGGTTGGTAATTCAAATTAATCTACACCTAAACCCAAACTGAACAAAAAAGTAGCACAAATTTTTTCATCTTGGCCGAACATCTGCAATACAAGGAAAGGAGGAAGGAGGAAGAAAGGAGAAACAATCAACAGGCTGAAGGAGAACGTATCAATCCAAGAAACCCAGTACACATTACCGTAGTACTACAAATGGTAAGTGTATATTTTCAACAATAATAATAATTAATGCTTGGAGGCACATGTCTGCAGATAGAGTATTTTAGTAGGGTCCAAAGAATTTAGATACCGTTTCACAGAAAACCAAGACAATCCAGAGATCTTATGATAAACCAAACCAGTAAAGACTGTGATAACTCTATTAAAGCAAAAAGTATTTATTTTGAATTTAAAATAATTGTCACAAAAGGGATATTATCAAAATTACAAAACGACGCCATATTGTGTGTATTGTTGTGTTATAAATTGATTATAATTTTTTTCCTGACAAATGGTCGAGACACCTTTTCACTTCTAAATTAAACAATGAATTAAAAAATAATTTTTATTTTAATAAAAATCAGTGTTGGATCATTTTTTTCTTTAAAAATATCCAGCAGCGGCTTCCGGTGAGACTTCTGGTATGTTATATCTCAATAATTCGCTGCCTCATCTAGGAATTTCCAATTGATGTCTTTAATCTTTCTGAAATATATTTTTTCACATATTAGATGTAACTTTATCGAGTTATTTAAAATTTTATTAAAAACTTATTAGTTCGTTAGTTTTTAATAAAATTAAAAAATAAATGTTTCACTGAAATTAAAGAAGCCGATTTAGAAGCTCCTGGGTGAGGCTGCAATTTTTTTTTTAATATTTTTGCAAACTGCATAAAGATTCTCCTTCTAAAAAAGTTGTCTATATGGCCACTGTTCTGTAGGCTGGTTTAAATAAACAATCTCTTGGGAGCTTCAGTAACTTTTAATAATTTTTATAAGACATCAAGACAAGCGTCCTCACGTACAATGGTCGTCAGCTTAAAGTCACCACTTCCATGTTTTGTCCCTTTCTAGCACCGTGTATAATAAATGGCACTAGAAAAGAATGGACCATGGAACTGGTGACTTTAAGCTGACGAGCATTGTACATATTATTACTCACATTAGTGGTACACCCATGATCTAATAATATAACAGAGTAATCTATTTACAGTTGTTTCATCATTAAACATAGAACTACTACGGATATACCTACATATAACAGCCACAGTACATATATCCTAAAGTTTGGCTTGGATCCCATGTCTGGTTATTGAGATATAACTTACCTGAAATCTCACCGGCCCCCGCTGATATGTAAAGACGTGCCTGTGCCTACGTACGTGTTTCGATGAAACTGAAAACAATATATTTTATCTATAATCGTACAGGCCACATTCGCATGCTCCTGTCTAAAATCGTGGTGGAAATGAGAAACATTTCACTTTTAGTTCAGACGGCCCTTTATAGATGTCGCCATATGTATAAATAATATATTTGAATAATAATTTCGTCGGTGACCTTGGCTGCAAGACATCGTGCAATATTGCCACAGTTTGCCGCCTGTCCGCCTGTTCTTTACATGAGTCACAACCTACTCTACAGATAGCCGTGCTTAGTGAAATCTGGCAACGTAGCCAGAAGACCGGCAGCCGACAGGTTTCATCCTATGGTTTCATCTGTTCAATGTATGTTTAACGTTGCGATGTAAATAAAGTGGTTTTATTTAGGTTTTTGTGATTAAATTGTAGTGAAAAATTGTTGTTTGAAACTTATTTTATGAGTTAGTGTGTTTTAAATAGTGTGCAATAGGTTTTGTGATAGAAAACGTGACTCCTTCGAAAATACGGCAAGGTAAACGTAAACATAACCACAAATAAATACCGGGTGCTTTGGGACATTTTCGTTTTAGCAGATAATTCAAATTTATGCATTGTGATTTTGAAATAACATATTTATTCTCTGACTTAGACATTTTTTATTGCATACAGATTATTGACGTTATTTTGTCTTAAATCAGATTAAAACTATTCAGTTATCAGTTAGGTACCTACGGTAAGTAGAAGTAAATTTTAATTTAACAATGCCTAGTAGATGTTGTGTCCCTGGTTGTACGAGCAACTATGATTCAAGTTTAAAGAATGTGCAAAATAAACGACAAATTACTGTATTTAAATTTCCAAAAAATGAGGAAAGAAAATTAGCTTGGAAGAAAGCAATACCGAGAGATGACTGGGAGCCATCTTCATACACTGTTGTCTGTCAGTTACATTTTAAACCTGAAGATATTATTAGGTATGATAAACATCTTCAACCCGATGGAACCTATAATTTCCTTTTATTAAGTCACCCTCATTTGACGCAGGATGCCGTTCCATGTATATTCCCCAATCTTCCCTCATATTTATCTAAAAATGTTAAACCGCCTAGAGCTGACCCTCAACAAAGACGCGATACAATTTTGAAAAGGCAAGAACATGAGATCGACTCTTTTCTAAAAGGCGACTTTATTAAAGATTTCAATGATTTTAAAACTCAATTTTCTAAAAATATTAGTATGTGGGGATGGGACTCTAAAATTTATGAAAATGAAATTCATTTTTTTACATTAAATTTTGACAATTTTTTATCTATTAATACTTCAATAACTATATCTAAAGAGCTTGAAGTAAAAGTTTGTATAAAAGGAACAGAGCTTACTCCTAGCGATTTAAAGTGGATTCTCCCTTGCGACCTAAAAATGTCTAGATGGTCCCAGTTGACAAATTTGTTGTCAAGGTACAAAAACTCTAATGAAGACAGACCAGAATTAGTTTCAGATAGTTTGAAAAAAGCCCGAAATATCTTAATTTCAGCGCAAGAGAAACTAATTCTGCAAAACTCTGACAAGGCAAAAAATTTAGAAATGACCATAGATCAATTGAGACAAATTATTTACCAAAAACCAAAATATTCATGCGCGACTTTTGTAATGGCATTTATCTTATATAGTCAGTCTCCTTCATGCTATGAATTAATTCGAGAATATTTAATATTGCCCCATAAACGATATTTACAGTTATTATCGTCTTCATTGCAGGTGTCGGTTAATTCCGATAAAAGTAATACAAATTATATTCTAAATATTAGTAAATCGTTAAGTTCACTGGAAAAAGTTGTAGTATTATTAATAGATGAAATTTATATTACTGCCAGGTTAGACTACAGGGCAAAAAATATTATTGGTTGTGCTGTAAACAAAAATTCTGGGGATTTGGCTAAAACTGTCCTTACTTTTATGATTTCTTCTGCATTTGGAAATGCGAAAGAGGTAGTGAAACTATTGCCTGTACAAAACATTAAAGGAACTGAAATAGCGGAAATAACAAAGCAAGTAATATACTTTGTACAGAGCTGTGGTTTTGAAGTTCTTTGTGTAATAACTGATAATCATTCCATCAACAGAGTTATGTTCAAAACATTGTCAAGGACAAATTCATTTCCAAATCCAACGTATATGGAAAAAAATATATTTTTGACGTTTGATCCTGTTCACATTTTTAAGAACATTTGGAAAAATTGGCTGAATTTAAAAAATATTGCACAAACTTTTGTGTTTTGTGATTGGGAAGACGGGGAGACATTAAGATTTGCTAAATTTCAAGATATTAGAGACATATATCATGCTGAACAAAATTTGCTCATTAAACAGGCTTTTAAACTTACTTACAAATCACTGTATCCATCTGTTTTAGAAAGACAAAAAGTTAATTTGGCTGATAATATTTTTCACCAATCCACAATTTCCTGTCTTAAATCTAAATCGAAGTATGATACTGCACAATTTACTGAAATCATACGCAAATGATGGGATATTGTCAATAACACATCTCTATTTAAGGGAGCACAAAAGAGAAATGAATTGTGTATGCCTTTTCAAAGACCCGGCCCTAATGATAACACTAGCGAGATTAAATTAGAGTTCTTGAAAAATTCATTACATGGTTAGACAAGTGGCATAATTTAAAAGACTATAATGGTAAACTATCAAATGAAACTTACCAGGCTATGCGACAGTGTACTTTGGTTTTAATAACACTGATTGATTATAGTTTTCAAACTTATTTGGATTTAAAATATATATTAGCAGGAAAATTCTTTATCTGGATGTAATTATAATGTCTCATTTGATGATATCCTTGGCGCAGAGAAAAAACTTAGAGTAAAAAAATTATTTAAAAAAGTTAATGGAAAATTTTCTTTTTCCGAAATTCGCGAACATTTTGACAGTGGTTACGATGACGGTAATGTGTCAAACAATTATGTTGACGGTGAGTTCCCAAAAGTTGATAATTTTATTTTTATACTAGAAACAAACTACCTCCAAAACTGTGACATAGATTATTCTGCAAAAGTATATGTTTCTGGTTATGCTGCTCATTCTATTTCAAAAAAAGTTAAATGTTTAGATTGTATTTCCTTAGTTCGAGCTGAAAAGGGAACATTTATAAATGACGAATATTTCGATAATTTACAGAGAAATGGTTTATCTATTGCTACTGACTCCGTAATGTTTATTTTTGTACACATGTGCTCAATTTTAGAATACATCATAAATGACGACGTTTGTGAACCTACATTTCTAAAATGTAACGATCAAAAAATTATTTTATGTAAATTAACCGTGTTTAGTATTGAAAAGGATTTCTACTTCCAAGATTTTCTTGAAACATGTGTTTGTGGAAATAGTTACAAAACCATTTTAAACTCATTATGTTCGATTTTCGCGAATATTTGTTTAAATAATTACGTTAAAAATAAAAATAATGTATCTATTGGAATTGATCGCCAAAAGAAACGAAGACTTTTACAAGATTGTCAAAACGATACAATTAAAAATTTTAGTGCAAAGAAACTCGCGACTTTCAAATAGTAGCTTAATTTTACAGGCCAAAGACTAAACTAAAAAATACCAAAAATATTGTTTATTTTTGTTATGTTTCATTATATATTATTTTGTTATGTTGTGTTTTAGGTATCTATATTCAGTTATTAATAGTATTTTCTCTTTGTTATACAGAGAATCAATTTTAATTTTTAATTTCCCAATATCTCTCCTCCCACCCTTACTTTCCCATGTAACCCCTTTCCTATCCTGGCAAGAAATAACTCTACACCTTCCCGTTGGTTCTTGCTGAACAATAACTTAAATTTTTTTTATAATTTATACAATGCATGAAGGTACCTACTTTAATGCTGTATCAAATAATTAGGTAATAGATATATTGTTCTAACAATATATCTCAGTTCAGTAAATTATTAAGTATAAAAATTTAATTTATTGACCAAGTAGAAATCCTGTCCTATTTATTTTTGTTGAAGACTTGTAAATTTTTTTAAACTTTTTTAAACCGTCCGCTCCGCGACAGTCGAGTGCACAGTGCAAGCGCAAGCTACGGCCGAACCGAGCTCGTTGATTTCCACCGGTCTTCTTGACAAGCGAATTGCGACGTTGCCTTTTTCTCAGCACGGCTATCTGTAGAGTAGGTTGTGCATGAGTCATAGCTCATAAGTTTGAGCTGCTCACAATTTTAAGTGTGCTATTATAAGTTTGGAAGTGAAGTCGTATTGAATTATTAGTGAAGAATTTGCCTAGTTTTTTCTTTTTTATTCATCTGTAATAAATAGTGTAGGTTTAACGGCCCTATTGCTTGACTTTTGTGACTTTCTTTGTTTCAAGTGTTCTACAAAGTTAGAGATAAGTGAAATAATATATACTTTAGTAAAAACGTGTGTGAACTGTGAATACGAGTCCAAAGTAATTTTTTGGTGGGTGGTCTGGTAGAAAAACAAAAATTCGCATAAAACTGACCTTTAATAAACTTACTTTTTGATATTTTCGTCCGACAAAACTATTTCGATTAAAAAGACATATTTAATTATTTTACTGCAGTATAAAACTCTCCAACCTTAACTAAAAAATTTCTACTCTCCTATATTCGAGGGTGGTTATTGCCCTCGAGTCTAGATATAAATTTATGAATTGTGATCTCTATAACCCCTATCATCTTCATTTCATGGGATCACACTATTGTCAAAATAAATAAGCGTTTTATAGGTATCGCAACTTCAACCAGTTCAACCTAATGTAATGTATAGGGTGTTTTTAAAAGAAGTAGGGTAATTATTTACATCAGCAGAAACCTCTCCAATTTTGGGTAATTATTTACATTAGCGTAAAACTCTCCAATCTTAACAAAAAAATTCCAACCCCCCTATTTTCGAGGGTGCTGATCACGAATCTGAAGTCAGATTTCGGCACTCGTATGTAGTTTTCGAAAAAAAAATCTCAATTGTAACCTCTATGTATACATTACATTAGGTTGAAATTGCAATATAACTCCTATATATTTTGACAACAGTGTGACGTCATGAAATGTCAACTTGACATACGTTTAAAAATTTTTACTACGATTTTGAGAACGAAAACAGAGAGTTTTTCGAAACGTCAATAACACGGAAGTGCGCGATAGTGATGTGATTTTTGTTATTTTTACTTATCTGCTTTTTTCAGTGTGAGATTTTTTGGTTAGGCAAACTTAGTTTCGAAAATAACCCTTGACTGTTCCGTTTGGCGCAAGGGCTTATTTAATTAATCTTTATTATTTTTTCAGAAGTGTGGCAAAAACCCAACAAAACTAAAGAAAAAGTAAAGTGAATATACTTGAAAACGTAGCAGAGCGATGACCAGCGAAAAAATTAAACCTCCTGGAGAGATGGATTTCGATAAAAATCCTGGCGAGGCGTGAACCTTTTTTCTTCAAAAATTCCATCATTAAAGCCTCGAAAAGTGAAGAATACAAATGTGCCTTATTATTAAACCACATAGGAGATCGAGCAGTGAGGATATACAGGGTGTTAAAAAAAGAGTGTAAAATATTTCAGGAGGTAATAGTATGAACCAAAATAAGCAGAAAAGTCTTAATAAACATGGGTCCGCAAAGTAACGGTTGCGGAGATATGGACCACTATTCGTTTTTCAAACATTTTATTTTATTAGGAATAAACCGACAAAGGAAGCTTTTAACAAACAAAAAACAAAGTTACAGAAGATGTTCAAAGTGCCCTCCGTCCATTTCCAAGCAGGCACGACATCTTCGTCTCAACGATATTCGAACTCTTTTGAAAACACCCTCCTTGGTTTGGATTTCTTGACAGTTTTGATTAATCCGTAGCTGCAGCTCTTTCAAGCTATTTACAGGAGTACCGCCCACTAATGTCTTCCAATATCCCCAAACAAATAAATCTAGAGGGTTCAGATCAGGCGATCTTGGAGGCCATAAAACAGGTCCGGCCCTTCCTACCCATCTATGTGGAAAAGTTTGGTGTAAATTCTCTCTAACGGCCATGGAAAAATGAGCTGGAGCACCATCATGCTGGAACCACATTTGTTGCTTCTGATTCAAAGGAATGTCTTCCAAAAACTCATACAGTGTGTTCTGCAGAAAGTTGAGGTAAGCAGCGCCTGTTAATCGGTTTGGTAAAATAACATGACCTAGAAACCTATCACCTACAATACCCATCCAAATGTTTAATGAAAAACGTGCCTGGTGTCCAGATTCTATTAGAGCATGAGGATTTTCGTCGGCCCAAATATGCGTATTGTGAAAATTAAACACTCCATTTCTTGTGAACCCGGCCTCATCAGTAAAAAGAATGTTTGCAAGAAAACGAGGGTCTTCAGCATCATGACGTAGAAACCAGCGGCAAAAAAACCAAACGTGCTTGATGATCATTTATTGGATTTAAGACCTGTACTCGTTGCACATGGTATGGATAAAGCAGTTGCTCGTGAAGGATTCACCAAACAAGAGGACCACTAATTCCTACCTCGGCTGATATTCTCCGCACACTCGTACCTGGATTCTGCTCTACCAGTGCTAGAATTTCTTCTTCTGCTCTAGGAGTGGATACTGACCTTGGTCTTCCGGATAAATGGCACTGTTTGCTCAAGGAACCGGTATCACGCAATCTTTGGTGAATTCTTCCAAACATGCGTTGTGAAGGAATTTGGCGATTTGGATAAGCGTCAACATAAAGACGTCGCGCTTCGGTGGCGTTCCCATTAGCACGACCATACATGAAATGCATGTTCTGTTAATGCTGTGTTAGAGTAACCAGCCATAGCGAAAGAAAACTTGTGCACTGAGAACAACTGTCAAATGCGTACTGTTTATTTCACTAAACATCAACCAACATAAGAAAATACACAACGTTTTTGCAAAATAAAAAAGGAGCTAAAAACATAAAACATTCCATATCTCCGCAACCGTTACTTTGCGGACCCATGTTTATTGAGACTTTTCTGTTTATTTTGGTTCATACTATTACCTCCTTAAATATTTTACACTCTTTTTTTAACACCCTGTATAACAAACATTTGACAAGAAAGAAGATAAGAATAACTATATAAAAGTTCCAAAAATATTTTATTCCAACGAAAAATGTTACATACGAGAGGCACATGTTCCTGAATCGAGAGATGAAAATAAATGACACCATAGATAAGTATATAACAACTTTAAGAGAACTCAGCTTCACGTGTGAATTTGGAACATTAACGGATAGTCTCATAAAGGACAAATTAGTTCAAGGAATAAGGGACAAATCTGTCAAGGACCGTCTTTTAAGAACAAAAAATTTGGACCTAAATCAAGCCATTGAAATATGTACAGCTGCAGAAACAACGAAATCCCAGTTAGAACAAATTTGTTCAGGAGAGAGGATAAACGTAATAAAAAAACAAAAAAATAAGTTGGGCAAAAAATCCACACAGCGTTGGTGAAACTCAAACATATGCAAACGCAGTTCAAGGTCAAGGAGCAAGTCAACATTGCGGGCAGGAGAGATGGCGTGACTGCACCATCGACGTCGCAGAGAGAAAGAGAAAGAACGATGACCAGCAGAGTCGGCGCAGGACAAGGCGTAGCAACAGGTGTGGCAGAAAGAAGAAGAGGACAACCAAACAGGGCGATGGGAAAATGTAGCAGATGTGGCCAGGGACATCCACCAAGAAACTGCAAAGCATACGGAAAAAGATGTAATGCTTGTGGTTTAATGAATCATTTTGCGAAGGTATGTAGAAATAGAAATAATATTTATACCATTGGTGAAGTAGATTATAGTAGTGATGATAATGATTTGTTTATTGGAATGATAGAAGATGTAAATATTGTAAATAGTAGTAACGAAGATAATGTTAATGTTAAAAATAAAAACGATTGGATTATTAGCCTGAAACTAAATAATATTAATATTGATGTAGAAATCGATACAGGTGCGAGAACAAACTTACTTCCAGTTCACATTTATAACAAATTTTTCAAAAACATTGAAATATTTCATTCAAATAACAAATTAGCCACATATTCAGGAGAAACAGAATCCATTGAAGTATTAGGAAATATAAAATTAAATTGTTTTTATAAAAATAAAATATATTTGTTAAATTTTATTATAGTAAATAATAATGGCCATTGCCAAGCTTATTGGCAATATAGATTCTGATGTGTTGGGTGAATACGAGGATGTCTTTAGAGGAATTGGATGCACATCAGGACAATGCAGTATCAAAATCGATCAACTAGCAACTCCTGTAGTCCATGCAGCTCGTAAAATATCTCTGGGAATTAGAGAAAAATTGAAAGGTAAATTACAAAAACTACACAAAAAATAATTAAAAAAAGTGGAGGAATCTACTGAGTGGGTTAATTCATTGGTCATTATTAAAAAACCTAATGGTGATTTCACAATTTGTATTGATCCTTCAGATCTGAATAAACTAAAAAAAATGTTAAGCATTTTACATTTAAATCATTGGGAGACTCAATTTCAACATTACTTTCTATATCAGTGTCTTTTGTATTGTTTTCATCATTAGAATAATATAAATCTGATTTTTCATAATATCGTTTTAAAAAACTAACATTTCTTCTCCTAATTGAACCTGATTTATAATCTCTGACCAAATACGAATTAAATTTTAATTTTTTACAAATTACACCTAAAACCCAAACATCATTATTTTTTATGTGTAGTTTTTCTCCCTCCTTAAAATCTATACATTTTCTTGTATTTACATCATAATATTACATTTTTCATAGTGTAGTATTCAGCTTATATTCAAATAAGTTATTATGACGAAAAATGATGATAAAGTTTTCCACCTTTTGTGTTCTAAATACTCCATAAATATTGTCTATTTGCAATTTACTTGAAATAGTAAACACGTAGTTGTAGACTACGCGTAGAAATAGATTAAAGAACATAATAATTACTATATATTTGACCTGAACATAAGGCACCAGCTTGAATTGTTTATCAAGATTTTTGAGTGGATTCTTTTAATTCTAATGTAAATTAAACTCTTTAATTAATAACATACAGTGTCCGGTAAATATCTCCTAATCGTTTGGGAGTGTACAGGGATGTCAAAATAATACTAGTGCTTCCGATAATTTTTTTTCTTAACTTATAATCTATTGCAATAGTAATGACATTCTTTAAGTCAAATTTGGCGATTTATTTCAAACTGCCGAGGTATTTGTAATGAAACCTATTTTCAACATTAATTCTTGGTTATTTATTTAAATCACCAATAGAGATCTAATAAAATTTCTACACAGAACTTCTAGTCGTTCAAAAACTAATTTGAGGGAGTGCTATTTTTATTGCAATACATTGTGTCTCTTAACGGAGTTATGGGCGTCATATTGATTCTCTGTTCCAAATTATTTGGAACTGGACCACCAATCCACGTTTTCCCACATATCGTATTTAGTCAACTTAATAATTTCAATATTCTCTAACCGCCCAACAAACAAACTGATTTGACATGACATCTGTCATTACTATTGTTACAAGCTTAAAGTTAGTTTTTTTAAAACGGAAATTAATTTTATGCATAGTTCGCAAAGCAGTCTTCTAGATATTCTAGGCAAAGTTTTATCCTGTGAAATAGCAACTTCATTATTTTTATTGTCGGAAGTACATTTTTAAAATACCATCCATGAATTGTTCTACAAATCGCATATTTTTTGTCGTCATCAACCTCTAATCGACTTCCTTTAGCGAGTTTCCATTATTTTCCGTTTTGTAGTTGTATGGTCTTATTTTCCACTTTTTGTTGCGTGATATACACTATTCACAAATACTCTTGTTAATGAACTACATATTTCAACCGCATCGCTTACACTTATTTTGGTCTCGCCCTAATCCCTTCATATACGTGTTTATCATCCGATATTACTCACTTTGAGAATGATTTGGGAACACGCTGTAGAGCTGTAATGATTCTTCATTCTCAAGACACAAACACAAAACCACTAATAAATCAATTACAATCATAATTAAATTAGCAGAAAGATATATTCAGATTTTTCCCGCGCGTACGATACTGGCAACTGTGCAGATTGGAATAGTCGGATCCGAATTAAGCCTAATTGACGTCATGGCATAATTATACGCGTGCGTATTTGCAGAAGGAATAGTCGGCTCTCGAAAAAGTAAACCGAAGCTGAGTAATTGAGTATGCTCTGCGTGATATGCGGAACACGCAATATTATAAGAAGAATTTACAGACGATTTTGTATGTTTCTTTGAGTTGACTGCTATAAATTATGAGCGAGTTTATAAAATGAGTACTATTTTGAAATCCGACTTACAGACCATAAAATATTTCAAAATTGTTTACTTGACACTGTTTTGACAGTATCGGTTCGTTATAATAAAACTGAGCAAACATAAATACAAAATACCAGCTCGTTTAAATTATAGTAATGAAGATTTTTTAAATGCTTTTATTGTTTATGGAGAATGCAACAAACTAATTTCATAAACATATGACACGTTTACTGTTCCATGTCTACAGAAACAGAAAACGACGTGAGATGCTGTTCGAATTTCACTATAGGAATCCAAGTTATTGGTTTTTTCGGGAGCGTTCAATAACAGTTGTTGTCGCCAGCTGAATCTTTTATATCATGTGCGACTTGTGTAAGCATAATTTTATCTTTTTGTTTTCCGAGTAATCTACTGTAAGTAGGTAGGGTAGGTCCAGGATTGTTGGGCCTCGAGACGTCAAGTTCTGGTGAGGAAGACCTTGGATTCTTTGTTGACTTCTTCCTTGTGGTCCTCCTGGGGGTGATTCTTGAGAACATCCTCTTATAGCGATTGCAATGTGGGCATATCTTCACATGGAATATACATAGGAGTAGAGTGAGTATTATAACTCCTAGGGCGAGCCAAATCCATAGGTTATTGGATTCATTAGGGTGAAAGTGTTGAATATGAACTTCGGGTAGTTCAGAGATTGATCTTTGTATGTCTTCTAGACACTGAAGATTTATTGGAAATATCTATTGAAGAATTTGAGTATTTTGGTTGTGGAAATATAATGGGCTCCCATTGTGCAGCTTCTTCATATTTAGCTAGAATATCATCAATACCCTTGCTAAAATCACAATTTTCTTCATCACTTGAACCGATCATGGAAACTTGGCTCATTTTTACGTCCTTCTCGTTCGCTCGCTCGACTCAAACTAAAATACGTTTGTGCTATCTAACAAGCTGTTGTGTTCCTTCCCAAGCCCAAGCCATTTAACGAAAACTTTCCCCCCCTTTTCTCCTCAGTACCTTCTTTACGAGATATATGTCGGAGTTGGCGGTTTTCTGTAGTTCCTCCTAGAATTCCCCTGCATATCTTCCAAGAGGTGTGTCGTTGGATTCGTAATTTTAACCGACGCAATTTTAAATAGCTCAGTCGTCCAGTTAGGTGTGTATCCCTTATCGAAGACGTGTTTATTCTTGCTGATGCGCACAACATCACCCACTTTGAATATTTGTGGACCGCTTATCTTAATGTGATTGTATGCAGACTTTAAAATTCTCTTCTCGTTAGATTTCTTTACGTGAGACGGTTTGTATCCGGTGGTACAATGTCGGGTTTCGTTGTATGAATTAGTAATTTCCTGTAAAACGTCTATCCACTTATATGTACCGTTTAGGCTAAAGTACTTGTACAGTTCTTATCACTCGTTCTGCAATGGCAGCTTTATTCACGCTGTACGTATTGTAATGATTAACATCGTGCTTCTTGAGTAGCTGTTGGAATTTTTGGTTAAAGAATTCGGTACCCTGATCAGATTGTAAATTTTTACACGTTCGTTTACTTGTTTCTAGTCCATATGAATTTCGAGAAGCAGTCGATAACTAAAATGTACTTAAAATGTCTATTCATTTTAACGTAATTCCTCATTTCGGCGAAGTCTATTTGCCATAGATCATCAAGCCCCTTAACAATCGTACGTCTGCGAGCATAGTTTTTTCTCATAGGCTTATGAAGCTCATTTACCAGTTGAATTTTTCCTTGGAATGTTTGATTCGCATGGCAGACATTTTGAACTGAGACGCAACCGCCAATTCACGATGTAATATACTCTTAAATGGGATTTTTATTAATAGTTTTGAATATGTGATGCTCTAGTGTGTCAACCATTTTTTTAATATCTTTGACATCCCCGTCTTGCTTCTTACTCAGTTGGTTAATAGCATCTCCAAGCCGTTTGCCTTCTGCATTAAGTACATGAAGTATATCTGTAGTCATACTATATACAATATTTTTTTCCGCTTTAATACTAGTTTCCAAATCTTTATGTAACTTAGAATTTTCCTCTGTAATTCTTTTAATATTACTTTCTTGACGTTTTTCCAAGTTTCTCATAGACTTGAGTAGGTTGCTGGAATCATTGTGTTGGAGCTGCTTTAAAGTATCATGTATTGCATCAACATATTCTTTCGTGGTGACATCAGTAGCTTCAATGGGCTGTTTCACGTAATATATCCTCAAATTACCAATATTAACGTTTCCTTCGGGAGTAAATGAAAATCCAATTGTATGAGGTATGTAAGGTTCGTTAAAATTATGATGACGATGAGAGCTACGTCCGAATTTATCGAGACTCATCGTGTAGAATAACTGGAAATCGTTTGATACGCAACTTTATAGTATTTGATCTAAGTAGGATATGTGCAACGTAAAACGTGATATAAATGTGACATTGTGACGTAAAACGTGACATAAATGTGACATTGTGACGTAAAACGTGACATAAAATGTGACATTGTGACGTAAAACGTGATATAAATGTGACATCGTGATGTAAAACGTGAGATAAATGTGACATCGTAACATAAACGTGACATAAATAAGGGTAACTAACCTAAGATATTATTTTAGCCTCTTTTAACTCCTCGATAATTGCTGCAATTTCATTATCATATATATTAGTATTTCCAGCGTTCCGAGAGGCTACCAGCAGCCTCAGACGATCGACAAGTTCGTTGGGATCCCAGTAAATATATTCCATCGATTCTGTATTGTAAGCTAACTTGTTAGCTACTAAGCCTCTGCCAGTAGTTTTACGCGGTCCTTTAATAAATAGCGGTCTAATAATTTCCCTATACTTGAACGAACTGCAGGTCTTTAAGCGTCCTACTTTGTCTTTGTGTGCCTCAGTCATTTGAAGAATATTTTTATAAAATTTCTTATCCTCTTCATTGAAAGACGGGTCATGATAGAAAATCAATTGGTACAATCCTGGTGTTCCTTTGAATTGATGTCCATCGATTATTATATTATCAGTACGAATGTTAAAATCGATACGTTTGCTACCGAGTAACCACGATGAGGTTGAGGAATCGTATACTGGCCCATAATTCTTATCAATTACATCGCTGTTAGCCCAATGCTCTGTAACGTACTTTTGAGATATTGCCGGATATTGATCTAAATATTCTTCCAACGCTTCTTGAGTTACATCTCCAGGTCGCGTTTCTAGTTCCTCTACATCAGCTTCATCATCACTTTTAGACGATGAAGATGGTAAAAAGGCTGCCTGGTCGTATGCAGCCGGTTTTTCTTCTACCTTCACTTTCTTCTTCTTCTCCTCCTCCTCCTCTTTCTTAACGGAGGAAACGTTAATTCTTTGACTTGAGTGATGTACTGGCTATTTCTTTTAACGGTGTTACAATGGGCTTAAACAGTTTCTAAAGTGCTTCATCTTCCTTCGTTTTGCCCAGTTTTAGAGCCAAGTACTTTCGCTTAATCGACTTTGCGAGTTCGTTGATTTTTTTCTTTCGCGCTGTCTTGGTGATAACGTCTTCCACCGTTGGATTCATTGTAATTAATGTCAGCGTTCACCATAGCTACATCTTTATATACTGATCAAAGCCTTTTCGGTAGCGTCCTTTGGAAAATCAAAATCTTTTACGATTACCATTGTACCATACTTATCGACCCAAAATTCTGAGCAGCAGTTTTTGAATTAATCGTACGTCATGTCGGGGGATACGTGCTCCTCGTAGACGTGTTTTAGATTTACTTCATCTTGCTTGAAAAGAACTATTAGATTGCAATTATCTCGAATAAGCTGCTTCGGTATCTTGGAATATGTCTGACATAGGTAGGCGGCGTCGATATTCTTGTGTCTGCACATCGAGTAGTATTCACGTATCTTTTCCTGTTTATCACATGCCACATCGTTGAATATGAATATGGAATTATGACGAGCATCTGTCGAACTAATAATTTCATCGCTAGCCCCATATGGGAAATATCCGATTTCCTTCACTTTACTCAAGACATCTCCCAACAGTTGATATTTAGGCTGGTATAGGGACTTTGAGTATACGTAGACGTTTTCAAATTTAGCACCATTCGGATGAAATAGAAGTGATAATATTACGTTGGTCTGCCCACAACCGTTGGGTCCGCATACGACGGATCTGAATGAATTCGGTAGCAACCAGCCATGTTTGCCTACAATACTAGGATTTTCACCGAAATCTAAGTTTTCAATGGGTAGCGTCTGCTCTTGTTGAACTACCTTCATGGTTTGAAGACATCGATCAAATTACTTTCCATAAATACAGATACCGCTGTTCGTTTAAATCATTTCTAATGCCACTGCGATACGGTAAAGGTGTGTTAAATTCGCTGATAGATAAACTACCATTTGAATTACATATTCCAGGTGGATATCAATTCTGCGGGCCAGGTAATAATAGTATGCAAGTAATTCCTCACTAAATTTAATTACGTTTTCTCCCTCTATAGGAACAAAACTTGCTAAAAGATTGGTCAAATGCCAAAAGGGTATAAATCCTTTGGATTCAGCTTGTCGGGAGCACGATATAGCGTACTCTCAAAATAAGTCTGTAGAAGATAGACATAAGGCTGATCTGGTGTTGGAGAATAGAGCTTGGGAACGTGTTAAATCTACAGACGCGAAACTTGGAGAAAAAGCAGCCGCTTGGTTCGTAACTACAGCCATGAAGGCGAAACGTAATCTCGGAATGGGCTTGAAAAAGAGTGGAAAAGGGCAACGACCACGACGTCAAGTCGCATCGTTCCGCAGATATGTAGTAACAAAAATTGCAAACAGTTTAAAAAAGCAGCAACCCAGTACTTTTTTAATAATGATAATGATAATGATAATGATAATGATAATGATAATGATGATAATAATAATAATAATAATAATAATAGATAGATAGACTTTATTGACTTTTATATATACAACAGTACATTTCAAGTCACAGAAGAACAAATAAAAGAAGTAAATTCATTGATACTGAAGAAACAGTTTGTCAATAAAATATTTTTTGTAAAAGTGTAAAAAGATCTAAGAGACATCCGTCTTATGTTTTCATGAGCGAAGAAATTTGCAAATTGATTATACAATCCTATCTCAAGCTTATTGTTTCTCGTCAAATTAATTCGAGAAAAGGAACTATAACGTCCCCACCATGCCTTGTATTATAGTCATGAATGCTAGAATATGTAGGTAAGTTAGGTAATTTCTTATGAACAAGATAAAGCGACTCAAGTAAATACATGCATGGGAGGGGTAAAATCTTATACCTCCTGAAGAGGTCTCTACTGTGGGTATAATTAGGTACATTAGCCACTACTCGAACAGCAGCTTTCTGTAGGACAAATGGTTTATGAGCAAAACTAGAGTTGCCCCAGAGAGTGACCCCGTAACTAAGGTGACTGTGGAATAACGAAAAATATATTAATTTCATAACCTTATTATCCATACAGGATCGCAGCTGTCTCATTGCAAATACCTGAGTAGCAAGCTTTGAAGATAAACCATTGACATGTGCAGACCAATTTAGGCTCGCATCCAAGGTAATACCCAATAACCTGACCGGATCACTTTTGCACGTTTCTTATCAGCCGTGAAAGATATATGCTGCGTTTTTGACATGTTTAATTTTAATTTATTAGCTGTAAACCAAGCTGAAGCTTCATTCAAGCTGTCTGTACTCAGATATTCGCTTTCCGGAGCAAGAAGAGTCGCATCATCCGCAAATAGGACACAGGTGCTGTTACTAATACTTAGTGGCAAATCATTGATGTAAATCAAAAGAGAACTGGTCCTAGTACAGATCCTTGCGGAACTCCTCCAGCTACCGGAAGTAAAGTAGACGATGTACTGTTAATGCTGACAAACTGCTTTCTATCTGTCAGATATGAATGAAAAAGATTTAGTTCTTTATTTCGAATGCCATAGTATTCTAGTTTTAATAGCAGTATGTCAACACTAACACAATCAAAAGCTTTGGTCAAATCACAAAGCGCAGCATGAGTTCCAGTGTTATTGTCAAGATTCTCAAGAACCTCATCAATCACAGCAAGTAGTGCTCTTAAAGTAGAGAAGCCCTTCCTAAACCCAAACTGCATAGGTGATAACACTGATTTATCTTCCAAATAGGATATTAATTTATCTTTTAAAAGAACCTCAAATATCTTGCCAAAAATTGGAACAATGGCAATTGGCCGATAATTATCTAAAACATCAACATCACCTTTTTTGTGGATAGGAAGCACTCTTGTAATTTTTAAAGAGTCGGGCCATAGTCCTTCCTCTAAAAACTCATTATAAAAAAAATGCCAATGGGCCAGCAAGCAACTCTACAGCAGATTTAATTATGGAACTATTTAATCCATAGTAATCTGGACAAGACGAATTTTTTAAACATAAAATAGCTTGACGAACATCAGTCTCTAATATAGGTGATATAAAGAAGGATGAGGCAGGTTTAGGTACTTTATTTAAATAGCTCAACGGATCAATGTTAACACTACCAATTGATTGAGCAATGACATCAGAAATAGAAGCAAAAACAAATTAAAATCATTTGCAGTTACATGAGCTCCTAGTAAGTGGTTTTTGCATTGTCTTTCATGATTAACAAGGCCCCAAATAGCCTTACTCTTATTATCGGAATTACAAATCAAACTAGTATAAGTTGAACGTTTAGCATCGCGAATTGATTTCTTATAATGGCTTCTCATTTGACGGTAGGAATGCCAGTCTTGTAACGTATTGGTAACATGAAATATTTTTCTAAGTTTATCAAGATCCCGCCTCATCCTTTTTAGTTCCTTGGTAAACCATTTGACATTAGAAAACTTAGGAATACTAGCAAATGGAAAGCAATTATTAACCACCTGCATAAAGGTATCCAAAAAAATATCAGTAAAATCAGTATGATTTAAATTTGGAGAAAGTAAACTTGTCCAATTCACTTGTTTTAAAACATCTAGAAAATTTTTAATATTTGTATTGTTAATTCTTCGTTTAAATACATAATTATCAGCTGCGGACTATTTATACATGCATCACTCGTAAATCTAATAAAGACTCCTGTATGATCAGAGATATTCATGTCCCAAACTCCAGTCTCAAAAGAGTCAGGATATAGATTAGTAAACACATTATCTAAGCATGTCCTAGATGTGGGAGTAATTCTAGTTGGAACGTTTATGCAGGGTATCATTCCATACATAAGAAAAATGTTTTTTAAATCATGAACTGATTCAGAGCTACAGTTAAAATCCAGGTTAAAATCTCCAGTTAAAATAATAAACTTATATCTACGAGAATAAAAGTCAACAAGGTTACAAACAGAATCTTTAAAAATGGTTACATCTCCACTAGTTGAAGATCTATACACAACAACTAACAAACAGTTAACATCGACAATCTCAGCTGCACAGAATTCAGCATGCACAGCACAACTAAAATTAGTAACATCAACACTTTTTACACCAATGTTCATAGTGGCAAAAATCGCAACACCTCCGTGGCGCTTCCTACTATCTCTACAGAAAGAAGACACCAGATGGTAGTTAGGCAAATTGATGACCTTCAGATTCTCATAGTCCAGCCAATGCTCAGAAATACATATAAAATCAAATGATTGAGACATCAGCGAAATATTAATTTCGTCAATTTTGTTTGCTAAACTTTGGGTATTAACATGGTACACAGAAAAAGATTTAGAAACACAAGCAGGTTTACCGCAGAGCTGTCCCATCAGACTCTGCGGATTGTAGCCCACGCGATTGGCCTGGTTTTCTAGGACGAAAAAATCTATTCAGCTTGACACCTTGAGGCCATATGCTGCTCTCCAATAACTTTGAAGATTCATCCTCTGGAACAGACACCTTAAACGATGAATACTTGAATGGATTTTTGCTATTTAACTTAGCCACAAATACATTAGGAGCAAAGTTCCTTAAATAAGTAGTAAGTGCAGCTGTGTCAGTGTCAACAGCAAAATTAGTCACATGGTATTCAGAGATACGCTCCTCGTTACTTCTAGATGCAGCTTTGAATGGACAGTTTATAGAATTTTCTTGATTACCTATCAAAATATTATTTCTGCTCCTATCTCTGGCACTTTTACGAGATACCGGATGATATGAAGGCAAATCACTCTCAATATTGATGATTTTATCGCAGATGCTCAACGCTTTAGCACTGTGAACTGCACCAGATACAGCACTCTCAGAGATAACAGGACACAATGGCAAGTGAGGAGAAGCAGTAGGTGTAGGACTGTCCTTCTTATGATTAATTTTCTTATTTGTACCACTTACTTGAGAAATTTGAGAGGATGATTTCTTACGAACAGCCTTCGGTTGCTCAGGTCCGAAACCGTGTATACTTGTGTTATTATTCGGCTGTATATTGCGAATCAAAGATAACTGATCCTGAAGAGACCTGATAGCAATTGTTTGAGTATCAATAATTTGGTCTTTCTGTCTAATAATGTCTTCCAAGTAAGCGATTTTCAATGTAACTATGTCCAAAGCATCTATCGCAGACACACCGCATGATGCAGTACTATCACTCATAGTTGCAGCATTATCATGTGGACTTGTTTGATCATCACGAGAATCCACGCAACAGATAATTTTGTCGTCCTCTAGAAATGTTATATTTTTAAGCATCTTTAGGCAGCTTTTATGGGAAACTGTACCGCAACGTATACATTTGATCCCTGTACGTGCAGGATGTTTGCATCTAATGCAATTAGTCGTATATTCCGCACATAAAACTCCGTTTTCTGCCATAATTAAATTTACAAAAGTAATTTGTCAAACACAGTCGAGTTTACAAACGTCCGTCCCAATATGAATAAAAACAGTCAACACGATAACTCACTTGCGATATCAGATCAGTGTTTCGTATAATAAATACTATCTATCAATAGGTTAGTTCAGAAAAACACAGAATCTTACTCGCAACACAACACTAAATACTGTTACCAGTTCACAAAATACAAATCAAGTTTGCAAAATATTTAAAACAATTTAGGAACTATAATATAAAGCACTTATGAAGAGCTCAATGAAGCACAACTACGTGGACGCAGGTCCCAAGAAATCGGGGAGGCCGTGGAAGTATAGCCGCGGAACGGACGATCTTGGATGCAAACTCCGATGGAGATGCATCATTTTACGGGTCCCTACATCGAGTTGCCTCAGCTCTTCTTGTGTCCATTTCACTACTCCAAAGGAGTAGAGAAGGATCGGAACGGCAAGCATATTTGTAGCACTCACCTTGTTCTTACCCGACAGCTCCGAAGACCAGATCTGTCGGAGGCGGTGCCGCTCTCCGTATGGACCGCATCGTCCTCTCTTGAGATGAACCAGTGCACATTTGTCCAGCCAGAACTCCATCCCAACCGCCTGCGTGTACTCATGTACCACTCTGAGGGACTGATTTAAATCCCTCTCTCCGGAGGCGTAGAGTTTAAGGTCATCCATATAGAACAAATGGGTGACCTTATGCCTCCGGTCTCCTGGGGTACCGCAGTTGTAACCCCGGGTACGACGAAGTGCAACGGATAATGGCAGCAGTGAGATGCAAAACAAGAGGGGACTCAGGAAATCTCCATGGAACACTCCTCCTGAACAAAACCGGCTCTGTCTGGACCCTTGCATTAGCCGATGTTATGGTAAAGCGGGTCCTCCAGAGCGGCATGAGTTGTTCAATACATCTCACTATGGGGTCGGCCACCGCAAGACATTGGAGCAAGTGGACTATTAGCTCATGAGATGTCATATCAAATGCCTTGCGGTAATCTATCCAGGCCATTGAGAGGTTT
Source organism: Monochamus saltuarius (assembly GCA_025584915.1). Taxonomy (NCBI): domain Eukaryota; kingdom Metazoa; phylum Arthropoda; class Insecta; order Coleoptera; family Cerambycidae; genus Monochamus; species Monochamus saltuarius. Next base: position 37,562,706 of record CM046723.1, read on the forward strand.
CGCTTGTACTGCACGGAGTCCTGCGTAATACATCTGTCGATGAGCAGGTTCTCCTTACAGCCAGCTACACCCCTCTTGGACCCTCGCTGCTCGTATATCCGTTGATAAACGGGGTTCACTGCGTGGAGCACACGCGCGTACAAGATGCGAGTAAACACCTTGTAACACGCATTCAGGCAGGTTACTGGACGGTAGTTCTTTGGCTGGGACAAATTTCCGCTCTTAGGGATAAGCACGGTTCTCCCCTCGACAAACCACGCCGGAATTTGCTGCTCTCCATTTAGCCAGGACGTGAATATTCTGGCCAAATGACGGTGGACACTGGTGAATCTTTTCCACCAGAAGTTGCTGATCCCATCGGGACCAGGAGCAGCGAAGTTCTTCGATCTAATAAATGATCTCCGAACTTCATCCGGGGTTATCGGTGGGCACACCTCTTGTGGTTCTCGAAGCCTTTGACAAAAGGCCTCGAAGTGTGCCAGGGCTGGAGTGTCTCTATCCAGTGGAATCCTGCGGCCATAGAGATCTCTCCAGAAGGCTTCTACCTGATCTACAGTCGGCGGATTGTCCGCAACACGCTGAGGCTGTTCAAAAATTCGAGAAGCCCTTACACGGAACAAATTATTTTGCTCCAACCTCCTCGACCGCCTCACTAGTGACTTTTTTGCAGCCACTAGCATCCGTATCCTGTCGAGAGAATGCTGCTTGATGGTGAGCAGCACCCCCCGATTCAGGGTATGATGGACCCGCCTAAGGGAGGTAGCTATGGATCTCAAGGTGTGAAAGCCCTATTGGCTTCCACGTAGTCCATCACACATTGGATACGGGACGCGTGTTGCCTCGCCGACCGGATCTTAGCTTCCATCTTGTGCACTCGCCGCCGTGCTCTCTCCTGTGGAGAAACGGCATTTTCACGCCCCTCTCCACACGAGTCAGCAGTTCAGCGGCGTCGGACACAGCGCAATTGACGCGCCAGATGTCAGCCTCTTCTGGAAGATCCGCACGGAGCGCAGTAGCCACTCGGGCCAGATCTGCGGGCTTCGGGGTTTTATAAAGGGCAGCCCCGACGGGTGCTCAGGTCGTCCTGTTCTCGGGGAATGAAGCGCGGCGCCTCTTGGGGATCATTCCGTGGTTCTTCAACCACTTCATTCACCCTTAGATGAGGACGCCTCTCATAGCCTCTGCGACGAAGGTAGGATACATAATCCCGCAGATTTTGTGCGGTTATTATTATTATTATTATTATTATTATTATTATTATTATTATTATTATTATTATTATTATTATTATTATTATTATTATTATTATTATTATTATTATTATTATTATTTTTTTTTTTTTTTTTTTTTCCAGTAAACACCTTCCGAGGCTCCGACACACTCGGAGATGTTCTTGAGAGTAAAACAAAGACCACTCACACATCCGTGGAGTCAGTAATCATTGCGCCCGTAAATCGTGTGTTCTGAGCAGACGTAGCGAACCAAGGACGATTGCCTTCTGCATTCTGCCGGCTAAGATCTCTGCCGAATTTCGACAAGCCGGTATGATCTTTAACTCAGAAAGCAACGTATGTCTCATTCCACCCAGGACGCCTATAATTAGCACCACAATCTTAACAGAGTGGTCTGGATACAGCCTGCGGAGCTCGGAGAGAAGATCTCGATACTTCCTCCGTTTTTCCTCCTCTTTAGGACGATGTTGTTCTCTGCGGGAGCCGAGAACTCAATCACAAACATCGTCCTAAGCTGGTGGTCGAGGAGGACTACATCAGGCTTATTGGCTTGGATTTGCCTGAGGGTGGGGAATGAATAGTTCCAATAAATTCGGCACTTCTCATTCCCCACTACGGATTCTATATCCCCCGGAGCATAAGGCAGCACTGGCGTCTCGTCTATCTCATACGAGTGTCGTAAATGATAATACAACACCCGTAAGGCTGAATCGTGTCTTTGGATATACGCTGTGGCCGCATATACCGGACAGGCAGACAGGAGATGCATAAGCGTCTCCGGCGCTTGGCGGCAGGCCCTGCAGCTGGTATCAGGAACCTCGATACCCAAGACACGACTACGATAGACGAGTGTGTTAATTACACCATCTTGGCAAGCCATTATGAATCCCTCGGTCTCAGAGTTCAGCCCCGCTGGCAAAGGTCAGCCTTTCAGATAAGCCAAGCCCCTCTAGATGACGGTAGAAGAGACCATGCATTGGCTTATCCTTATGTAGCTGCAGAAGATGACGCGTTTCCGCAGCTTTAATTAGGGCTTTTAACTGAGCAGGATCCGACTCGGTGACAGAGTCTGGATTTTCCCGCTCAGTATCGAACACGAGACCAAGTTCATCGGCTGCTCTTCTCGCTGCCTTATACACAAACGCTCCTATCCCTGCTGCTTCATGGTCTTGGACCATGCAGAGAAGGGGATCCGAGCTCGATGACTTTGCAGGCCTCCTCCAAAACCACTCTGCCCTGGAGACACTCCAAACTCAAGAGTCCACGGCCTCCCCGATTTCTTGGGAAGTATAGCCGCGGAACGGACGATCTTGGATGCAAACTCCGATGGAGATGCATCATTTTACGGGTCCCTACATCGAGTTGCCTCAGCTCTTCTTGTGTCCATTTCACTACTCCAAAGGAGTAGAGAAGGATCGGAACGGCAAGCATATTTGTGGCACTCACCTTGTTCTTACCCGACAGCTCCGAAGACCAGATCTGTCGGAGGCGGTGCCGATACCTGCCGCGGAGAGCGTTTTTCACCGTTGCCACCTCATGAGTGCCCCGCTGTGGGACACCCAAATAGGTGTACGACTCTCCGGCATCTAGATAGTGAAAGATGCTTCCGTCTATGAGCTGGGCGTCCTCTCCGTATGGACCGCATCGTCCTCTCTTGAGATGAACCAGTGCACATTTGTCCAGCCCGAACTCCATCCCAACCGCCTGCGTGTACTCATGTACCACTCTGAGGGACTGATTTAAATCCCTCTCTCCGGAGGCGTAGAGTTTAAGGTCATCCATATAGAACAAATGGGTGACCTTATGCCTCCGGTCTCCTGGGGTACCGCAGTTGTAACCCCGGGTACGACGAAGTGCAACGGATAATGGCAGCAGTGAGATGCAAAACAAGAGGGGACTCAGGAATCTCCTGGAACACTCCTCCTGAACAAAACCGGCTCTGTCTGGACCCTTGCATTAGCCGATGTTATGGTAAAGCGGGTCCTCCAGAGCGGCATGAGTTGTTCAATACATCTCACTATGGGGTCGGCCACCGCAAGACATTGGAGCAAGTGGACTATTAGCTCATGGGATGTCATATCAAATGCCTTGCGGTAATCTATCCAGGCCATTGAGAGGTTTCGCTTGTACTGCACGGAGTCCTGCGTAATACATCTGTCGATGAGCAGGTTCTCCTTACAGCCAGCTACACCCCTCTTGGACCCTCGCTGCTCGTATATCCGTTGATAAACGGGGTTCACTGCGTGGAGCACACGCGCGTACAAGATGCGGGTAAACACCTTGTAACACGCATTCAGGCAGGTTATTGGACGGTAGTTCTTTGGCTGGGACAAATCTCCGCTCTTAGGGATAAGCACGGTTCTCCCCTCGACAAACCACGCCGGAATTTGCTGCTCTCCATTTAGCCAGGACGTGAATATTCTGGCCAAATGGCGGTGGACACTGGTGAATTTTTTCCACCAGAAGTTGCTGATCCCATCGGGACCAGGAGCAGCGAAGTTCTTCGATCTAATAAATGATCTCCGAACTTCATCCGGGGTTATCGGTGGGCACACCTCTTGTGGCTCTCGAAGCCTTTGACAAAAGGCCTCGAAGTGTGCCAGGGCTGGAGTGTCTCTATCCAGTGGAATCCTGCGGCCATACAGATCTCTCCAGAAGGCTTCTACCTGATTATTATTATTATTATTATTATTATTATTATTATTATTATTATTATTATTATTATTATTATTATTATTATTATTATTATTATTATTATTATTATTATTATTATTATTATTATTATTATTATTATTATTATTATTATTATTATTATTATTATTATTATTATTATTATTATTATTATTATTATTATTATTATTATTATTATTATTATTATTATTATTATTATTATTATTATTATTATTATTATTATTATTATTATTATTATTATTATTATTATTATTATTATTATTATTATTATTATTATTATTATTATTATTATTATTATTATTATTATTATTATTATTATTATTATTATTATTATTATTATTATTATTATTATTATTATTATTATTATTATTATTATTATTATTATTATTATTATTATTATTATTATTATTATTATTATTATTATTATTATTATTATTATTATTATTATTATTATTATTATTATTATTATTATTATTATTATTATTATTATTATTATTATTATTATTATTATTATTATTATTATTATTATTATTATTATTTATTATTATTATTATTATTATTATTATTATTATTATTATTATTATTATTATTATTATTATTATTATTATTATTATTATTATTATTATTATTATTATTATTATTATTATTATTATTATTATTATTATTATTATTATTATTATTATTATTATTATTATTATTATTATTATTATTATTATTATTATTATTATTATTATTATTATTATTATTATTATTATTATTATTATTATTATTATTATTATTATTATTATTATTATTATTATTATTATTATTATTATTATTATTATTATTATTATTATTATTATTATTATTATTATTATTATTATTATTATTATTATTATTATTATTATTATTATTATTATTAGCAGTTGTCCATTAAAAGCAGCTCTATATTAACACTAACAGTTTAGCAAATTGGTATGATTTTAAGCAATACCGTATGTGTTATCGTAGAGCTGTTAGGGAAACCAAGAAAAATGCTTATGGTAGCATAATAACAAGCGCGGATAATAAAAGTAAGGTTATCTGGAATTTAGTAAAGAGAAACTAGTCATCTGTCACATCCCACAGTGTGTACGCTCCTAACATCTGACCAGCTTAATTCTTTCTTTGTAAATATTTCAGATCAAATTGTTGAAAGTATAGCAAATACCAGCAATACAGCTATGTTTTATCTTAATAAGTGCTCTAAGCCCTCATCTTCTTTTTTTATTTTGCCTATCGTCGAATCAGATATCAGTGAAGCGATTCTTAAATTAAAAAATTCTCCATCTTTAGATCATTATGGCTTAAATAGTAAAATACTGAAAGCATCTCTTGGGTACTTAGTGCAGCCACTGATGGACTTATTTAATAAATGTATAGAACAAGCAGTCTGGCCTGATTGTTTAAAATCACTAAAATATTTCCACTGCACAAAGTGGTGTTTAAAAATACAACTTTAGGTCAGCTGCAATAATAGGCCTAGGTAAACTTTTTGAAATTTAGGTTAAATATTTGAAATTATAAACTGTGAAAAATTAATTTGTTAACTTGCCAATTTGGGTTTAGAAAACTTGCCAATTTTTTGCTAGGAAAACTTTTGGGTTGTTAAGTTGTTTCTACGGTTAAGATCGAGGGCTTCAAATGATCGTGAGGACATAGTCGACGGGTTGGATCACTCACAGTAATGTGTAATAGCGACTTGACGAAAGCGTTTGACTGTGCCAATATAGATATCCTTTACTAAAGTTAGAATATTATGGCATTAGAGGTAAAACGTTGCATTTGTTTTCATCATACTTGACAAACAGAAAGCAGTATGTGTCATTCAATAATGTTAATCATCAATACTTGATGTGAAAATGGGGTTCCCTGGCCCAAGGATCGGTTCTCTGGACCGATCTTGTTTCTAATTTATATAAATGACATGCCTTCAGCACTTAATACAACTTATTGTTACTTATTTGCGGACGATACCACGCTAATTACTCAAGGAATGTCAGTTCGAGTGAGACTAACTTAATGCAGGCAGAGCGCTGGTTTACAGGTAACTACCTTAAACTTAATACGGAGAAAACGCAAGAAATATTATTTTCATCGGACAAATGGATAAAGAAATCTGAACCTGTAAAACTGTTAGGTATATATTTTGACTCTTTTTTGAATTGGGTGCCACATGTTGAATATCTCTCTTCCAAACTGGCATCACAACTATTCGTCATGCGTCAACTGAGGAGATGTATAGACAATAATGTAATGAAAGTTGTTTATTATGCATTAGTTCATTCCCATTTGTCCTATGGAATTATGTTGTGGGGTGACTCTGTAAAGGCTGGTAAGATATTTGTTCTTCAGAAAACTGCGGTAAGAATCGTTGATGCAGCAGAACCGAATACACATTGTCAGCCAATTTTTAAAAAGTTGCAAATTTTACCCCTCCCATGTATCTATATTCTTGAGAGTTTAAGGAACATTCATCAGAATTTGAATAATTACCCTTTGCATGGTGATTTTCACAATTACAATACAAGAAATGCAGATAGATTGTTACCGCAGTTTTCCAGAATTAGGATGACGAAGATGAATAAACCTCAAGTAAAAATTTATAACAATTTTGTTAATTACCATGCAGCAAAAAATGTAATGCAAATGAGCTTCATGGCGTTTAATTGCTTTGCTAAAAAGTTTTTAACTGAAAACTGTTTTTACAGTATCAATGAATTTATGAAATTCACAGGTCCTAGTTAATTATGTAGCACCTACTATTTTTTTTTATAACCACTTTTGACTTTAATACTATTTTAACTACTAACCATTAATTTTTTAACTACCTACTAACAACTATTGTAACTTTTGTTTTATTTTATGTTCATGATATATAAATATGTGACCCATGTACTACATTTGTATAAATGGTCAATATTATTATTATTATTATTATTATTATTATTATTATTATTATTATTATTATTATTATTATTATTATTATTATTATTATTATTATTATTATTATTATTATTATTATTATTATTATTATTATTATTATTATTATTATTATTATTATTATTATTATTATTATTATTATTATTATTATTATTATTATTATTATTATTATTATTATTATTATTATTATTATTATTATTATTATTATTATTATTATTATTATTATTATTATTATTATTATTATTATTATTATTATTATTATTATTATTATTATTATTATTATTATTATTATTATTATTATTATTATTATTATTATTATTATTATTATTATTATTATTATTATTATTATTATTATTATTATTATTATTATTATTATTATTATTATTATTATTATTATTATTATTATTATTATTATTATTATTATTATTATTATTATTATTATTATTATTATTATTATTATTATTATTATTATTATTATTATTATTATTATTATTATTATTATTATTATTATTATTATTATTATTATTATTATTATTATTATTATTATTATTATTATTATTATTATTATTATTATTATTATTATTATTATTATTATTATTATTATTATTATTATTATTATTATTATTATTATTATTATTATTATTATTATTATTATTATTATTATTATTATTATTATTATTATTATTATTATTATTATTATTATTATTATTATTATTATTATTATTATTATTATTATTATTATTATTATTATTATTATTATTATTATTATTATTATTATTATTATTATTATTATTATTATTATTATTATTATTATTATTATTATTATTATTATTATTATTATTATTATTATTATTATTATTATTATTATTATTATTATTATTATTATTATTATTATTATTATTATTATTATTATTATTATTATTATTATTATTATTATTATTATTATTATTATTATTATTATTATTATTATTATTATTATTATTATTATTATTATTATTATTATTATTATTATTATTATTATTATTATTATTATTATTATTATTATTATTATTATTATTATTATTATTATTATTATTATTATTATTATTATTATTATTATTATTATTATTATTATTATTATTATTATTATTATTATTATTATTATTATTATTATTATTATTATTATTATTATTATTATTATTATTATTATTATTATTATTATTATTATTATTATTATTATTATTATTATTATTATATTATTATTATTATTATTATTATTATTATTATTATTATTATTATTATTATTATTATTATTATTATTATTATTATTATTATTATTATTATTATTATTATTATTATTATTATTATTATTATTATTATTATTATTATTATTATTATTATTATTATTATTATTATTATTATTATTATTATTATTATTATTATTATTATTATTATTATTATTATTATTATTATTATTATTATTATTATTATTATTATTATTATTATTATTATTATTATTATTATTATTATTATTATTATTATTATTATTATTATTATTATTATTATTATTATTATTATTATTATTATTATTATTATTATTATTATTATTATTATTATTATTATTATTATTATTATTATTATTATTATTATTATTATTATTATTATTATTATTATTATTATTATTATTATTATTATTATTATTATTATTATTATTATTATTATTATTATTATTATTATTATTATTATTATTATTATTATTATTATTATTATTATTATTATTATTATTATTATTATTATTATTATTATTATTATTATTATTATTATTATTATTATTATTATTATTATTATTATTATTATTATTATTATTATTATTATTATTATTATTATTATTATTATTATTATTATTATTATTATTATTATTATTATTATTATTATTATTATTATTATTATTATTATTATTATTATTATTATTATTATTATTATTATTATTATTATTATTATTATTATTATTATTATTATTATTATTATTATTATTATTATTATTATTATTATTATTATTATTATTATTATTATTATTATTATTATTATTATTATTATTATTATTATTATTATTATTATTATTATTATTATTATTATTATTATTATTATTATTATTATTATTATTATTATTATTATTATTATTATTATTATTATTATTATTATTATTATTATTATTATTATTATTATTATTATTATTATTATTATTATTATTATTATTATTATTATTATTATTATTATTATTATTATTATTATTATTATTATTATTATTATTATTATTATTATTATTATTATTATTATTATTATTATTATTATTATTATTATTATTATTATTATTATTATTATTATTATTATTATTATTATTATTATTATTATTATTATTATTATTATTATTATTATTATTATTATTATTATTATTATTATTATTATTATTATTATTATTATTATTATTATTATTATTATTATTATTATTATTATTATTATTATTATTATTATTATTATTATTATTATTATTATTATTATTATTATTATTATTATTATTATTATTATTATTATTATTATTATTATTATTATTATTATTATTATTATTATTATTATTATTATTATTATTATTATTATTATTATTATTATTATTATTATTATTATTATTATTATTATTATTATTATTATTATTATTATTATTATTATTATTATTATTATTATTATTATTATTATTATTATTATTATTATTATTATTATTATTATTATTATTATTATTATTATTATTATTATTATTATTATTATTATTATTATTATTATTATTATTATTATTATTATTATTATTATTATTATTATTATTTTATTATTATTATTATTATTATTATTATTATTATTATTATTATTATTATTATTATTATTATTATTATTATTATTATTATTATTATTATTATTATTATTATTATTATTATTATTATTATTATTATTATTTTTTTTTTTTTCCAGTAAACACCTTCCGAAGCTCCGACACATTCGGAGATGTTCTGAGAGTCAAGCAATGACCACTCTCCACTCCGTGGAGTCAGTAATCATTGCGCCCGTAAATCGTGTGTTCTGAGCAGACGTAGCGAACCAAGGACGATTGCCTTCTGCATTCTGCCGGCTAAGATCTCTGCCGAATTTCGACAAGCCGGTATGATCTTTAAGTCAGAAAGCAACGTATGTCTCATTCCACCCAGGACGCCTATAATTAGCACCACAATCTTAACAGAGTGGTCTGGATACAGCCTGCGGAGCTCGGAGAGAAGATCTCGATATTTCCTCCGTTTTTCCTCCTCTTTTAGGACGATGTTGTTCTCTGCGGGAGCCGAGAACTCAATCACAAACATCGTCCTAAGCTGGTGGTCGAGCTACATCAGGCTTATTGGCTTGGATTTGCCTGAGGGTGGGGAATGAATAGTTCCAATAAATTCGGCACTTCTCATTCCCCACTACGGATTCTATATCCCCCGGAGCATAAGGCAGCACTGGCGTCTCGTCTATCTCATACGAGTGTCGTAAATGATAATACAACACCCGTAAGGCTGAATCGTGTCTTTGGATATACGCTGTGCATATACCGGACAGGCAGACAGGAGATGCATAAGCGTCTCCGGCGCTTGGCGGCAGGCCCTGCAGCTGGTATCAGGAACCTCGATACCCAAGACACGACTACGATAGAACGATTGTGTTAATTACACCATCTTGGCAAGCCATTATGAATCCCTCGGTCTCAGAGTTCAGCCCCGCTGACCTCAAAAAAGCAAAGGTCAGCCTTTCAGATAAGCCAAGCCCCTCTAGATGACGGTAGAAGAGACCATGCATTGGCTTATCCTTATGTAGCTGCAGAAGATGACGCGTTTCTGCAGCTTTAATTAGGGCTTTTAACTGAGCAGGATCCGACTCGGTGACAGAGTCTGGATTTTCCCGCTCAGTATCGAACACGAGACCAAGTTCATCGGCTGCTCTTCTCGCTGCCTTATACACAAACGCTCCTATCCCTGTTTCTTCATGGTCTTGAACCATGCAGAGAAGGGGATCCGAGCTCCTGATGACTTTGCAGGCCTCCTCCAAAACCACTCTGCCCTGGAGACACTCCAAACTCAAGAGTATCTCCTGTCGGCCTGTCCGGTATATGCGGCCACAGCGTATATCCAAAGACACGATTCAGCCTTACGGGTGTTGTATTATCATTTACGACACTCGTATGAGATAGACGAGACGCCAGTGCTGCCTTATGCTCCGGGGGATATAGAATCCGTAGTAGGGAATGAGAAGTGCCGAATTTATTTGAACTATTCATTCCCCACCCTCAGGCAAATCCAAGCCAATAAGCCTGATGTAGTCCTCCTCGACCACCAGCTTAGGACGATGTTTGTGATTGAGTTCTCGGCTCCCGCAGAGAACAACATCGTCCTAAAAGAGGAGGAAAAACGGAGGAAATATCGACCGAGCTCCGCAGGCTGTATCCAGACCACTCTGTTAAGATTGTGGTGCTAATTATAGGCGTCCTGGGTGGAATGAGACATACGCTGCTTTCTGACTTAAAGATCATACCGGCTTGTCGAAATTCGGCAGAGATCTTAGCCGGCAGAATGCAGAAGGCAATCGTCCTTGGTTCGCTACGTCTGCTCAGAACACACGATTTACGGGCGCAATGATTACTGACTCCACGGAGTGGAGAGTAGTCATTGCTTGACTCTCCAGAACATCTCCGAATGTGTCGGAGCCTCGGAAGGTGTTTACTGAAAAAAAAAATAATAATAATAATTTATTGATCCACTTTTATCATACACTATGACATTGGATAAGTCACATGACAGTAAAACTGAATGAACAAAAACATATATAAAAATTTCAGTATACAGGGTGAACCTTAAATAAGTACAAATATTTTAACCAGCAGTATAGTATTGGACATAGTAATATCACAATATCTACCTAAATACTTTACAGTAGTATTTAACTTGCGGAAATTCATATTTAATCGTTTATAGTAAGGTCAGTTAAGCAGTTAAAATGTATGTTAATATTGCTGCGTATCATACTACATACCCAATTTTACTGTACTTATTCTTCAAACAAGTATTTTTAAAATAAAATTAACCGTATTACTTTACTATTACGTAATATTTATATTAGAGAAGATATGGCAACCTCGCAACAAATCATATGGTTTATTAGCTTGGTTAAGCAGCGGTCCTCAAAATGTGGATATTTAAAAAAAAAATTAATATCTCCGTAAATATTAGAAATTTTTAAAAATGGCTTTCACCAAACTGATCTATATGACGAACTACACCAGCAGTTAAAATATTTGTACTTATTTAAGGTTCACTCTGTATATACAATACGTAGACACACATACATACATTAACAATATGACCCACAATATACATTTATTATACATCAAAGTCACATCCAAAATACTCCTCGATATTATAATATGAGTATACTAATAAAAGTTGTTTAACTCGTTCCTTAAAGGTTGGGACACTACATTATATATCATCAGGAAGGTGATTAAATAGCTTTGAAGCCAACACAAAAGGACTGTTTTCTGTTTTGACTAGGCGATGCCTAGGAGTCAAAACATTGTACTGACATCTAAAGTCATAAGCGATTCCTCGATCCGTATATTGCACAAATTCATGAAGATGCAATTTGACATACGTAACACATGCAAAAATGTACATAGACACCACTGTCAGTATTTTCAATTGCTTAAATAGCAAACGGCAAGAGTGTAATCTGGACCTGAAGAGCATCGTGCGAATAATTCTTTTCTGGGCAATTAAAATAGCTCCTATATTAGGACTATTTCCCCAACAAATAATAGCATAATTCAAAAGAGAATAGACTTGCCCATAATAATATGTTTTGAATGTATTAATATTTAGATATTCTCTCAATTTCCAGACAATATAATTTTGTTTAGCCAATCTGTTACATAGCATTTCGATATGTGGACTCCAATTTAATTTTCTATCCAAGATAATACCTAACGATTTCACAGAATAGTCATCTTTTACAGATTTTCCATCCATTGGTACATATAAGCTAACATCAGTGTCAAACATTGAGAAAGTCATCATTTCTGTTTTGGAATTATTAAGAGACAATCCATTGTTATCACAATAACGCTTCATGTCTCTGACACATTCTATTCCCATCAGTGACAAATCTGCCATATTTCTACCCTGAAACGTCACAGTAGTGTCATCAGCGAAAAGACATAATCGACCCGACTTAAAATATTCTTTCAAGTCGTTGATGAACACTATGAATAAAACAGGACCTAATGTGGACCCTGTGGAATACCAACAGGCACTAATCTAGGACTAGAAAATACTTCATCACCATTATGCCCAATGACAACACGCTGTAGCCGACTTTGTAAATATGACTCTAACCATTTTAGGGCATTTCCCCTAACTCCATAATGCTCCAACTTTTTCAAAAGTAGTTGATGGTTAACAGTGTCAAATGCACGAGCTAAATCGAAATAAATTGACGAGGTCATACGTCTGGATTCCAAATTGTCTAGTACGTGTTTATACACAGCAAGAATAGCATCATATGTAGATAGTCCTACTCGAAATCCAAATTGCCTTTCATACAATATTTTATATTCTTTTAAAAAAAACTTCAAATTTTCAGAAAATGCATATTCATATATTTTGGAAAAAACTGAAAGTAGAGAAATACTTCTGCAATTAGAAATTTTGTCCAAGTCACCTTTTTTAAGAATCGGTACTACTAATGATTGCTTGAGAGTTGTTGGGAAAATACCCTCGAAAAAGGAAGCGTTAATAAGAGAGGTCAAAGGATACTTGATACTATCAATCACAGTTTTCAAAATAGAACAAGGAATACCATCAAAGCCCTGCGAATCTTTTGTCGCAACTGTGCGAATAATTTCGGCGGTTTCATTGGGGGTTAATGGCAAAAGTTCAAGACATTCCTCGACTCTATTATACATATTATATTTATTGATACTGAAGTTATCGTTGCTGATATTTCGAACAGACTCCAAAAAGTATGAATTAAATGCTTCAGCTGACTCGTCTCGGGAAACAGACAAACCTTCACTGGTAAAAAATATGCTAGGGTCCACTAACATTCACATGGTCACGTATAATGCTCCAGGCAACTTTTGACTTATTATTCGCGGACTCTATTCTGTCATTGTAATAGTTCATTTTGGTTCTTTTTACAGTCTTCTTGTGAGTTTTTTTTAATTGTATATATTGTTCTCTAATATTTTCATTAACAGGAGAATACTTGATAAATTTATGAACCTCTCTCAGAAGTTGACTCTGATTTTTTATTTGGGGTGTAACCCAGGGTTTTGATTTTATTTTGATATTGGTATGATTCAGATAACATCTCTGAATTGGAAAAACCGTGTCAATCAATTCACGAAATCTTTCAAAAAAACTCTAAATTTACACTGGCATCCAGAGAGTCATCAAACAGAGTGTCCCAACTTTCATTAGCAATAAGTGATTGAAACATGCGTACATTAAATTCATCCTTGTAATTACGTTTCAAGTAGAACTTATTTTGCACACTGCGCTTATCTATAATACAAGGGAATTTAACCAATTGTATAGTATGGTCGGAGAAATGTGGATGGACATTTAAGATATCAAAATCACAAATATTTACATTAGAAAATATGTTGTCAATAACTGTTTTAGAGTCTTTATCAATTCGAGTATACTCGTATATACATTGCTCAAATCCATAAGAAGAAAATATATTAATTAAGTCATTAGCGCTTTGAACCCTTACATTGGCATCAAGATTTATGTTAAAATCACCACAAACAAAAACGTGGGTATAATTAGCAGAACATATTTTAGTAAGTAATATCTATTATAGAGTCCAAAAATACATGCGCATTACTATCAGGAGCTCTATATAAGCAAACCACTATTATTCTTGTAGGGACAAAAGAAAGTTCCAAAGCTGCATACTCAAAATGAAAGTCAAACCTAGCTACATTTAACTGTTTAATACAGTAGTCACGCACGTTATTTTTGATATAAATGGCACCACCACCACCATTTTTATCAAGTCTACAATAAAAATCAGTTAAAACATAGTTTTCTAATTTAATTGCTACAACTTCATTTTCAGAAAACCAAGTCTCACTCAAACAAAGGATATCCGGAAACCCCATGTCGTCAAGAAATGTGTACAACATTGTTAGTTTATTGCGCGCACATGCGCGCATTGGCAAAGTGTCACATAGCTTGACGAGTTGTCAATTAAAGGATCCCGAAGCAGATATCTGTCGATGTCCATGAAAAAACTTAAATTGTTTAATCACCACATTTTCAGGCCAGAAGTCCGAGTTATACAGGATTTTACATATATCTTCAGTGTAGTTCGTACTTACTTTGAATGAAACATTAGATCCCTTGCTGTTCAATTTCGAGACATCAAACACCTGATCTGGCAATTTATCTTTTAAATAGGACATAACATTGTCCTCAGTTGTTCCCCCCGACACCCTCCAACATAGAGCCACAGCTTCCTGTTGGGGCCGCAAGAGGTGATTCACTATGGACCGAAGCAGTGCCTATCACACTGTGCGAATTTGGTTTTGTTTTAGAATTTCGTTGGTTTTTAGATCGTTTACGGATGGTCAAGTCTTTTCCAAATCACTAGGTATAATTGTTTCTTGTGTAGAATTAAGTGTACAGGAAGCATTGCTTTCCTTACCAATGTTCACTTCGTTAATAATGGAATCAATACTCCGATTTTTTTAACATCCCTATTAATTCCTTATTTGTAACAATAAGATCACTTACTTGTTTTTCAAGTGACTGTATTTTCATCAGGAGGGTATCTGTCGCATCATGAACAATTTTTTCTATAAGCTCTTTCAATTTGTCTTCAGAATTTACTTCTTGGGAAACTACTCTGATGTTGCTTCTAGTCATTCTGATAGTTTTAGCCGTCTGATTCATTAAAAATTGACAATGATATAGATTATAATTCTGCTGAGTTTGTGCAGTTGGGTCGCATACACCAAATCATCCACAAAAAGGACCTCGTTTATAGAGATAGGTTACTGTTTACAACAGAGTTACTCTAAGACAAAATCAAACTCACAACAACTAACACAAGCACGTCACTACTGAACTATAATATCACTGTTACTCCACTTTTGGATTTAAAAGCTCTTTATGGACAGAGATATGCACTAATTTTCCTTAGACACAATTATTTTGTTGTGTCTCAACTGCACACCAGCTTATATTTTTTGAGAAAAAACGCTTTGTCGGCTTTAAAAGCAGCAAGGGTGGCAGTTAAAAGGGCCGGTGGTAAGAAAAACATTGGCATACCGAGAATCATTCCTTTCGCTAGAGAACACTCTGGAGGTTTCATACCCCTGCTAATGCCCATACTCGGCGCCCTCGGAGCTCTCGGTTCGCTAGCGGGAGGTGCGGGGGCCGTCGCGAAGACCGTAATCGATGCTAAGAATGCAGCAAAAAAAACTTGTGGAAGAGCGTCAACACAACTAAGCCATGGAAACTGTAGGAGCTAAAGGATCCGGTCTATATTTGAGAAAGAATCGGCACGGAGGTTACGGCTTATTCTTGAAAAAGCAAAAAAAACTACCAATAAAGCTACCCGATAAGCCGACCTGATGAGATACGCCAAACGACTACGAATTCCATATTTTCAAGGAGTTTTCATGCGCGATATGTTACCATCTTCGGGTCCGCGAGGACGCGGTAGTGCCATTTTAAATTTAGACTTGGATAAGAATAGAGGCACTCACTGGGTAGCTTATAGGAAAAACGGCAACAACGTAGAGTACTTTTATAGTTTCGGACATTTGAAACCGCCCAAGGAACTGGTTAGATACTTGGGAGCCAACTATGTGAACATAACCTATAACGTAGATCGTTATCAAAAGTATGATCAAATAAATTGCGGTCACCTATGTCTGCAGTTGAATGAACATCGTCAGTCATGTCTACATTGGTGACGCTAAAGAGTCATACGCCTTCTTTTACATTCAACTTTACTCCAATCGTACGCTTGGATCCACAATTCAGTTACGGGCTGGCGCTTCTTAGTTTTCACTCGTACAACAGCATACCGAACATTGAAGCAGATCAAAAGATTTATTTGTACGAAAACAACGACCTGAAGAAAGACACCGTTATAGAATTTGCCGAGGGCGCCTACCAGATTCGAGACATTGAAAATTATATTAGAAGGGGATTAAATATCGACAAGGACCCCAAAGTTGATGAGATATTTTCGCTAAAACCTAATAATAACACTCTAAGGTGTGAAATATATAGCGATAAATATGCAATGGACTTTGAAAAAGAAGACAGTATCGGTAGGACGTTAGGATTTTCGAAAAAGATACTAGCATCTAGGAACCTCCACAAATCCGGTATTTATCGGTAGATATTATAAAAGTACACACCATCCACCTGGACTGTAACATTACTTCGGGAGCCTTCTACAACGATAGACCATCACATACAATATAGTTTCCCGTAAGCGTCGACCCGGGATTTGCCATCGACGAAGCCCGAACCACCTCATCTACCTACCTATAAACAGAACCGAAATAAGCACTTTGACAATCGACGTGTTGGATCAGAATTTTGAGCCTATAAATTTCAGATGTGAAGAAATCATCGTTCGCTTAGAGATTAAGAAACTTACATAATGTTAGTTTTCGAGAACACACATTCTATTCATATAAGGGAACCGCTATTGAGGCAAAAGTCAGTGTCGCGAGAAACACCTCACGATAAGGTCACATTCGCTAAACAATAGAAGAATAGAACGCTCGATCTTTTTCGTCGGCCCGCAATGGACGAATCCATACAAAAGGTGGAGTGGCGAACGTATTACCCCTACGTAAAGTCCTTTCGAAACAACGACGTCATTGAAATTGCCATCAATAAGGCTGATGTTTTCGATGCCACCTACGATGGCCAGATATGTATTAGTGGAAAGATTACAAAGGCTGGCGGCAACGGAGACGTATCTGCATTTAGGTTTTCATCGGCCGTATATGAAATAAACGCCAAGGAAGTGGAAAGTATACGTGAAGTTGGTCTAGTGAGCACCATTCGCGGGTATTTGTGCTATTCCGCCGAGGATTCTAAACATTTATCCATAGCCGGATGAAACTATCCCAATGCACTTTCCCTAAATGATGATGGAACTTTTAATTTTTTCATTCCGTTGAAGCATCTTTTCAACATTTTCAACGACTACCGAGCGGTGATGTGCAGCAAACAATGTATCAAATTAATAAGGAGCAGTAACGATTCCAATTGTTTCCTCGTTAGGGAAAAAGCGGCTACCGACCACACAACCATGATGCTGGACATTCAAATCGTTGAGGTTAAAATTAAACGGCTGTACCCTAGCGATGAAATAAAACTGAGCCTACTAAAAGGCATCAAAGCCCTCCTCCTCCTATACTGATGCCATATAGACAATGGGATTTGCATATGTTACCCGCCTTCACCGCCGGCGCTACCAAAGAAATTTGGGCTGTTAAGACTACTTCTTCGATCGAAAGCCCCAGATACGTCATCGTAGGTTTCCAGACGGCTAAACAAAACTACCTCACAGCAGATCCTACGCGCTTTGATAACATCAATATTACCAACATCAGATTAACGCTAAACGGAGAGAGTTTCCCCAACGAGAGAATGCAATTAAATTTTGCTATGAACAACTACATTGAAGCTCACTACAAATACACAGAGTTTTATCCCAGTTACACGAATAGTCAGCAGAATAAATCTTTGCTCGATTACAACACCTTTAGGAATCACGCTCTTTTCATCATCGACTGCTCGAGGCGAGATGAAAGCATGAAATCGGCTACCGTGGATGTAAGATTGGACATTGCATAATCGTACACGATCGTATGTATCATGGAACACCTCCCACTTAGCGAAATCGATAAGAATATAGCATAAAAAATGTAATGCTGTGTAAAGGAATATGTTAGTCGTTTGATAATCGTTCAAGATGAAGGTTGTGGTTTTAGACATCCAGGGTTTTATGTTACTGAATACCAACGGGAGTTATGATTTTTATCCCAATGACATAACGATTCACGACGCGCGTCATGTGAACCATTGTTTACTGAAACCACCTGTGAGTTTTCGCAGTTTGTCTCGGCTGAATCAGAAACAAGTAAGATACACAGAACAAAATATAAACGGCATCCGTTATTCATCTGGAGATATAAAATACAGCAAGTTGAACGCTATACTGGGCGATAATCTGCTGTGTGCCGATATAATTTATGTGGGCGGTCGTATAAAGCTGGATTATTTAGAGAAGATACTACCACAATTGGCTTCCTCATCCAACCGACAATTACCCAACGTGATAAACGTTGAAAAATTTGATAATTACTGGAATAACCCCCCACCCCTTGTAAAAGTAGATGTACCTCGCTGCTGTTCGTATCACAGTTTTAATAAAACAATCAGATGCAGCAAGAGGAACTGCGAAGATCTTTTCCGCTGGGTGTACAACCTATTACCACAATGAAGAAAACAGTTACCTTCGCTAAATCTACGAGAGTGTACGAAATGATATCGTAGGCGTATGCGTCCACTGCAGCTCGACGTAGATATTGGGAATTTTTCGCTGTGGAGACGAATTGAAACGACTCGCAAAATTCTTCAACTTTTCTTAGATGAACATCTTCAAAACATTCGAAAATTAAAATACGATATAGCTCAATACGCTAACCAGTGTGCAGTAACTAAACAGTTTCAGAAGATGACCATTAAAGATAAGTGGGATGATGTATTTACAAATCCGCGTCGATTTTCCTCAACGAGGGATGTCCCTACAAGAATTATTATACCAATTACTTTATAATATTATTATTGTATTTCTTTCAATATGCTTAATATACACGCTTATTTCTCTTTGTTTGTTTTATTTCCTCTCTCTCTCTCCCTATAATATAAGACTTTACAAGTCATTATGTAGCATTCGTTTATAGCCACCCTGTTGCTTAACAACAACCAATGATGGCAGTTTTACGTTCCAATTTCACCATCTTGAGTGCAATACTACAAAATATGTTGTACATACATGATATACACAACGTACCCGAAATGTATGTGTGCTATAGAAATTCCAGCGACATAGACACGTGTCCGCATACGTTAACTCAGATGACTCATACCATGGTTAATGGTGAGAACCTTTGCTGCGCCGATTCCAGATCATTCTAAATTCTACAAGTTGAGAATAACCTTTCAAGATAAGTCGATTGGAGATTTTGATGTCTGGCGACCCTTACCTTTCTTAAACTGCTCCAATTATGAAGACGTATACGCAGATGCACTCCTAGAAGCGTCCGAGAATACAAAAACAGATATGCATACAATTTCTGGGCTTATTTGCTTTATAACAGTTGCTACAATTGCTTTGATACTTAAGAGTATAGCAAAAATCCTTCGAAAGTATTATGGATAAGATGAATTTAATAATTATATGTTATTCATAGTATTTAGTATATCGTAGTCAAGTGCAGCGATAGGTCCTGTTAAGAAGCAAGCGCAATGTCTGGCGTGAGACCAATCGAAGTAATGCCAAATTCAGTGCCTGAGGACGTATGCTGGGGGCTACCGGTTGAAGCTAAAACTTGTAAAATATGTCGAAGACACATGCGAAACATACTTTTCCTACCTTGTCGTCACGTGAAAGTATGCTGGATTTGTGCAAAGTTTATAAAATTCTGTACTTTATGTCATGTAAAACTTGAAGTTTCTATGGTATGGTATGGTTTCCACCCTGTATAATCTTCTGAATAAAAAAGAAAAAAAATCTCTATTTCTTGTTTCATTTCTTTGTGGATTTTTTAACCACTTATAATATTCATTATTTTATTTCAAACAGTAGTAGTATATGCTCCAAACTGCTAAAAGCTAGAAGGGCACTAGTCACGAAAAAACCAACGTCACGTGATAGGCCTCGATGAGGAACCAATCAAATCAGCTTTCAAATTTTAGTTATCTTGTACCGTTCTCGAGTTATTAGCAAAAAACTGTATGTGTGACGTCACTAACAAATGCTCCAAACTGCTAAAAGCTAGAAGGGCACTAGTCACGAAAAAACCAACAACGTCACGTGATAGGTCTCGATGAGGAACCAATGAAATCAGCTTTCAAATTTTAGTTATCTTGTACCGTTCTCGAGTTATTAGCAAAAAACTGAATGTGTGACGTCACTAATGCTACCACATCTACCTGCCCCAAAATCTCATGTTTTTTTCCTATGAAGGTTCAAATTGCAAATTTTTGACCGATTTTACCCCCTCCACTTTTCGCTTATCTCCGCTACGGATCTTTACTTTTTTCTATTAGGTTAGGTCGATACTGCGCATGTTTTACCCCCGCACACTTCACCAAAAAACTCTTCAGGACCACCCACAAAAAGTCAACAATGATCACCAGGAGTCGCTGAACAACGAACTCGATGGACGCCTCTCAAGCGTGACGCCACTTCCGCTCTGGATACCGCCTCATTTATCTACTATTATGGTTGCAGTATTGAAATAAAGCGATACAACACACATATAAGCAAGATTTTTCTTAAATTCCCATAAGTAGTAAAAAACACAACTTTGGGCCTCGAATCTAAAATAACTAAGTGTATAAATAAATTTGACTACGAATTCATTCCCCTTAAACAATTTCTATGAGAATTTTATTATTGGCACATTTAAAACATTAGAAATAATTTATGAGAGACGATAGTGTTTTATTAACTACGAGTATTTTCTATTTTTAAACTAAGACGAGTGATTCAAATTTCTCGCGCCAGAAAGCTAACTTTTTATTGGTTAATTTGTTGCCAAGCTTACACAACCCAATTCATGTTGTCAATGTCAACTACCTACTAATCCTAACCACTTAAATATCAGTTATATTTTATATGTACTAGCCTAAGATAAATGTTATTGCCATTTCGTAGATTTAATTTGTGTTTATTCTTTCCCTTTGTTAATCCAAAAGCAAATTTTTCAAAAGTTAGCAACGAATTATACCTATTGTTTTTTTCAAATTTACCGCCACATGATGTAGTTAATTTTCCCTGTGTATATATGACTTCTTCATTTGCTCTAAAATAAATATGTATAAATAATTATCTTATAAGTATTTTTGTTTATTGGCGAAAATCGATTCTGTTTTATGACTTGTCTTAAAATTTTAATAGTAACCAAATCATAACATTCATCGTAAACGTTTGTGCTGAAAATTATTCTTTATACGAGAGAATTTTGAACTTTTTTTTAAACATACTAGATGATCGCCACCTGTATGGGTGCCGCGATTTAACAGACGATATATATTGCACGGATTTCTAGGATATATTGTAAAACCTGCGATTTAGATTTTAGAAATAGAATGAACATATGTACTAAGCTTTTTAAACTTTAGTTATTTTTTGCGTTTTAAATGGAATTACCTATATTTTGTTGTAGCAACTACTTCGACGTATTACCTTTTTTTGTGTTACAACGTATGTATTATCAGAAGTAAACAATCATCAACAAAAAGTGACGAATAAATAAATAATATAGGTATAGACCGTGGGTATAGGTCACAGGTATAAATATTATGCCGCATCCACACTCAGGCGAGAGGGCTATAGCGAGAGCGATACTCGACGAGGGCTCCATCCACGCTCTCGTGCTCGACCGATTTCGGACTGTCTCGCCGAGAGTGTGGCTGCGGCATAACAGTTGCATGGCCATGATCAGTTGCGTCCAAGCAGCCGAGCGAGCAGGTAGTACGTATACCTGCAAGTGAAGTTCAGCGACCCTTGTGAAGTGTACCTGTGTAGTTCTGAGAAGTGGAGGCCCCACAAATACCTGTCCTTCCTAAGACAACAAATTTCTAGTCTTTTTCAAGGCTAAACAAAAGAAATTCGTTCCAATCGTCTGAATAATCTCAGCGTAGCGACGAGCTAGGGGAGTAATTGAGAAAGTGCGTGCACGCCGTGCAGACATACGAAGTGGCAGCCAGACAAAAAGGGTAAGTACGCCCTTTTTAAGTAGTGTAGACTATTTTCCACCCAATACCTACTAACATTTACTGTGACACTGACAAGCAAAAAATACACAAATACAGACACACAAAAAACGACAGACTTGACGCACACCCCCGAAAGGGGGCCCCCCGAACAGATAAAAAATTACACAGACTTATACAAAAACACAACTTACGCAAACATGAACACAGGCAAAAACGACGACTACGAACAACCAATGAACACACAGACAAATGCCGAGCAGTACGACGAACTGCAGCAACAAAAGCATGCCAACAAAGAACTGACAAAGACAATACAGACACTGACAGAATACAATGAAAAACTAAACAAACAGGTACTGACATTGACAAAACAAATCGCAGAAATGCAAAAGACAATAAAACAATCTGACAATAACACATTACAGTTACACAAAAAACTTGACGAACTCCTGCCTAGACAAAAAAAAATGACAATATCCCGCCCACACAAACCCCTGTCCCTGCCCTTATCCCTTTTACAACACGAACAGACAAACGAAAAAAAGACGAGACTGGTTCATCTAGTGAAGACGAAGCCCCCACCGCCAAAAAACATGAACAAACCACACGATCACCGACCCCAACACAAAAACAGACAAAAACCACGACTAAACTCCCCTCTACCCAAACACAAAAACCGACTAACACACAAAACACGACAGACGGAACACAAGTACCCCCAGTAAAAGAGCGCTAGATGACAATACAAAAACTTTTAAATACACTAGACATAAACTACACAAAAGCCAAACTAACAAAAGACTGCGTTGCCGTCTATTCAAATACACCACAAGACCACATACGACTAACAAAAACGCTGGCTGACAAAGGCGAGGAGTACCACACCTTCACCCTCAACGAGGAAAAAACGTTGCGGATGGTGATACGCGGGATACCCGCGGGTGTCCCGCCAAGTGAGGTGCAACATCGACAGAGAGCCTGACAGTGACATAATACAACCTGCCACCCCTGACGAACTCAGAGACATAATCAGATACCTACGCAACAGGAAAGCGCCTGGACCTGACCTTATACATAACACCACTTTAACACGACTAACACGTAAAGGTGTCGCGGCCTTACGTAACATAACAAACGCTATCCTTAGACTTAGACATTTCCCCGCTCGCTGGAAAACAGCAAACGTTATCTTTATTTTCAAACCCAATAAAGACCATACCATCCCCTCTAACTGCCGGCCCATTAGCCTACTCCCGGCTATGAGCAAAGTGGTAGAAAAAATCATCATTTCCCGTCTCAAAACCCACTCCGAAGGACTGCGAGTCATTCCCGACGAGCGGTTCGCCTTCCGTCCTGGTCACTCCACCGAACTCCAGATCCTCCGACTAACAGAGCACAGACAGTTCACTGGAGCTGTCTTCTTGGATGTCGCAAAGGCCTTCGATACGGTCCACCATTATCCCATATCCTTTACCAAGTAATAAAATCCTACCTCCATCACCGCAAATTCCGCATCCAAGTCCAAAACTCCTACTCCACCACCCGTCCCATGGAAGCGGGCGTACCGCAAGGCACGGTCCTCTCCTCTCACCTTTACACCCTTTACAATAGTGACATACCTCACACCCCTAACAGAAACACCTACCTATACGCCGACGACATGACAATAACTGCAGAAAATACTGATCTACAACACACGACACGACTTTTACAAACTTCTTTAGACCAACTTGAAGCCTGGTGCAACAGGTGGAAAGTCAAAATTAACCCAGACAAAAGCGCAGCCCTGCTCTTTACGCAGGCTACCGCGAGACATAGACCTTGACGAACTCACACTATCCCAGGAGCCCATCTCTTGGGAGCGACAGACACGATACCTGGGTGTAACGATGGACCAGCGTCTCACGTGGAAGCCGCACATCGTGGAGACGGTGGCGCGGGCGAGGATCACCAGGGCGAAGCTCTATGCCTTACTCAAGGGTGAAAACACCCTTAGTCTAAGGAATAAGCAAACGCTTATCAAGGTGGTACTTCAAGCGCAGCTAACCTAGGCGTGGGACCACGCGGCCAAGAGCCACATCAAGTCATTACAGGCTGTGGAAAACATAGCCTTACGCACGTCCACCGCTGCGCCCTGGTACGTACGAAACACAGACATTTTAAGAGACCTAAAATACACAAACATGACACAGGCAATACGAGACAGAGCACAAAAACGATTCGACGCGGCCGCGGCGCACGAGAACCTCCTCCTCCGACAAGCTGTTGACTATGTACCTGGCGTGACCGACAAACACAAAAGACCCAGACACGTACTTCTTGACTCTGGGTGACCGCCCCAACACTAACCACTCCCCCTTCCCCGCTAACTCTTTTTTCAGGTACAGCGACGATCAGAAACCAAGGAGAGACACTGACAAAACAAAACCCTACCCATACCCTGATACCTTTACCCTTGCACCGGCCCGCGAAAGCCGAGGGCTCGATACCGAGCCAAAGGCTGAAGGGCCGGTGCATCCTTAGCTACAAAGCCACACCCCATAAATAAAACTATCCCCAGGGCGCGAATGGTTCGCCACTCGCGCCCGCGACGACGACTACCTCACGGGGGGTCAGACTCAGCCGGCGAAGAAAGAAACCTGATGACAGAAGAGGCCTCCCTGCCGGCGGGGGTCATGCCAGGACAAGAGGAGGTCCCACAAAGCGCCTACACCGGCCACGTTTGTGGTCGGGGTAGACGATGGATGGGGCTCACCTTCACGAGGCTGTCCAGGTCTACAGCGATGAGGCAGGACAAAGAGGGATAGTACCCCTCGGTCCCAAATCATTTAGGCCACCAACACCGCCAAAAATATCCGCGCGTGGTCATGATATTTTCTCTCTTATTAGAAAAAGAAAAGATAGTAGTAAATAACTATAATTATATATTTTGTGAGTAAATGTAACACATTTGACCTTGGCCGAATGATTCTCTATTTCATTTATTTTTTATGCGGAATTTCTCACTAAATTATTTCGATCGCATCGTCCTTTCACGGCGGGGAAACTATTCATATACAGTGTATTTTCCCGCCGGAAGAGGGCAATGCGGACAGGAGCATAAACTTCTACTGAAAATTCTAGTGGCTCCCAAACTGTTTTGAAGCGGTGTCATTAATATTGCAAAAGTTTGTACGTATGTACGTACGTATGTAGTATGAATGTATGAATAAAAAACGCCGAAGTCAGTTAAAACTATTTACAGTGGTACATTCAAAATTGGCTCGTCCTGGATTACATTGGATCCTAATAACCTGAAAATTTCAAAATGTATGGGCAAAGGTCAGCCTTACTTTAATTAGGTTTTTTTTTAACTTTTTATACAAACAGTGCTACTACAGAAAAATGTGACCGGAAAACTATAAGAAGGTCCTCTTTATGATAAGTGTATATACACAAAATAATTTTTACAATATGTATTCATTTTTAATACTACTTACCTCCGCTTTCACAATTTTTTCCATAATAGTAAATAACGTTTCATCTAATTTACATTTATATACACCTTCAAACCATTCATTCCTATGTTCATTAGCTTTTTTTAACGATACATCTAAATCGTTGTACGTTTTCTCAGCAGCCAAATTCTAAAATGAAATTCATATATACCTAAGTAAATTATTTAATGATTTATAAATAAATCTGATCTTTTCAATATAAATTATGTTTATATTACATTCAGTTTAGTTTCCGTTTTCTAATTTTGAAACTTGAAAACAAATCAAACGAAAAAAATACAGGATATTCAGGAAATGGTGGGCAATCTTTCGGATTAGAATAATTTTGTAAAAATAACGTGGCAAGTTGTAACGTTCATAGTTTAGCAGGCATTGTTTCATTATTATTATTTAACTTTATTTTAATATTATTTCTTGAATGTTATTTTGAGTCACCTGGTATACTAAGATTTTAGTGTCGTGTACATATATTATAATTCATATTTAAGGCGTGATCAGTCAGTAGGCAACCAAATATTCGAGTGTTACAGACAATTTTTGTGTACATCTATCGTTTAGATTCATCAGTCCGAATAAGGAAGGAAGGAAAACAATCGTACAAATAAGAAATGTTCGCTACTATGGTGATGTTAGGTTAATATTTCTTCAAAATTTGTCTTAGTTACTTGTCAAAAATTCAAACTGTTATAAAACGATTTTATTGGCAATTCCTATTTAAATATCTGTCAATTTTGAATCCTTAATTCTGTACTTTAGGACAGCGTTTTAAATTGCCTAAGTGAACTTTCAGACTAAAAATGCATGCGACGTGCTATCTGAAAGCAGGAAGCTTGTTTTAAAATATATATTATCAAATGGATGCTTTCAAACCAGTCGCGTGACATGGATACGACGTAGCAACGTGCGACTTGCTACTCAAAGCGTGTTGTATATTTTACTAGTTTGTCACACGTGTCAGCAAACTTATCCTCTCAAAATATTGACATACGATAACTACATTTTTGTGAACAAAATAAGGGCAAGCAGTATTTAAATAGAGTTGTACTAAATACTGTTCGGCACTACCTATTAAAGGGATTCATCTAGTGGTTGTTGTGGTGGAATGCTCATTAGCGAAAGTACTTGTAATTCCTTATTTGCCTAA
Source organism: Monochamus saltuarius (assembly GCA_025584915.1). Taxonomy (NCBI): domain Eukaryota; kingdom Metazoa; phylum Arthropoda; class Insecta; order Coleoptera; family Cerambycidae; genus Monochamus; species Monochamus saltuarius. The sequence goes on from CM046723.1 coordinate 37,590,334, forward strand.
TACAGGGTGTTCGGAAAGTAATGGGACCCAAACATAGCTTTCTGTGATCAAATAGAATCAATTTAGACAAACTTAGCTTAGTTCAAAAGTGTCTCGTTTAGAAGTTACAGGGCTTCAAAGAAAAACATTATTTTCTTGTTATGGGCATAATAAAGAATTGAAACGTCCAATCATGTTGAAATTTGGTACGGTTATGTTTTAGATAAGTACAAGCATTGCGAAGGAGCAAGTAGTGCCGCACATAGTAGAGGGCGCTCTTGGCAGTTCTTTTGTAACTCATTTTTATCGGATCTTTTTTGTTGGTCCTATTCTGATACGCTTGGCGGAAAATTATGATGGAGAAACAAATTTGCCTAGAATTGCTATACCTGTTCCATGTTGATACAATGCGCCGTTTTCGGTAAAAACTGTACATTCTTGCTGCCGCTCCTCCATTAAATTGATTTTGACAATAAACAGCGATCATATCTGCCGTTTCTGAGGTGGAAAACTGATTATGTCGAGGCATGTTTTCAAAATTTGACAAAATAATGCTAATAATTTGAAATCATTTACACATTACATTTACACTTTACACAACTACACAATGATAATTATTAACTCAGTAAAACATTTAGTATTAATCTGACAGGTTTTTGATCAAATTTTATTTAATTTAAAAATATCGAATCAGAAAATTTATTTCTATTTTAATGTGTGGAAATTCAAGTCAAACGCGTTTTTGCCGAAAACGGTTCATTGTATCAACATGGAACAGGCATAGCTTTTCTACGCAAAATTAATTTCTTCATCATAATTTTCCCAACAGAAAAGATAAGATCAAAATGAATTACAAAAAAAACTGCCAAGAGCGCCCTCTACGATAAGCGGCACTACTTACTCCTTCGCAATGCTTGTACGTATCTAAAATAAAACTGTACCAAATTTCAACATGACGTTTCGTTTCTTAATTATGCCCATAACAAGAAAACATTTTTTTTTCTTTGAAGCCCTGTAATTTCTAAACGAGGCACTCTTGGATTAAGCTAAGTTTGTGTAAATCGGTTCTATTTGATCACAGAAAGCTGTTTAAGCTGGGTCCCATTACTTTCCGGACATCATGTATATACCTATTAGCAAAAATTAAACTATTTCTATTTTAATTTTTTTTATAAAGTACCTATATAAATCAATAATCGACTACCTGTTTATTTTCTTTTTTATTTTCATACCTTGCTCTTAGCTTAAAAATATCAGCAGTCTTTTCTCCGCAAACAACAAACGCACTATATCAGCATTGTCTTGTAAGTATGGATGAATCCATAACCTCCTTATTTTCTTTTTCCTCCTTGTAATCCTCGCAGGAATTAACGCAATATCGTCTTCCAACGACATTATTAAGAATACAATTGTTTAACTGAGCTCGCACTATTGCTATGTCTAGGATTTGGGCGTAGCAGCATGCTACGGTGTGAAAATACCACGGAAAGACGCATGATGCGATGTGCTTCCTGCTTCCAAGAAGCAAGTCGCACGTAGCATGCATCTTTGGTCTGAAAGCCCACTAACTTCTATTGCAACTCTAAAATATAGTCAAATATCATGTAGTGTATGTTTTTGTGACAATCTTTGCCGTAATACATCTAAATAGATTCCCGTCAACTTCTTTTTTGGGCAGATTTTCGGATGGAATCGTGGTTCTAGAAGGTCTTCTTGGGGATGTGCTCGGCGACTCGGAAACGGAAAAACTGTAACTGCAATTTTCTACATTTTTATAACACGTTCGTGTCCCATTTATTGGATTTTTAGTAGACGAGTGCCAAGTGGTTGTGTTTCTGTTTTGTGGTAGTGATTTTATGCCGCTTGTCGTTGGAAACACAACTTCAGCCTCAACTGGATCTAAGCCATTTCGTGTACGAGTTACATAACACCGACCCACTAAACAAGAGACCTTACATAACATTTTAACAAAGTTGCAGTCATTTTAAATATGTAATTTTACACTGTAAAGTAACCGCAGGCTTGCTAGAATATTTCATATGAATGTTTTAACTAGATAGTTTGTTATAAGTGAACTGCAAAAAGTTTCTGTGACGTCACATATTAGTACTTGCTGCAAGTTATCACATAATTTACAAAAGAAAAGTTGCGATGCAACGAAATTATAAAGATGTCGAAACTTTATATGTATATTAATAGGCGACAGGTGGCGCCACTTATATCTCACTGATACTGTGTAACCGATGGTAAAATATCTACAAGATTTGGGCCCTGTCAATTGACAATTGGCAGCACGGGCAAGGGAATAATAGATCTCTAATTCATGTTTGGCCACTGCCACACGGGCAGAGGAAAACCTCGTTGAAGGAGTTTATCCTGGGAGGTGTGGAGACAACTACTATTTATTTTGCAAATTAACTGGTCGAAATATTTCTCGCAGTTTGAAACCACCAATCTCTGACTGTGTGGAAACAGTATTTTAAATTAAACTATTTAAAGCAAATGACAATATTTATTGGTAATTTCCATACGAGTAAATTTAGTCATATGGTAATTTCTTAATTATCTTTGTAGGCAAGGCAAAGTGGTACAAGGCAAGCACATTTCAACTACTGTGAACTTGCTAAGAAAAGTTATAGCAAACTTTCTAAAATAATATTTCCTTGCAAAGGGTGGCAATTATAACTTTGTCACAAATCCCTTGCGAACTTTATGTAAAAGCTTTTGCAACGTTACAGCTTGGTTTGTAAATTTTGAGAAATGTTGCAGCAATTTTATCTTGCTTAGTGGGGACGTAAACTTTTTAGACAAATCCAAGTCTTTCTTTTTCTCGTTTACTCTGGAAGCCGCCCACCATCTGAGTAAGTATCGAATTTCCTAGTTTTGCCATTTTTTTGTTATATCTTGTTTTTTCCTGTATTATAGGGCTTCTTTCGGAAGACCCAATTACTGCCCTGGACAATTTTTGCTGGGTCTCTTTATAAGGCGGTAATCTGGAGAATTCAGGATCTGCTGATAACATCTGAGTCTGGTAGCTGGTCTTTGTGCTGATGTAACCAACTGCAAATCCAGGGTAACAGCTGTGCGGAAGTTGGAGGCCATCATACAAGTTATCATCATACATAAGCTGCACATATTTTCTTACCATTGATTGCTATTTTTTACTGCTTTATACTTACCATTCAGCAAATTTTAATGCAATTTAATAATGACCCAAAATTCTCATATTTAGGAGATTCAGAAATAATTCCTTTATTGGTAAATTTCTCATTAAGATACCATAAATTCAAACATTAATATATTGTCACCATGTCACTATTTTTACTTATTGTCCATATACGGAAAAATTTTGAATAATTGGGTTTCTTGTCATATTTTTTTTGATTAGAAGAGTTTATCTCTTTTAAAATAATAACAGATTAAAAATACTTATTGGAATATTCAGATCCGTGCATTATACCGAGAGGAATCAAATTGAAAAATTCGATAAATAATAATTGTCTAATCCTTTTTATTATTATTAAATAATTATCTATGTAAAAATATTGCTTTTTTAATAGTCCCACACTATAGCGGGTGGATCAAGAATTTCAAAGGGTAACTAGTCTTTTTTATATATAGTAGATTGAAAACACACGCTGCGGTCCCGCTGGTATATTCTGCTATTCTGGATAAATTTACTAGTTCTCGTTTGCACTAATTAGAATTTAGTAACCGGCCGCTCCTTAAGCAAGGTAGCAAAGTATAATTTTCTTTTTCTAGTTGCAGTTATATTAGGTCACAAAACTGAGTATTAAAAAAAGAGTTAGTCATAATTTTTTATTTATCATTAAATGATGCCTGCTGTAGGGATATAGATTACTTACATTGTCAACAGTCGTCTTAAAAGGGGATGTGTTCTTGGAAAACAGCTCTTGTAACACCCCTTCTTAAATGTCCTAACCCAACGAATATGAGCGAACTGCGGCCTATTGTTCTGTTGCCAAATTTATCAAAAGTTTTAGAAAAAATGGTTTATGGTCAAAGAAGTAATGTAACAGCTAATAAATTGTTTCCAGTACTTCAGTGGGTTTCAGAGAACCATAGTACAGCAATCGCTTTGGCAAACGTAACTGACTGATTTATTGCTAAGTGCAATTTCTTAGGCTTTAATGGTATATCGTTGAAATTCTTAAGTATTTTTTTAAGCAGACAGATACCAACAAGTAATATTGAATAATAGTATTTCTAGTGCTCAACAAATTGTATCTGGTATGCCGCAGGGTTCTTGGGCCTTTACTATTTTTACTTTATACGTTCGACTTAACAAATGTAGTTACAAAATGTAATGTTCAGTTTTTCTTTGCAGACGATACTCAGCTTTATCATCACTTTGCAGCTGACAAATCTGATCAGGCTATGGAAATTATAAACCATGATTTACTTAATATCAGTAACTATTCGACAAATCATAATCTACGCCTAAATCCTAATAAATCAAAAGTGCTTTTATTTTGCACAAAGAAAAGACGTGAGCATTTAAAGGCAAACATGCATATTAAAATCGATAATCAAGTGGTTCCGTGATTAAAATTGTTATATGCTAATAAAAATCTATTGACATATAAGATGAAGAAATGGTTGTGCAAGAGTTTAGTATTGTTCAAAATATCTTACTGTAATACAGTATTTTATCCATGCTTAGATAAAGTTACTTGCAATAGGTTACAAAAAATTCAAAATTGTTGTTGTAAATTAATTAATAATCCTCCTAGAGCAGATATATGGTCATATTGTCAAGAATGGAAATTTGATTAGAAATATATTTGAATAAATTTAGAAATTATACTCGAAAGCATCGACCCAGTTTTATTCAAAATTATTTTATCATATTTTATTTATATAAATAATGTTGTTAAATAGTTACGAAAGAAATAAATGCAGCAAAATTAACATTTCAAGTAACCAGTGATTTCCTGTATAGAGTGCAATGTTGCTGACTGACCATTAGTGCATCGGGGACATTGCAAATGCAGCAGGGTCGGTGCTCAAAAGTAGAAAACGGAAAGTTAGTCGGTTTTTGGGAATACAGTGAATTAGGTACTAGTGCCGCCAAGAAAAGTGCACCGAGCTCCCCCCTGCCTCCATGAAGGCTGGTTATGGGGTAAGTAAGATTCTGTATTAGACTAGGCTAAACCCTCCAGCTGGTAATTAGGTGTATTATTAGATTTTATGTTCCTAACTAAATTGTTCTTACTTTAAAATAAACTATTTATAATATTTTTCTAAAACTGCCTTTTGAGTTACCCCTTGTGCGTAAGACGCTTAACGTATACGTAACATATGGTGGAGGCGCCAGTGCCGATTTCTTTTTGAAGGATAAATTGTATATATTTTTTCTCCACCAAGTACGGAACATATGGTGGTGGCGCCAATGTGGATTCTTTCTACCTATAAATTGTTTTTTTTTCTCTACTAAGTACCCAACATATGATAGAGGCACTGATTTTCGATTTTAAGGCATAATATATCTAATACCTATAATTGTTTCCTTATAAATTCGTAATAAAGTCACAATATTTTTAAATCATTTTTTTTTCTTGCATTCGCTAAAGTTTATAATATTTTAGTCTAGATTTTTGAGAAAAAATTTATACTTTTACAAATCAATTATTGTGAGAACCATTTAAACTTTGTATAGAATATTGTTTTCTCATTTTGTTTTAACAAAATCACGTTCAGACTAATTTACATATTTTTTTGTATGTGAATTTTAATGAAATAAAAATGAATGTTTAAATAGTTTGATAATTAAGAAATCTAAATAAGTGAAATAATATTTTTATCAAATGGAAAATCTTTGTTTTTAGTGGAAATATTTTGGTAAAAATTATATATAATTTCTTTGTCTTATCTTGTCTAAGGACAACAAAACTGCATTTTTTTAAATATATGGGCACATTTTAAATTGAGAATATTTTTTTAGATCAATTAATTTTTTTAATTCTAGATAATTACTAAAAAAATGTATATATTTTTTATTTTTCTGATTTGAATTTAATTTAAACATTTAAACTATTGCCAGGAAAAAATTAAGTTTTTTATAGAACTGTTTTTTGTTTATATAAGAATACTTAAAAAAGACATTTCTACTGTGGTTTCAGTAATGAGAACAATTTAGTTTAAATATTTTTATACTACTAATTTTGAGAATTTCGTTTTTCCGAGTATAATTTTGAATAATAAATTTTAATAGTCCGTTTGAATTTTAACGTTAGCTGAAGAGGTTAATGATATTTATTTTTTTGTGTGTATTTCTTTTTTTTTAATTTTATATAGATAGATTTATTGGGTAGAAACAGGTGTATGATTTTGGTTTTGATTGACAGTTACATTATTTAAGATAGGAGAATTTGTTTTAACGGTTACTATAAAGTATTTTTTTAATTAAATTCGTTTTTGAAACAGAAAAATTTTAGTTTTGTTGGTAAACATTTTTTTTTAAATAATAGTTTTTAAATTTCAATTTTACTATTTTCTTTTTTTTTGATAATTTTAAAAAATTTTAAAGATTCTTTTCTTTAAACATAATTTCCATTTGAAGATAATTAAAAGGCGCTTGTTGTATTTTTTTTATTAAGGGAAATAGTTTATATATTTTAATTTAACCAAATTTTCAATATATCGTCGAAACATCACCTAAAGAGGTAATATTTTTTTCTCTGTTGGTCTTTTAGTTTTACATAAATATTATTTTTGTTTGTTTGTTCAAACGATATATGTATAGATTTGAAATATACAAATTATAAATTGTGCGCCAAGAAAAGTAATTTTTTACTGTTTAAGAAAGATATTTTAAGCTAATATATATGAAATCTCCTACAATTCCTATCAATGAAGTCATATGTATGTTCTCTGATACCAAACATCTAGGTATGCTAATGAACAATTCCACAGACGAAGCTCTATTCAATGAATGAAGTGCAAGATAAAGTTCAGGTCGTAGAAGAAAGTGTTAGTAAATTACAGAGTGAAGTCGTCAAAGTCCAAGTCATAGAAGAAAGCCTAATTAAGTTAGAGCATAAAGTAACAAACTTACAGTCACAATGGTTCGCAAAGGAGATTGTTAAGGCTGACAACAGTTGTATTTCATCTGCAAGGATTAAACCACCCACATTTGATGGAAAGGTGTCATGGAGCACTTACCTTAAACAACTTGAAGCAGCTGCCTTGGCAAATAACTGGTCAGAAGAAGAAAAGGCTACATCACTAATAGTTGCTCTACGAGGTGAAGCCATGGAGATATTACAAACGCTAGCCGAGGATAAACAAAAAGACTATCAAACGCTGAAGAGTGCTTTGGAAATGAGGTATGGCGATGCTCATCTACAACACGTTTATCAAGCACAATTAAAAGGAAGAAGACAACGCTTCGAAGAAAATCTGCAGCAATTTGAGGCAGATATAGCACGTATGGTGAAGCTAGCCTACCCCACCGCACCGACAGAATTCCAAGAACAGATAGCAATAAGTAGCTTTATTGATGGCCTGCGAGATGCTGAGATCGGTCAAGCGTTAAGGTTGGCCAGGCATAAAAATATATCTGAAGCTTTGGCCCAGGCGCTAGAAATTGAAGCCGCACGACAGGCTTCCCGAAGTAGTCAAGGCAGAATAAGGCAACTAAGATTTAGGAGAGAAGAACAGCGTGAAGCCGAAGAGGATGACGAAGGACTAATAAAGAACTTAAGACAATTTCTAGACAATTATCACAAAGAAAAAGTCCGTACCGATTCTACTGTATATAGCAGGAGAAGATCCATCAAGTGTTGGAATTGTGGAGTTGAAGGGCATCTTAGGAATCGATGCCCTAAGAATACATCTAGTCAGGACCAGGAAAACGCCAACTAGTCAGCTTTGAGGGGCGAAAGCTGGCTAGGTGTTACCAAGCCCCACCAACTATTAAGATCAAGGTAACCCGTCTGCAAAATAATGGAACGAGTTTGGTAGTACCAGGGCGTATATGCGGACGGGATTGTGAAATGGTCCTTGACCTAGTCACACCATAGTAAGACCGAACATCGTCGCTCACTGCAGAATACAAAAGCCAGACCGGAATTACATCTTGGAGACAGCAAATGAAGAAGTCATATCAGTGAAAGGCATCCATCTAGCTAGAATAACCCTGGGGGCAACCAATTTCCAACACAATATCTTAGTAGCAGATATAACTGACGATGTCATTCTTGGACTTGACGTTATAACTCAACATAATTTTGTATTGGACCTTCCACGAAGACTATTGAAGACCAAAGATGAAGAAATCATTATGCAGTTTTCCGAAATCAGAAACCTTCCTATTAGAACTGTGGAAGCGTCAGCAGACATAGAACTTCCAGCAGGTTCAGAAATTGTAATTGAAGCTATTTGTAGCAGTCCTTCGGCAGTTGAAGAAACTGTAATTGTAGAACCAGAACCAGAGAGCAGTCTTTATAGGAAGGGCATATTAACTGGAAAGACATTAACAGAAAGGAAAAACAATTTGGTATTGGTCAGAATGCTAAATCTGAAGGACTACCCACAACAGATCAAGAAAGGTGAACCTTTGGGAGTTTGTCAAACAGTTGGATAGGTCTTCAGCAATATAGAACCATCAACATCTCGAAGTATTGAAAAACTACCTGAAGTTCTTCAGGGCCTTGTTAACCGATTCAAGTCCCAACTACAAGCCGGTGAAGTCCAAAAATTGGAAGATTTGTTGAGGCGTTATCAAGATGTTTTCTCCTTAACAGAAGATGATGTTGGAAGAACTAGTCTTGTGCAACACCGAATAAATACCGGCGACACCACGCCAATTAAACAAGCTCCACGACGGATTCCTTTAGCGAAGCAAGAAGAGATATCCACGATGTTGAGAGACATGCAGCAGCAGGGAGTCATTGAACCACCCCAGAGTCCATGGACTTCGCCGGTTGTTCTGGTAAAGAAGAAGGACGGCTCTACCAGATTTTGTGTGGATTATAGAAGACTAAACGATGTCACTAAAAAGGACAGTTATCCGTTGCCAAGAATAGACGATACCCTGGATACCCTGTCTAGATCTCAATGGTTTTCCACATTAGACCTGAAGAGTGGCTATTGGCAAGTGCAGCTTCATCCAAATGATAAAGAGAAGGCAGCGTTTTCCATTGGAACAGGGTTTTCAATTTGTGATAATATTCCTGCAATTCCAGTATTACTAGCATCCGTGTCCACGATGAATGTCTTTCCAGGCTTGAGATATGACATAATCGGAGAAGAACACAAAGCTTCTTTTAATCTTTAAAAAACTTGTTGACATTGTTCCGTCCAGATGAATGGCTGATTGTTTTCTGTGAGCCGATGTAGGGGTTTCGCAATCTCGGCGAAATTTCTCATAAACTTGCGATAGTAAGTGCAAAGTCCCAGGAAACTCCTTAATTCATGTTTGTCTTTCGGTACTGGCCATTTCCAGATGGTTTCAGTTTTCTCTGGGTCAGTCTTCACTCCATTAGACGAAATAATGTGTCCTAAATACTTGACTTCCTTTTGAAAGAGCATACACTTCTTAGGACTTAACTTGAGCTGGCCTCTCTCAACTTTTGGAAAACTTCTTGTACGTCTTTCCAGGTCATTCCTCGTAGAATGGTTTCCATAAGTCTTTCAAAGGTGGCTGGTGCATTGCAGAGGCCAAAGGGCATGACATTGAAGTAATACTGGAAAAAGTGATTTTCTACTTTAGCAAGGTCCTCTCTAAGCAAGAAATGAACTACTGCGTAACCAGAAGAGAATTGCTTGCCATAGTTAAAACTGTGGAGCCTTTTCATAAGTATCAATATGGTCAGCCGTTCGTCTTGAGGACCGATCATTCTTCTTTGAAGTGGCTACTGCAGTTCAGGAATCCGGAAGGCCAAGTGGCAAAATGGCTTCAACGGTTGCAGGAGTACGACTTCAAAATTGAACACCGGAAAGGATCTAATCATCGGAATGTTGATGCCCTACCTAGAAGACCATGCCCTCCAAACTTTAAGCACTGTCTGCCACAAGAAATTAGAGAACAAGATGAGTTTCTTTGCCGAAGAATTAACATCCAGGGCCCAGATGATTGGGATAATAAAATCATCGCTAAAGAACAAAGTGAAGACCCGGATTTTGGACCAATTTTCCAGTGGAAGATAAGAAACATGGACAGACCCACCTGGCAGGATATTTCTGATAAATCACCGTCTCTAAAAAGCTACTGGGCGCTATGGAATTCTTTAGCCATCGAGAACGGCCTATTAAAACGAGTCTGGGAGAGTCCAGACGGCAAAGAAAAGATTTATCAAACAGTACTGCCCCAAAAAAGAATTTCAGAAGTTCTTCAAGCACTGCACAGTGGAGTCGGTGGTGGGCACTTTGGAATAAACAAAACTCTGAATAAAGTTAGAAAACGATTCTACTGGCTTGGCAGTCGGTCCGATGTGGAAGAATGGTGTCGACGTTGTAATACCTGCGCCTCTAGTAAGGGACCCAGGACTCGAAGCCGAGGACAGATGAAGCAGTACAATGTTGGAGCTCCATTCGAGAGAATAGCTATTGACATAGCTGGACCATTTCCTCGTAGCAGCAGTGGAAATCGTTATATTTTGGTAGTGATGGATTACTTCAGTAAATGGCCAGAAATATATCCCTTACCTAATCAAGAAGCTGTTACCGTAGCCGAAGCTTTATTCGAAAATTGGATATGTCGTTATGAGGTGCCCAGAGAGATCCATTCCGACCAAGGACGCAATTTCGAGTCGGAAGTGTTTCAGAACGTTTGTGAGCTGCTAGGCATTCACAAAACCAGAACTACATCTCTTCACCGGCAATCAGATGGAATGGTGGAAAGATTCAATCGCACCATTGAAAACTTCTTGAGAACGGCCGTCAACGAGAAACAGACCAACTGGGATACCTGCCTTCCTCCATTTTTACTGGCTTACCGAGCAGCAATCCATGAGACCACGGGTAAAACACCAGCCAACGTGATTTTCGGCACAGAGTTGCGGCTACCCATAGATCTAATTATGAATCGACCGCAACACGAGGAAAACTTAGATGATTATCTCAGCCATCTGAAAGATCGAATAAAGATGGTACATGAACAAGTACGAGAGAAGCTAAAAATGGAAAGCGACAGAATGAAGACCAGATACGACTTGCGTGCCAACAGCAGCAGGTTTCAAGAGCTTGAGAAAGTGTGGCTGTATAACCCAAAAAGAAGCAAGGGTAAATCTCCGCAGCTGCAGAAATCGTGGGAAGGCCCTTATACCGTCGTGTCACGATTGAATGACGTAGTTTACAGGATCCAGAGAAATCCCCAAGCCAAGATGAAGATTGTCCACATCGATCGTTTGACACCTTATCAAGAAGGCCATGCGGACAATGGAGTAACCTGATCGGGACGATCAGTTCTAAGAGGGGGGCAATGTTACGAAAGCTCACCTACCTTTTTAGTTGGTTAATTATATTCCTGTTTTCGTTAGAATTTATCATTGAAGCTCCCCTACCTCGTTAGTTTGTAAATTACGTTTCTGTTTATGTTAGAATTTATAATTTCTGTGATGCCTTTATTTTGACGTTTTCCGGAATATTCCAAGCTATATTCTATTTGATTCTCGACACGTTCTCGAGATCTCAGAAACTTCGAGAACTCTAAAAACCTATATAAGCAGACCATTTTCGGCCGCTGCAGTCAGTTTATATTGAGCAGTCGAACGCTAATGACTGAAACGTCAAAGTAAAGCATTTGACAGTTGTGAATTTGTTGAAGCAGATTTCTTGTATAATCAAGAGTGACAATAAAGTTGTTTGTCTACGTGACGTGTTTCAACAATAACCTAATTTCGAGGTTACAATATGTTCGGTCTCAGTTAGAATATGGAAACATTATCTGGACACCATTCTATCAGATTTGTAAATATAAAATTTAAAATATTCAACGCAAGTCTTTGCTGATTTCTTTAAAAAATTATGGTATATATCCCGAACAAGGCTACAGTCAGCAAAATTTGCAATGTGAGTTTCATATCCCTTCTCTTCATATTAGAAGAATATTATTTGGTTTAAGTTTTCTATATAAACTTTTACATAATAAAATTATATGTTTTCAATTGACGTCACAATTATATTTTCGTGTTCCTCGGTTAATTTCAAGGAATAATAATCTCTTTTACCTAGCACCTGCTAGAAGTAATTTAATGATAAAGTCACCAATATATTCTATGTGTAACAATTGTAACCTTTTGGGTGATTGTATCGATATGTTCACTGTATCTCAAGGAGCTTTAGTGAAATGTATTTATGAAAATGCTCATATTTTTAATTAACAGTGTGTCAATTCACTGTTTGTGGTTGAAGCTATATTAGACACATTTTATATGTAATTTTAGTTTTTAGATATATGCATGTACATGTATGTGTATCCTGACCCTTTTAGTGGACTTGTCTGTTGGGTTTTTTCTCTATATAAATAAAAAATAAATAAATGTATTGAGCGCGCGACTTGGCGGCCACTGTCAACCGTGGTGCTATTGCCGCGCGCTTCGATTGGAGGCTGGTCGGCCGGAGACCAACCTAACCACGGTGAATATTTATCATCAATCGTATTTGAATTTAGGTCACGATAGTCAATAACAAGTCTCCATTTTTGTTGACCGGACGCATCTTGTTTTTTTTTGGAACAATCCAAATGGGGGATAAATAAGGACTATGGGAATTTTCTATAATGCCATTTCGGAGCATGGATTCAATTTGATTTTTGACCTCGTTTGTGTATACAGGGGTACTTGTAAGACTTTTTGTAAATTGGTTTTTCATCTGTTGTGTTTATTTCACGTTTAATTTTACTTGTGAAGGTTAATTCATCTCCTTCTTGATGAATAATTGAGGGAAGTTTAGAAAGGATTTCAAATAATAAATATTTTTCTTGCGAATTTAAATGAGAAATTCAAGTTTCAAAATTTCAAAAGGGATTTTAGTATTATTTTTAATAGGTTTTTCCGGTAAGTTTACCTTCTTTGGAATAAATTATTAGATATTGGTTCAACTGAAAAAGGTTCTTTAAAAGCAATTAATTGCGAAGACTCCAAATTTTGGATTTCAACTAGACATTGACTGTTTTTAATTTTTGAAATAGAATTTGGAATTATAATATTTTTGTCTTTAAATTGATGTTCATCAATAAAGATTTCAGTGTTATCGACATAATTTTGTTCAATAGGCAATATACCGGGTGTTCCCTGTAAGATTTTCAGTGCGAATATCTCAGAAACCATCATAGCCAGTGCGACGAAATTTGGTATACAGACACTAGATGGGGAGTAGAATCTGATGATAACATCAATTCTTATACTGGGTGTTCCATTTTCCAAGAAATCGATTTGATTTTTTGGTTGTCAGCCCTGCTAAAACTTATGTTTAAATTGAAGTATACTTAATTATGAATACATTCTGATAAATAAACATTCAACAATTTCAAATCTTAACATAAAAAAAACGCCTCCAAAAAGTACCAAAATTTCATTGTTTTGTCATGTAAAACGTGCATAGCCTTGAGCCAGACTTACACAGAAGAAACTAATATCGCTAAACGTCAAAACTATGAATTGTCAAATATTAATGGCATAAAGTATTTTATTTTACATAAATAACGCTAAATAATGTATTTAATGCAATTTACGTATACACAATGGTGTTATTGAGACTTGTCGATAAAAATTTAGACTTGAGTTGAGGCTTTTGGAGCATTGGGGTCGCTGTGCAGTGTGCCGGCGCAGTCTACCGCTACAGCTAGGGTTACAGCGTGAATATTGTGTAAAATATCTTTTTAAATTGTTCCATTATAATGTAATAAAATTTCAGTAAAATGTTTTTTTATGTTACTACAGTGTACATAATAATTAGGCACCTGTATTTTTTATCACAAAATAATTTACAAAAGTGTGTAAGTATTTAAAGAATATCTCTCTTTTCCAACTGCTGTAATTATTGATTACTTATTTAGCAACAAATAAATTCGAGCAAAATGATTCCTAAAACTTTTTTATTATAATGTGAACATGTTTGTCGTTGAAAGTCAGATCTAATCTGAACTGAACCTACCCCAGCCCGACAAAATAAATATTACGAAAGCATAACCTAGAAATAATTGATTCTTGTGCACATATTTCAAAACTTTGTGAATATGTTTAAGAAGAACTCTACATCTGTAAAATAGTAAACAATGAACTACAATTTCTGTATTTCATATGATACAGAACTAGAATAAAGCAACTGATTTTTGCTAGGAAGAATCACCTGCAAACCTACTATACCCAGTAGGTACCTATCAAATAGTCATTTAAAACTAGATAATAATTTGTAATTATTGTTTTTATGTTTCAGTTATGTGTGTTTAGTGCCACAAATTAGTACCTACATTAAAACAGACACTAGAAAGAATAAGCGAAAAATATTACACAGACATTTTCTTGGAAATAATTCTAAATATGGAATGATGGATAATATTATAAAGAAGTCTCTTTGAAGAGTATTCTATAAGACATTAAATTCAGTTGTCGTGGGTTTTAAAATTTCTAAACGAATAAATTTAAGAAACTTAACTAATTTCATAATTCTATGTAGAGTATGAAAACATCTCGTTAGAATATCTTAAAAATGTTGAAAGTTAACTGTTGTTACAATATACACAACATAACGTAATAAGGTAGGTATCGAACAATGAAATGGCAAGATTTGTTCCTAATCGTACATGCTTGACCATCCCTTAGATTGAACGGTGCTCTGTAAATTAGAATACAGAACTGTTTAACATAATATCGATTAAATGTATGTAAGTACTTAGATACTTTTAATTTATTGTAGTTTTATTTTATTGTAAATAAATTAAATTTTGTATTTGTCTTTTTTTATTCTACCTGAATTATTAAACACAGATGCTTAAGAAATAATGAATACTTAAAGATGAAGGGTCAAGTTAATCAATTTAGCCACTACTAAAAAAAATAAACCACTGTAGGTACGTATTACTTTTTAATTGAAAAAAATCTTTCATTTAGTCTTGAAAATGTAGAATACTTTTCAAAGTGAGTTTTTTATATTATCTATCATTTCATTTTTATAATTATACCTACCTTATTTAAGAACTGAATATTAACAGTTCTCACTGATATTTATGTTTTAGACATGTTATGTTTGTTATAGAATTATTAAACACAAGGATTATTTGCTGTAGTGTATAATAAATACAAACGATAACAATTTAATAAACTTTAATTTCCGTCATACTTTTCCTACCTAGAGGTGAGACAAAACATTTTCGTAGACATTTTTAATTTCTGCATACCACAAGATGAAATGAATATGTTTATATTCATTCTGGTCTCCTACAAATACTGAAATATGTTTCCTCATCTCTGTTCTTGAAAGTAAGCCCCCCATAGCTTCTCCATCTGAAACTAATTAGGTAAAGATAATCCTAGATTTTGCGTAACTGGGCTATTTCTTATAAATTTAACCCCATAGTTCTTTGAAATGAATTAGCTAATATGAAACATAAGTACAAGAAACTACAACTCATATTCAATGTAAAAAGACGAAAAATAATATGCAAGATATAATTACCTACTAAGTACACTGATATTTTTCCTTCGTCTTTCGTCTCAGTTCCCATTAATCGTTATAGTTAGTACTTACACATCTCGTACTATCAAGCTTTTTACTGTATGAAAGTAATTTTTAGCACACCTAGGTATATGGCTCGAGATTTTACTCACATTTGATGTGGAGTAGTTTTTATAACAGATATATTTTTGTAATACTGGAACTGAAGCTTTCACTTGTTTCTAGGCTTTAAAACATTTTTACGACTTGTTGAAGAGGCTTTGTTCATTATTTTCATTATTTGGAACTCTAGGTTAAGTTTACACATCGTTCAGGTCATCAGGTCTCGAGACAGTCGGGATCAGCGTCTGCGCTCTGCAGCATATTCACAGTAAACAACACTAACAACAGTCCTCTGTCTGTGGTAAAGCAGCGAGTCAAGGGCGTGACGTGTTCATAAATTTAGTCTTCTCGTAGGGATTGTTCTTTATTGCTTTTATTATTTCCGAGAATAGTCGTATTATACAATTAAACAAACATGTTTCACATATTTTCAGAGTATTCATGCCGAATAAAGCTCAGCGTACGCGAACAGCTAATAACCTCTAAATTCAATTTTTTTAACAAAACTAGCATTATTGCAAATACGTACGCAGATTCAATGTACCTCGTGGTGTTACGTATTTATAATAAAATTCCTACAAAAATAGTCAAACTTGCTTTGACAGTTCCTGTCACTTTACGTTTTGACGTCTATCCATGCGGTTGTTGCGTGTGTGTAAATTGGACTCAAGGCTCTACACATTTTGCATGACAAAACAATGAAATTTTGCTAGTTTTCATAGGCGTTTTTTTATGATAAAATAAAAAAATGTTGGGACTTTTTTTTATCAGAATGTGTTCATAATTAAGAATATTCCAATTAAAATACAAATTTTACCGAGGTTGACTACCAAAAAATCGAACTTAAATCGATTATCCGCAAAACTGAACTCCCTGTATAAAATTAATGGTATCGTCGAATTCTACACGCCATCTAGTGCCAGTATACCAAATTTTGTCGCACTAGCTGCAAATGTAGCTGAGATATTCGCACTGAAAATCTTAGAGGGAACACCCGGTATAAGGTCCAATGAAAAAATGTCCCTTGATACCAGCCCAAATATTGATAGCAAATGTATGTTGGTATTTCCCAGTATTAATACAATGTGGATTTTCATCGGACCATTCATGCATATTATGACTATTAAAAATACCACTTCGTGTAAATAACGCTTCATCTGTAAAGAGTAATTTTTCGGTAAACTTGAATACGATTGCGAAGTATTTCTCTGCAGTAGTTATTTCTGAGATTATGGTCAGCAGGCAACAATTCCTGAACCTTTTAAAATGGGATGGGATGTAAGGGATGTAGGGATGTAATCCGTTTTTGGACAGT
Organism: Monochamus saltuarius; assembly: GCA_025584915.1. Lineage (NCBI taxonomy): Eukaryota > Metazoa > Arthropoda > Insecta > Coleoptera > Cerambycidae > Monochamus > Monochamus saltuarius. The sequence goes on from CM046723.1 coordinate 37,607,372, forward strand.
ATTCTCCAAATACTGGCAACATACATATTGAAAACGGTGTATGCTTCTCTAATGCTTCTTCGAAAGTTGTCTTCAAAACATTCTAAAATCGCCTCTTTATCTTGAACGTTGATTTCATTTCATCTTCCTGCATTTCGCTGTTGGCCATTAAAAGATCCTGTCTCTCTTAATCTCAAATTCATGTTTGTAAACGTGCGCAAGCATTAGGAACACGACGATTACGAAATCTTTCCATATACACCATTCTGGCTTGTAGTGCATTTCTATGACATTCGCCATAAATGAAATACATATCGGCATATTCTTAATTGCTGTAGCGGTTATTCATACATTCTTTCCAAAAATTTAAATAAAAAAACAACCAAAATTTGTAAAGTAACACTCACCAGCCTTCATATATGACTACTTTGTTGATAAAACAAATATTGTCAAAAAAAAACCAGTCGCCTACTGTTGATAGTAAATATGTATAATCGACAAAGAAAAATAATTAATTTTTTTGCTCGTATACTTAATACGATAAAATGAGAACAGTGAAAATAGTTTTTATATAAAAAGATGTATTCAAACGTATTTTCCTTGTTGAAATTAGCTAACGTAGAAAAAAGTTCTGAGAAATAGAAACAGGGGGTGCCACTTTCTTTCATTTAAAGACATGAACTAGAAAAAGAAGACTACTATAAAACATCATTCAACTAGCTGTTAACATGTACCAAAATTCAAATTTTTAAGTTTAACCGTTTTTGCAAAAAAAAAATAAAAACTAATTTTTTCGGCTCAAATCGAAAAAATGTTTTGGAAAGACAAAAACTTCTTAAACACCTCCTTATAATATTTGCACATCATTATGAAACACCCTATGTATCTAATTTATATTTATTTGTTGAATATGACAATAATCAAAACAAGATAAAACATACTTACAATAACATCAAATTTAGCATAAATATCTACAAGTCTTCCCTCTGCATCTATTACTGGTAAAGCAGAAACTCTTCTTTCGACAAATTTTTTTAATGCCAGTATTATTGTAGTATCTTCTGAAGCAGTTTCGATGTTTTCGTAACTACCTATTTTAAGTTCTCTCAAAGTTTTATGAATATATGTAGGTTTTGGTAATTCATTTATCTGAAACAGAAGAAATTAAATGCAAACACGCAAACATTTTAAAGTAGTTCGGTTAAAAGAAAATTAAAATAGTGTACGTTTATTTTATTAAGGGTCACGTAGTCTTGATTCTTTATTGCTAACGTTACGTAACTTGTAAACCCACTTAGTTTTTTCCGAGTTTTCCACGAGTAAGCATTGTGTACAACAAAGCCTTTAAAGAATGCACAATTGGTATTGAGAACCATTAATTTTTAGTATTTATAAGGCGCTGATGCCAAATTGGCACATTTTTGGACAGGAGTTCTTACATATTCGTATCTTAACTTCCTCGCATGTCCCAAAGTTATGTTTTTTAAAACACTCTGTATAAAGTTAAAAAAATATTTCAATACATATGAGGAGAAAATTGAAGAAATCTAATCCACTCTTAATTTTTTGAGCTTGTCTAATTTTGCAAAACGCTATGTACATTACGTTTCTAAAAGGAATCTAGTAGATAAGTGTATAATTTTGTTGACAAAAAAAGTGGCTTCGCGCAACTGACGCTTAAGATAACTGCCTTGGTCGCTCGGTGGATTGTAATTAAAATGGGTATTTCTAAGTTCTGCGCATAACAGACAATATTATATACAGGGTGGCTCCGTAGAGGTAAAATGACTTTTGTAAAAAACAAAAAAGGTAATGTTGAAATATGAGTCTTGGAAATTCAGAAAAAAGTATTTTTCTCATTAGCAAAGTGTATCTGAGATACGACAAAATGTTATTAAAAACTGTTTTTCAGGATAAAAGGTTGAGACAGTATATATACAAAATATCATTATCCTAGACCTACTACATTTACGTGATTTCAGATTTTTCTCTTTAGAAGAGTCCTTTCTGTATTAGATATCACAAAATGTTATTAACAGAGGTTTCTAAGAATGAGTCTATTTTGAGAAAATCTAAAATCAAGTAAAATATCAAAGATTGTCTAGGACATTAAAATTTTGGGTACACTTAAATTTTCATACTGAGAAACTTTTCTCGATATATTTTTGCCATATCACATACAGCAAGGGTGATATTAACGACAAAAAGCAAAAGATCAATGTATACTTATTCAATTTGTTATTCTGAGAAACTTTTCTTAATAACATAAAATACGATCATGAAATGGCACTTTACTAATGAAAAACTTAGGGTCCTCTGAATTTTTAGGCTTAGTTGATTTTAGGATTTGAAATTTTCTACATTAACTTTACCTATTTGTCTTTTACAATTGTCGTTTCATTTATCTAGTGACACCCTGTATATAAATGTACTTGAACTTAATTTACTACAAAGATAGATAACTAGAAAATATTTATTTCAAGCAGAAATAAATGTCTAATCAAATTTAAATAAAAACTTGCAAAACCTTGAGATGAATATTAATATTTAAAAAATAACTTGCTATTAAGGTGGTTCTAAATTTTTCTTCTTGTATACTTAACCTTGGTGTCGATAAATAATTAAAATTAAATATCACAACCTTATTACACAATGAAAAGATACCATCAATATAACTTTATTTTGATTTTTGTGCTTCTTGTTTCATTAAAATTTAAATGTATTTATTTTACTGAAAATTGCATCCCGTTATATTGATTCCATTTTTTATGTCCAATATTTTTTTTGTTTGTGAAAATATTTGATTTTTAAGTTCAATTACAAAGCAAACTTCTATCTGTTAGAATTATCTGGATAGTTTTAATTTTAAATTGGTCTTTTTGATATTCAGAAGAAATTAATTACATTTATCGAAAAACCATGAAAACACACGAAGATATTTAAAAATAATAGTCACAGACAAATCGCGTCCTGCGATTGGAGAGGCCTCGATGCGATAACGCGTGCTTCGTCGTACCACAATGGCCAAGTATAGATGCCGAAAATATAGTTTCGCTTACACATGAATGTAGGTCGAGCGATTTCAACGTTCAATGTAAGGACTTTTTAAGGCCGTTTCATTTGTGCGCGCCTGCTACATCTATCGCTCGAGCGAAACCATGCCATAACATATGTGTTCAATATCACATAGCGGCAGATCGTGTATCTAGCCTCTATGTGAATCTGAAACATCGACGCTCCACTGTAGCCGCTTCAGATAGCGGCTAGCGACACGACTTGTCGTTACAAGGCGTGCGGCGACAAGATGCCATGTAAGAACAAATCTTGCCTCTAGCCTTTATTTAGATTTGAAACTTCGACCCACTAAACAAGAGACCTTACATAACATTTTAACAAAGTTGCATTCATTTTAAATATGTACTTTTACACTGTAAAGTAACTGCACGCTTGCTAGAATATTTGATATGAATGTTTTAACTAGACAGTTTGTTATAAGTGAACCGCAAAAAGTTTCTGTGACGTTACATATTAGTACTTGCTGCAAGTTATCACATAATTTACAAAAGAAAAGTTGCGATGCAACTAAATTATCAAGATGTCAAAACTTTTCTTTAAAAAGTCCTATAAAAATTAAAGTCTAATGTTGTTATGGCAATCTTTTACAGTAATCATAGTTGTCTATGTGGAGGTCGTTCGAGTTGACGCTCTGAACGTTCAGGGCGCACTTTGCACGTTTTTTTTAAGCTCGGAGTGGCTCCTATTGCGTTCGAAACGGATCATAGCGTTCCTACCGAGCGCGCTCGCTTTTCTCGGTATTCAGATCGAGCTTAACTTTGAGCATAGGGAGTCAGTTAAAACATAACCTAAAAAAAACCTACATTACGAAAGAAATATTCAAAAACGACTTGGATCATTTTAAATATGAATGACCAAGTAGCGATAAGTTTATTAGATCCTGAAACAAATGTTACGTATAACTGTGCAATCTTATTAAATCCATTATAATTAATATAACAAAATTATTTATAGGTTAAGTTTCTTTGTTTTTTACCCGCCACCGTTCGAGTAGTTGACCATACCCAAACACTCCTATTATTACGTCAGTCTGCTCTGTGCCCGCTCCGCTCGCTCTGCTCTTATAGAACTCGAACGCTCCCGTGATGGTGTCTTATATCGGAATAGTATGCGTAAATTTCAAACAATCAACAGAGGCTGAACTTTATAAAAGAATGGTTGTTTTAAGTGTAGTTTAAATAAAATGTAGTATGTACACAGATTTGTCTATATGATATGTATATATTTTTCATATGGTATACAAACTTGTTTTATATAATGTATTAAATATAATTTAGTTTCTTTGAATCTATAGTTACTCTCAGATAAATTATGCATCAGCTAAACGAGCGGGTTAGTTTATATTCTTTAAAATTGTGGAATATGCGTTTTTTTTTATCAAAATAACGAAACGATTCAGTTAATTACATGTATATTAATAGCCGACAGGTGGCGCCACTTATATCTCACTGTGTAACCGAATTTTGGTAAGATCTACAAGATTTGGGCCCTGGCAATTGGCACCACGGCAAGGGAATAATAGATCCCTAATTTATGTTTGGTCACTGCCACACTGGCAGAGTAAAACCTCGTCGAAGGAGTTTATCCTGGGAGGTGTGGAGAGTCTCCACTGGAGACAACTACTATTTATTTCGCAAATTAACTGGTCAAAATATTTCTAGTAGTTTGAAGCCACCAATCTTTGACTGTGTGAAAACAGACGTATTTTAAACTATTTAAAGCAAATGACAATATTTATTGGTAATGTCTTAATTAACTTTGTAGGCAACTTCCTGTAAAAGTTTTTGCAACGTTACAGCTTGGTTTGTAAATTTTGAGAAATGTTGCAGCAATTTTATCTTGCTTAGTGGGGACGCTCTCCTATGTTCTTACTCTTAGTCGGTCAGCGATCGTCATCTTCGTCGAACGTCATCAAGTGTGCACCACGCTTAAAATATCGCCTCGAAAGAACGGAGGCAGGTCTGAGATAGCAAAATATCTTTTTGTCTCCTAAAATGCCCGAAAATGTTTCTGAATACAACATTCTTTTCGACGCTTTACCTCATATTTATAGTACGTTTCGCTTGGCATTTGTAGATTTTTATAAACGGGACGTTCCCAGTATGTGAAATGCCTCTATTAAGAGTGCAGTGTGGAAGCGAGAGGAGATGGTAGGCGATTGCAGATTTAAAATAAGTATCTGCTATGGTTTTTTGGGTTGCTGTTTTGTGGCTTAGGTAATTAACTGGTCGCCGTTAGTCACAGAACTAATTTGCACTTTCCTAGACATGCTCTTGTTCGAAGACTAGGTTATGTGGAAGTGGATCCGGCGGACTAAGCAGTCCGGGCGAAAATTTTGCGGGGTCATTATTGATGTTGCCGGCAATGAAGAGTTTGATATCATGGGATGCTAGAAGGTCTGAGGAGCAGTTACGACCTTTTCAGCTAATGCCTCACAGTTAAAGCTAGTGCACATTAATTCCGATTGACATGAAATATGATCTTGGCTAGATACCAAGTAACCGAATATATGTAATAAAATTAATTTTAAACCTTAAAATAAATAAACTATTTCTAACGGAATAACTGTTAAGCTGTGTGTTAAGCTTACGATGGAACGATAATAACATAAGGATGTCACATATTGAGGACCCAAATATTGAAATTGAAAAAAAACTTCTTAGCCATTAACCAAGTTTTCGATAATCATTTATCTTTCGGAAGATTAAAATACGGCAAAATTAACACAAATTATTACATTATTAATTATAATTAAAAACATGTATATAACAGGGCTAGCTATGACTAAGTACAAATATTTTAAAAGGGGATAGAGAAAATTAAGAATTAATGAAATCACCCTTCAAAACTATTTCAAATTTATTTATAAAGGGAAAAATTTTTTATAAATTTTTATTTTATTTATTATTATTTTTATTTATTTTATTTATTTATTTTATTTTTATTTATTTTTATTTTTTATAAATTATATTAAATCATTATTTAACGCCGCCTATGGTATCCGTTCACCGCAGGTTTACAGTCAGAGTAGGCAACCAGCAAGGAAACGGTAACATTCATTCGCTGTCATGTCATAATTCAATTCCTGTGTTTACGTTGTAGTTTTGTGTTCTTCTTCAGTTTTCAGTGACTTATTTTAACCGTTTTATAGTTATTAAATAAAGGAATTTGTGTCGGATACAGATATTTTCCCACAATATAGTTCTCCGGTTTGTTTTTCTAGGATATGGGACAAGACTGCCGCGGATGCATTAAAAGTTTCTATTACCTATTATTAGTACTTACCTTACCTTTCTTATAATAAATAGGCATTTTATCTAACTCTACCTACGAGAGGTATGGAGTGGGTGTAATGAGTAAAAATTTAGTTTTTCCAGTTTCTAACGAAATAATGAAAAACGAATGTAAAATACTGGAGCTAACTGGATTAACTGTTACCTATCTATCAGATATTATTACTAATAAAAATGTTAATTTTGCCGTTTCTGCACTTAGAACTCTCCGTAAAAAAAGGTTTTGCCTCATCTTTTAAATATCGAACTAAAATTCTGGAATAATTTTTTTTATTGTCTTTTATGTCTTTTAGGCCTCCCTGAACACGTGGTTGAAATTTTTGTACTTAGTGATATTTAACTCTGTGTATATACAGGGTTAACTATGACTAAGTACAAAAATTTTAACCACGTGCTCAGGGAGCCCTAAAAGACAATAAAACAATTATTCCAGAATTTTAGCTCGATATTTCAAAAATTGGGCAAAACCCTTTTTCCCTACGGGAAGTCGGCGCCTATGATGAGTATGGGCTGAGATGGCTTATGGCTTAGATCCATAGTTGACATTACATCTGTCAACAACTACCATGCGGTCATTTGCAGTGTTTCTAAATGCAGAAACGACAAAAATTAACATTCTTATTAGTAATAATACCTGATAGGTAGGTAACAGTTAATCCAGTTAGCTCCAGTTTTTGCATTCGTTTTTCATTATTTGGTTACAAACTGGTAAAAGTACATTTTCACTCACTATCGATAAACACATTTCCCGTAGGTACAGTTACATACAATGCCTATGTATTATAACAAAATCGAAGAAAGGGATGAGTAGGTAGGTTCTAATAGATAACAGAAAACGTTTAACACCCGCGGCAGTTTTGTCCCATAACCTAGCAAAACAAACCGGCGAACTATATTGTGGGAAAATATCTGTACCCGACACATATCTTTCATTTCATTCTTTATTTATTACAACGTAAACACAGGAATTAAATTATAACATGACAGCGAACCGACTCGACTGGACCGACTGCCAACCGACTGTTGCATGACGGTTGCTTTCTGGTTGCATACTCTGATTCTCGCATTGGCGGCGTTAAATAAGGATTTAATATATTATCAAAACAAATTTTTTTTTGCTTTATAAATAAGTTTGGTAATTTTTTGAAAGGAAATTCTGTTAATTCTTATTTTTTTCTATCCCCTCTTAAAATATTTGTACTTAGTCATAGTTAACCCTGTATACCTATATATTTCGATGTCAAAATTATTATTGATTATTTGCCCATTTTGGCATCGAAAAATCAAAGTAGGCCTTGATTATTGATAACGGGATTTCATATTGTGTTCCAAAATGGTTTTAAATTCTCTATCTAAAAAAAACCCCAACCAAATCGGGTAATAAATGCAGTTTTTACAGGGGTGTTTCAAAGTAAAATGATAAAAACCATGAATATCAATTTTACCGTTAATAATAAATACTTCTTTATGAAGTTTGGTACATACCCAATTTAGGGGTTGCTTTAAATAAAAAATCGCTAAACAGTTTTTGCCAATTTTGACATCAAAAACTTTGCTTTGGTTCTTGTGAAATTTTTTCATGCCAGCTGTCATGAAATTTCTTTAGTCATCAAACATATTGATAAATCTTCAATGGCCTGATATGAAAATGTCCCGACTGCATTGAACAAACATGCGATATACAAGTGATGTTAGATCTTAAATTTTCTGTTTTCTCCCAGGAAAGCGATGATGACCTCTTTTAGAGCTGAAGTCATCAACTCTGTGCAGCTTAAGACAAATGTTACAGCAGCAACCAACGACAAGAAACTGTACTCCTCAGTTGCCCAAGGTAAATATGTAGTCATTATACAACCGAAAGAAACACAGCAGAACAAAATCACTAAAACTGATGTGTTGCGTAATATTAGTCCTGACCTGGATCTTTCTGGCGTTAAAAATATCAAGAACGGAGGTATACTAATCGGATGTAGTAACACGCAAGGTACATCGAAAATTATTGAGATTAAGTGCATAAATTATCCCCTAAAGTAATTGCTGGTATGACAGACAAGGTTCAGATGACAAAATTATAAATTTCCTAAAACATCAAAACAAATATGTTCTTACTAATGATTTTATATGTAAAGTGCTCTAGGTTAAGAATGTTCAAAAATGACACGATGTATTTCAAGCCATTGTTCAACTCGACATTCAGTCCTATAAATATGTTATGTGTTCAGGTGAGAGTAGGTTGTTCATTGGCTATGATGTTTGTACAGTATATGATGCAATATACATTAAAAGGTGTTATAAATGGTTTTAGCATATGTCAAAATAATGTAAGAATGCAAATAATCTTCATCTGCGATGTGGCGATAATCATACTGTTACGGAACGTAGAGCACAAGCAGATGATTTAAGATGTACCAATTGTATTAAGTCTAATTATGAAAAAAAAAACAGATTTACAGATTTCGATTTTAAACATGCTGCTTGGGACTGCAATAATTTTCCTGTATATCTTAAGAGGATTAGCGCATTTAAAGGGGGTTTATTTTTTCCAGCGTAGCTCCTATTCCATGACCAGGTTGTCGGTCAATATTAATCGAAATCTCAATGTATACTATCAGAACGTACGTGAGTTAAATTCGAAAGTATCTTAATTTTATAATAATGTCAGTTATTGTAAGTACGATATTATTTATATCACCGAAACTTGGTTGTAGTCCAACACATTCAACTGAATTATTCAGTTCTCAGTATGTAGTGTTTCGGGCTGATGGTAACCTTTCCGCTCTCGGTCTCACACAAGGTATTGTTATGTAACATGTCCATAGAAACTTAAGCTGCACGCTCACTGAGGACAAGCGAAGCAAAGCGAAGGGATTTTGGGTCCACACACTGGCACGAAGCATATATACCCACATCGATTAAAGTTGAACATCATGTAGTCATTTTCCTTCTGTCGCTTTGTCCCAGTGCGCGGACACAGTGGCTGAGCAGCTTTAGTAACCAAATCAACAATTTCATTTTGTGGAGTCGTGCGCAATTTTAACTTAAAAGATAATGAAAATCGACACGATGATGTTTTATTGACAGATGATATTTTAGAAACTGCGAAACTGGCATTGCTTCCACCCAAATAAAAAACATATATATGAGAAAATCTATCAGAAGTTTGCTTTATGGTGCTGCAAATTGACAAATTTAAAAATGACTGATGTACAGGACGTTGGCAGTTATCTACTTGTTTCAATACTTGGCACCAAGGCGGGCATTTAAAGAAAATTTGCAATTATAGAAGAAGGATTTTGCATGCATTCTGTTGAAATATGCAGAAAATATATTTGTATGCGCCCAATTTGCTTAACGCAAAACAGATTCTATTTAAGATACATCAATGAGAAATATAGTTTTCAGCCTGTTGGAATCAACACATTGATGAAGGTACCCTCAATAGTTGCTTCATTCCTAAATATCGCAAATCCAGACGCATATACTGGCCATTATATTAGGCGCACTGCAATAGCTTTATTGGCCAACAAAGCTGCTGATCTTACAACCATTTAACGGCATGGTCGAAGGAAGAGCTCCTCTGTAGCAGAAAGTTATGTTGAGGAACTCCAAGCAAAATATAGCTATAGCCTTACAAGAATAAACATCCGTAACTTGTGCAAATTATTCACAAACTGCGGCAGATGTTATGCGTTCCGAAAATGATGGCAATAATGCTACACGGGTTGTATTCCTTCTTTTATTATACGTTATCGTACATGCTCTAGCCTCTTCTTTAGTATGCATCTTTAATTTGTGTTTGATTACCTCTACTTTTTCCGATATATGGAAAAAGTCAAAAATCACTTCCATACATAAAAAAGGCAATAAAAATATAATTGAGAATTATAGGCCGATAACTATTTTGTGCAATTTTTCCAATGATAATAATAGCAAAGGTAGGTCTACTACAACAAATTTCTTTGTATTGCTTTGGATACTGGCAATCAAGTCGACGTTATCTATCATGATTTCAGTAAAACATTTGATAGACTGAACCACAATATTTTGCTTGCAAAGCTTGATACAATTGGTAAGTTGACCAGTTGACAAATTTATTAAATTCATATCTATATGAGCTGAATTTGTTGAAACTCGTGGTTTCAAGTCAGTAGAATATGTCGCTAATTCCGGGGTTCCTCAGGGTTCGTGTCTCGAACCTGTAATTTCGCCGTTTTTATAAATGATATTGTCCGTCTTTTAAACTGTAATTAGCTACTTTATGTGGATGATCTAAAGCTTTATTCAGAAATGAACTCTCCTCAAGATGCCATTAATTTGCAAATGTCCCTTGACAGAGTTAAATGACCTTCACCAGGAAATCAAATCCCTTGTATTTCGATTACGTTACTGACAATATGCAGTTAACAAGAGCTACTGAGATAAAAGATTTCGGAGTTTTATTTGATGCCAAATTGACACTTTCAAATCATATTAACAATGTATTCGCTGAATGTTCAAAATGCTTGGATTTCATAATCAGAAGTTCACGTCCATTTAGTGACCCACGTATTTTCTATTTTATTGTTCATTTATTTTTCCTAAATTTGAATAAGCTAGGTTGCTTTGCAGCCCCTGCTACTCTACAACTATTAACAGTCTTGAATGCATTCAGAGGAAGTTTTTAAAATATGTATCTTTTAAATTAGATGGGGTATATCCCGAGATAGGAATTGACAACTATCAACTGCTTAATCACCACAATGTACCGAGCTTTGCAGAGTTATCATGTATGCTCAATAAATTAATTAACAATTTGATTGACTGCCCGGCAGTGTTAGAATTGTTAAATTTTAATATGCCAAACATTGCAATACGTTACATTCCCCTATTTATCTAATATGTTCTATGTATAATAATGTAATGAAAAACAAACTTGATTTGTTTAACTCTTCAGTTTCTAATATAAAATCAGAATGTAAAAAATTATAATTTTCTTACTACTGTTAGTTTTTGTTTATTATGTATTTTTTTCTTGTTTTAGTTAAAATGATATTGTTATTATTATACCTATAAATGGTACTTGTACGGTAGGTTGGTGTAATTTAAAACAAAATAACAAAAACACAAAGTAGGCCAGCGTCAAAATTGTACAATTGTGTTGGAATTTAAATCTTCAAGTTCTTAAACTTCAAATGAAATGACCGAAAAAGTTTCTGTTTTAAAGTTTTGAAATCGCCGACGCTCGCCGAGAAAATGTAAATTCATCTAGGAAAAGGAGAAATAACAGCCACAAAAATAGTGTGGGAGCGAGAGTAACCTGCAGTTTTTAATATACAGAACTATAAAAGTGGCAAGTTCGCTAAGGCGGGTTGTCTAAATCTATTCATAGTTCTTGTGAGACGTGTTTGTAAGGATGCTATCAGAGTTCTGTGACCAGTTGAAATTGGCTGATATAAGTATAATAATAATAGTAAAAGTAACAGTGAAATCTCTCGTGTGAATATTGTTTATCTAAGAAGAACGCGATGATAATAATAATAATAATAATAATAATAATTGGTCATTGCTTGACTCTTCAGAACATCTCCGAATGTCTCGGAGCTTCGGAAGGTGTTACTAAAATAATAATAATAATAAATCTCCATACAGTATAAGCGAAACCTGTAGATGGCCTGAATAGACTACTGCAAGGCGTTTGATATGACATCTCATGAGCTCATTATTCACTTGCTCCAACGTTTTGCGGTGGATGACCTTGTAGTGAGATGCATAAATCAACTGATGCCGCTATGGAGGACTCGTTTTACTATAACATTTGGTGAAGCTAGAGTCCAGACAGAGGTGGTTATCTTCAGAAGGCAAGTGTTTCAGAGAGATTCTCTGAGTCCCCTGCTGTTCTGCATCTCACTGCTGCCCCTGTCTGTTGCACTCCGACGGACCCGAGGATACAGCTGCGGTACCCCAGGAGATCGGAGACATAAGGTCACCAATTTATTCTATATGGATGACCTTAAATTTTATGCCTCCGGAGAAAGGGATTTACAACAGTCCCTCAGGGTGATGCAGGAATACACTAGGGCAATCGGCATGGAGTTCGGGCTGAACAAATGTGCACTTGTTCATCTCAGGAGAGGACGCTGTGGGGAATACGGAGAGGATGCGCAGCTCGTGGACGGAAGCATCTTGCACCATCTCGACGCCGGAGAGACGTATACCTACCTGGGTGCGAACAGAGAGGCACCCATGAGGTGGGTAAGGTCAAAGACGCTCTTCGTGGCAGGTATAGGCACCGCCTCCGGCAGATCTGGTCTTCAGAGCTGTCGGGGAAGAACAAGGTGAGTCTCACAAATATGCATGCCATTCCGATTCTCCACTACTTTTTTGGAGTAGTTAAGTGGACTCTAGAGGAGCTGCGCCAACTCGACGTAGGAACACGAAAAATGATGCATATACATCGTAGTTTGCATCCAAAAGCGTCCGTACCGCGGATATACCTCCCAAGACATCGTGGAGGCCGTGGTCTCCTGAGTTTGGAGTGTCTTCATGGCAGAGTGGTTCTGGAAGAAGCCTGTAAAGTGATCAGAAGCTCGGATCCCTGCCTCTGTTTGGTTCGACATCATGAACAAGCAGAGGTAGGAGCCTTTCTATTTAAGGCAGCATGTAGGGCACCCGATAACTTTGGTCTCGAGTTTAGTGCCGAGCGGGTAACCCCAGACTCTGTCATCGAGTTGGACCCCGTTCAGCGAAAAGCCTGTATAAAAGTTGCAGAGACCCGCAATTTTCTGCAGCAGCACAAGGATAAGGCGATGCATGGTATCTTCTATCGTCATCTAGAGGATCTCGGCTTATCCGAAAAGCTGACCTTTGCTTTTCTGAAGTCTGCAGGGCTGAACTCTGAGACCGAAGGCCTTTTCATGGCTTGCCAAGACGGTGTATTTAACACCCTAGTCTATCGGAGTCGTGTCATGGGTATGGAGGTCCCTGATACTAATTGCAGAGCCTGCCACGGGGCGCCGGAGACGCTGATGCGATTTGTTGCGGACGAAATATAGAGATTTGCTCTTCGAGCTTCGCGGGCAGTACCCGGGCTATTCTGTTAAACTTGTGGTACTAATAATAGGAGCCTTAGGTGGAACAAAAGATTCGCTGCTGTCTGAACTTAACAGCATTCCGGCCTGCCGTCAATCAGCAGAAATCCTGGTCGGCAGAATGCAGAAGGTTATCATCCTAGGTTCATTACGTCTGCTTAGGGCGCACGATTCTCGGACCCAGTAGTCACTCACTCCATGGGGTGGAGAGTGGCAGCTCTTCTCTGGGATGTGTCGGAGCCTCAGAGGTGTGACTGGATTCTAGTAAAAAATAATAATAATAATATTTTATTTTCCTGTAGACAAAATACACTTTGTATAGGAATAGTCACAGTTTTGCTTAAATTCTAATTACAATTAAAAAACTTTTGTAAACTGTAAAAAACATTTGTCACAATATAATCTTTTAAAATCCTTTTAAAAATGGACATATTTTCAACAGATCTTATCGAGACAGGTAACATATTAAAAATGTTTAAACCTAAGAGGGTGAGTTGTATGTTACAACATACTTACATAAGGGCACATAAAAGTTGTCTTTGGATCTCGGACTTTTCTGGTGAAAATATTTGTTCAAACTAAAAACACCCTTATTTTTTAAAATAAAAACACACAACTCAAACAAATAAACACCAAACACAGTAGGAATTTGAAACTTTTTAAATAATTCTCGACATGACTGATTTTTAGATACCCCAACGAGGCATCGAATAACCCGTTTTTGAGCTAAAAACACATCCGCTGCGTGAGCAGTCGGCCCCCAAAAGCATACGCCTTATCTCAGTCTTGAAGACACTTGTGCATGGTAAACCATGGTAAGATGTTCATGTGACAGGAGGGTGCGTAGATTTCTTATCAAAAAACAAACAGAATTTAATTTTGAGGCTAACTGAACACAATGCTCTTTCGAATTGAGACACTCATCAATTGTAACATCTAAGAATTTTACTTTTTGGTCAAATAATAATGTTTCTGAGGCTTAGGGGTATGCTTAAGGGTTCACAATATTTTTGTCTATTGTGAAATCTTATAACATGTGTTTTTTATATTGAAAGACAGCTATACTAATTTTGTAACAACTGTAGAACTTCAGTGCATTCAGTGCACGTTCTGTTTTCCGGCCTCTAAGGGTCATTTTCCCGGTCCCGAACAGGGAATTTCACATGGCCATAAACCTGTCAAGCACAGTCTAAGGTACTGGAATTAGTACATAAAAATCCCACTGTTGCGATTGGTACGTCCGAAATATGATTTTCCGGCCCCAATGGGCCATTTTCCCGGACCCAAACTGGGAATTTAAGCTGTCCAAAAACTTTTTGAGCATACTCTAAGGACCAGGATTGAAAAATACATGAAAATCCCACTTTTGCGACTGGTGCGTCCAAAATATGATTTTCCGATCCCAATCGGCCCTTTTCCCGGACCCAAACTGGGTCCGGGAAAAGGGGGTTCAGTTGACCAAAAACTTTTCACACCCAGTCTCAGGTCCAGAATTGAAAAACACTCGAAAATACCAGTCGCGACCGGGACGTCCAAAACAGGATTTTCCTGCCCCAAGGGGTCATTTTCCCGGACCCAAACTCGGAATTTCAGTTGGCCATAAACTTTTCGAGCACAAATCCGGCTCTAGCTTCAAAATTCAGCGTCGACTTCGCCTTATCCCGGGAACCGCATTTCAGGCCATTTTCGGCCCCTGGGGCCAATTCCAGACGTGTAGGCCCAATTCTGAGCTCGGGATCGGATTCAGCGTCGAAAAATACATGGGAATACATATGTCACTCTCTTGTGTATGAACTTTTATTTTTTTTTGTGGGGCTGTGTTATCAGACATAAATTTTATTTTGATAAAATAAACTTTGAATTTTTTACCAATTTTACATACTCTCTTTTAGCCTGCCTATATTTATCTGATAAAGATAGACATATATTCTTCAATAGACATAGTTCCCTAAGTCTTATACTGGATTCTCTTACCTCATTATTAATCCAACTTTAATTTTTTTTTATAATTACCCTTATTATAAACCCTTTTAAAAGGAAAGGATATGTTAAAATAATACAAAAATATATTTAAAAAACAATCAAAAGCGTCATTTATAGTATGCACTTTATACACATCGGACCACGATTCCTTTTGCAATGTTACACTAAATTGATCTACTGAGTCATTTGAAAATATTCTTTTTAACTGGGAAATCGGATTCTTAAGTCCTTCACAATGATTATTCAACTCAAGTAATACTGACCTGTGATCCGACATGTCATTATCAAGCACACATACGACTTGTCCCTGATGTACACTAGCAAATATATTGCCAATTATAGTGGAGCTACTCAGAGTTATTCGAGTTGGCCACCCAACCAGTGGACGCATATTGAAGCCAAGTAAAATATCCGTGAGATAATTAAAATAGTCCTTACTTCTAGAATTTACACATGAATCAATGTTAAAATCCCCACATAGTAATATACTGCAAGTGGGTCTATATAAAGATCTTAACACCTTCTGAAGGCCATCAAAAAATACATCTAAGGTTCCCTCTGGGGATCTATAACATGTTAATATTATCGTAACAGAATTGTAAATACTATCCTTCCAAGAAAGTCCACAAATTTCAAAATGTTTTTCTGAACAGTAATCAACTAAATCAATATTTTTCACTTGTAAATTATGTCGAGAATAAATAGCCACACCGCCCTTACAGTAATTTGACCTGCAAAAATAGCTACACAAGCCAAAACCCTCAATGAGTTTTAATTCAATTGCATCCCGCCGACAGTGTGTTTCAGTTAAACATAAAAATTTTATATTAGAAAATTTGCTAACGTCTATTTCTAACAGATTAGATGTTATTTCGTTGAGACTTTGTACATTGAGTAAGAAAATGACCGGATCATATGCTACTTCACTGATTGCGAATGTGTCTTCTTCAGAAAAAACTTGCTAATACATACTCCCTCCGGCCACAATTTTAGATCTATCGCCCTCCTAAAGTTGTCCTCATAAATCGTTACCTTGAATGATGAATATATGACTGTATTGCTTCACACTGAACTTCCGCAAAAAAATGTTTAAGGAAACTCTAAATCTTTGGCTGATGTGTCAACATTAACTCTACTCGCATGCAAGTGAGTCATTTTCCGCACACCCTTAACAGAAGTTATCCTTATTGTAACCAACCATTATCTTTTTCCTATGATTCTTACGAGTCACTTCTTACCAATGATTTGTTTTAATTTCATTAGGCTTAACATCAAGAGATTTAGTCGCTACATTTGGAAGTATTGGTGATTCGTATTGAACATCACTTGTTAGGTTAATAATTTCGTTGCATTTTAATTTATTATGCATTTCTAACAAATAACTGTAATCTCTTCCTTATCAAGTTCATTGACCCTAGGCACAGATTGTACACAAACTTTTTGAGATTTATTTATATGTTTTAAACCATTTTTTGCACTTTTCTCGATATTTCGTTCCTGGCTAGATTTTATTGCTATGTGGTTTTTTGCAATGTTGTCTACATTTTTATCACTCTTTTCAAACGTATGAAACTTGTTTAAAATACTAATATGATCATTAAGTAATTTAATCTTTTCGTGCAATTCAAAAATCATTGCATCCTTCTGATTAATTATGTAAGCAAAGATGCTTAGGTCAATCTTGTTATCTACAGACAAACTCTCCAGAGCGTCGAGAAATGGTTCACCAGTATTCACGATTTTCACTAACACAACAGTTAATTAGCACATCACTAATAACTTTTACTCCTTTTGCAACTTTTGCACAACTTTGGTGGTATAAACTTCCACACTTGTTACATTTTAAAAAGTTTTTCACTACATTTCTACCACATCTTTTGCAGGACACGGGCAAACCGACCGGTTCGGCATCCGCCATCTTAATCATAAACCATATGTATAATTATTTTACCATTTTCACTGTTGTACGTGAAGAGTTCATGACTTCGATTAATAATAATTAGTTAGTTATTTATTATATAAGTGCTAAAACTGATATTATATTTTGTGATAAAGGAAGTGTGGTTCGATCTATTCGAATACATTTCGATTTATTTTTTGATCGTTTAACCGAGTAGAGTGGCAGTATAGTTCCTTCAAGTTATTTGAAGTATTTTGTGGTAAATAACCAATATTCAGTTTTTTTCAACATGTGCTTCTGTTGAATGTTTGCTGCAAGAGCATGCGCATTTGTTTGTCAAATTTATTTGTATTTGACTTAATTAATTGTGCACAATTGGCTTGTAGATAAGCCCCAAAAACTATCAGTAACAATAAAAACTTATCATATCAGTAAGTAAAAACACTGTTCTTATAGTTCAGGAGAAAGTGTTAAAAACCTATAGGGGGGCAAATAAATAGTTCGGAACTATTATGAACAATGAGTTGCGGCATATGTAAATCGAAGTTATTTAACCGCTCAAGTAGTGTTCTTACTCGTGATGGTTCTTGTGAAAGACAGTTCCATGCCAATCGCTGTGATGTTTCGTTAGATTTGCTGAAATACCTTGGTAAAATTCCTGGATTAAAATGGAGCTGTGAAGATTGTACGTCACTTCAGGAAAAATTTTAGCCAGTACAATTTAATAAGATGCCGAATGAAGAAGTTTAGTTACATGGAGAATGCCTTTTCTGATTTAAAAGCTAATATAACAAAAATGACGATGGATAAATTTAATGATATGCGAAGTACTATTACTGTTTCTCAGCAGAATAAGTCTGGAGACGTTAAGCTTTATTCAACAGCTTTGCAAAATAAACCCGCTTTAATAGTTAAACCAAAAAAATTCTTCTCAGAAGAATTCAGCGACTAAAATTGATGTTCTTCAAGAGATTAATTCAATCAAGTCTAACATTTCGATTTCAAATGTGAAAAATATTAGTAACGGAGGCATTGTCATCGGCTGTGAAAACGTCAATGAAATTTCAAAGAACTTGCTAATGAGAAATTATGTGATAATTACGATACTGCTGACATCAAAAGTTTGAGCCCCAGATTACGTGTGGTAGGAATGTCTGAGAAGCTTGAAGAGTCCGAAATAGTTGAGTTTTTAAAATTTCAAAACAAAACGGCCTTCAGTGAAAATTCTGAGTGTAACATCATCAAGTTGTGGCCTACAAAAAAAAATGTTCAAATATTTCAGGCTACTTTACAAGTAGATGTAACATTTTATAATAATATTATGTCTGTGTGATTGCAAATTATTCATAGGGTATGATTGTTGTGACGTCTATGATTCTGTTGATGTTCGAAGGTGTTATAAATGCAATGGATATAATCATTTTTCTGGCCAAAGTAAAAGTAAAGCATGCATATTGTAGATGTGGATGCTGCGGCTGGAATACCTCAAAACCGGGCGCAATTCTGAGATCATTTTCATTCTCCGCCGGCCAACATCCAGTACAGTACTCAGTTCTCACTTCCACGCCGATCATCTAGAGGCAACATCATTCAGCGCTCTGTTCTACATCGGTCAGTACAGTGCTCATTCATTCGGCTCCATCACTTTAAACACCCCGTACATCATACCGTGCAGTAGTCACCAAAGACCTTTTCATTGTTTTAGTGCAGCGAGAACATTTTTCATAACAGTAAACCACCGTATTGTAGTGCAGCCCCAAAAAGACAGTTACCCACGCAGTAAGTACTCTTAAGCCTTATAAACAACAAACGCGAGTGCCACAGAGTCAAAGCAGTGTTACAACCCTTATCGCACGCGAGGGCCCCCATACGCATTCGTGGCGACCTCAGAGCCACGCACGACGCCGCTCCTTCGAGCCCCCATCACCCAGGAGACGCTTATAGTCGCCGTCGCGACCATTCAGAAGCAGCCGTCGCTGTCCTCAAGAAGCCAGGCTCCCTGAGCCACCTCCATCGTTTTCGTGCACCCGCCGGACGACGGCCTAAACCCTCGTAAGGGCCCCCCCAGCATCGTGCACCGGAAGTCACCGGTCGGCCATCTTGCGCGCCAACGATATTTTAAACGCTTCATATATGTGTCACTTTGATGTGCTTGCTCTTACTGAAACTTGGATAGATGCGAATATTTTTGATTCGGAAAAAGTTTGTAGTAAATACTCTGTTTTCAGATTTGATAGAAATTTTATAGAATCAAAAGTTAGCAGAGGGTAGTGTATTGTTAGCAATCAATAAGAAATACAATTCAGTTCCACTTAACCTAGAAATAATAAAACAATTAGTTCATCTGATTAATATCATCGGTGTAGAAATTACAATAAATTATGAAAAGTTGTTTTTGTTATTTATTTATCCATCGTTAAATCCGTTTTTGCTATTGGGAATTTAAATTATTTGATTAACCATAAGATATATTTTTTAGGTGATTTTAACATACTCCAATATACATATCAATATGACAATAATATCTTTGACCTTTCTCAATATAATTTTATTACAAATGCTAACAATCGTCTTCTGGATCTTGTAATTTCAAATCATGCTTGTTGTGCAGATAAATGTGACGTAAACGATATTTTGTTAAAAAAGGATAGTTACCACCCAGCTCTTATTATAACTATTTACATTAAAAAATATTTGCGATGTCACTGTTTTACCTATATTCATACAATTTTCGTAAGGCAAATTTTCCTCTTATGTATGAAATAATATATAACACTGATTGGTCTTTTTTGATGAAATTAATGATGTTGATGCCGCTTGTGACATGTTTTACAAGGTCATAAATAACATATTTGATACGTGTGTCCCCACATATATTCCGTCTGTCAGAAAATATCCGCCCTGGTATAATCGTGAGATAGACTATAAAGGAGAAATTCAGATCTTGGAAGTCATGCAAATGGCATGGTGCTAATGCAACTTCTGTGTTTACAAATAAAGCACGACACTCGAATTGCATATACTCCTATCTAGATAGTATGCAGAACAACTTAAAAATGAATGTTAAAGCTTTTTGGTCTTATGTTAATTCAAAGAAACCTGTCAGCGAGATACCTAATAAGATGTATAGGAATGATGTTTTTTATGAAAACCCTCAAGATACTGTTCTGCTTCTCCAAATTTTTTGGGAGATTTTTTTTCTGTTCAGACCCAGAATAATATTCCTTCGAATGTTGCACAAGAGTACTCTTCGGGTAGTTATTTGCATTGCGAGAACTTTGAATTTTACACAGTTTTATCTGCTTTAAAGAGGCTAAAGCCAAAATTTACAAGGGGTCCTGATGGGGTACCAGCTTTTATTATAAGGGATGGTGCTTACTCTTTTGCCGTACCTCTCACAAAAATTTTCTTTACAGTCTGGTGTTTTCCCTGATTCATAGAAGACCTCTCGTATCAGTCCGATATACAGGGTGAGTCAGTCATAATGTCATTAATTTTAACCACGTTTCGGGAGGCCTAATAAAGGCAGAAAATCGAAAAAAAATTTTTTTTACTGGACCTTTAAAAAAATAAACAAATTACCCTATAAAAATCAGTAACACGACGCTCCTGGTGCGCTACGGACTTTCTGATGACGCACCCATACGACAATCGAATGCCGAATTAATCGTTGCCACATCATGTTTACATACATAATATCATCTTAACACATCACCGTGTTATTTAAATTTACCGCCATTTAGCACTTTTCATTTCCCGCCAAATATGTAGATCACGCCACACATTTGGAGGGTGGATGAAGAGAATACAAGCAGTAGTTTGTTTATTGCGGTCTCGCGTATACGTAGTAAATTCACAATGCACAATTTTACAAATTCCGAATATGCGGAAATAGTGTTACACGAAGAATGTTTACGAAATGTGACAGACCCTAATTTTATTAATAAAGTGCTATGGACGGATGAGTGCAGTTTTACTCGAACTGGCATTTTAAACAGGTTAGTACCATACTACTTAAAAACAATAAATTTCTAAACTGAATAATTAATGGTACTTACGAGTAATACTAAAAATTCATATTTATTTGTAAAACGTAGTGAAAACGTAATATCAAAATTATTAAACTGTAATAACCTAACATTCAAAAACATTTATTTATTATCTACATTTGTTTTTATTACCAAATAAATCAATATTTAATGAAAATTCATTCATGTACCTAGATTAAAAAAAATAGTTTTATTCCTTGTCGTTAAATAACAGTACAAAACTAGGTAACTAGGTTATTGACCTAATAATACGGTAGGTCAAGATTCATCTCGATAACTTATGATGGTTTTTTATTACTTAGTATTTAAACACGAAACACTTTTCAGCTTCTCTTAATAATTTACCCATTGGGTATAGGTTTTTTATGTAATGTATATAAATGGTTTATTACTCGATTTATTATTAGACACGTTGGAGTTTTGTTGCAGTCATAGTAGCTACATTTGCTCAGAAAAAAATCCACACGCTACTTGTCGGTTTAGCTTTCAGAGACGATTTGTTGTCAACGTATGGGCAGAAGTGTACGGGTATCGTTTGATTGGGCCGTATTTTCTACCGGAAAACCTGAGTGGACCGCGTCACTTGCAATTTTTAATAGAATTATTTGATTATTATAGTAGATAGATGAGGCGGTATCCAGAGCGGAAGTGACGTCACGTGGCGTCCATCGAGTTCGGTGTTCAGCGACTCCTGGTGGTCATTGTTGACTTTTTGTGGGTCCTGAAGAGTTTTTGGTGAAGTGTGCGGGGTGCTGGGTGCGGGGGTGCTGGCGACCTAACCTAAGGATCTAACCTAACAGAAAAAACATGCGCAGTATCGACCTAACCTAATAGAAAAAACATGCGCAGAAAAAAGTAAAGATCTGTAGCAGAGATAATCGAAAAGTGGAGGGGGTAAAATCGGTTAAAAATTTGCAATTTAAACCTTCATAAGAAAAAAAAGTATGAGATTTTGGGGCAGGTAGATGTGGTAGCGTTAGTGACGTCACACATACAGTTTTTTGCTAATAACTCGAGAACGGTGCAAGATCACTAAAATTTGAAAGCTGATTTGATTGGTTCCTCATCGAGACCTATCACGTGACGTTGTTAGTTTTTTCGTGACTAGTGCCCTTCTAGCTTTTAGCAATTTGGAGCATTTGTTAGTGACGTCACACATACAATTTTTTGCTAATAACTCGAGAACGGTACAAGATAACTAAAATTTGAAAGCTGATTTGATTGGTTCCTCATTGAGACCTATCACGTGACGTTATTGGTTTTTTCGTGACTAGTGCGCTTCTAGCATTTAGCAGTTTGGAGCATTTACTACTACTACTACTGTTCGAAATAAAATAATGAGTATTATAAGTGGTTAAAAAATCCACAAAGAAATGAAACAAGAAATAGAGATTTTTTTCTTTTTATTGAGAAGATTATACAGGGTGGATTACCATAGAAACTTCAAGTTTTACATGACATAAAGTACAGAATTTTATCAACTTTGCACAAATCCAGCATACTTCCACGTGACGACAAGGTAGGAAAAGTATGTTTCGCATGTGTCTTCGACATATTCTACAAGTTTTAGCTTCAACCGGTGGTCGCCACCGTTCGTCCTCAGGCACTGAATTTGGCATTACTTCGATTGGTCTCACGCCAGACATTGCGCTTGCTTCTTAACAGGACCTATCGCTGCACTTGACTACGATATACTAAATACTATGAATAACATCTAATAATTAAATTCATCGTATCCATAATACTTTCGATTTTTGCTATACTCTCAAGTATCAAAGCAATTGTAGCAACTGTTATAAAGTAAATAAGCCCAGAAATTGTGTGCATATCTGTTTCTGTATTCTCGGACGCTTCTAGGAGTGCATCTGCGTATATGTCTTCATAATCGGAGCAGTTTAAGAAAGGTAACGGTCGCCAGACATCAAATCTCCAATCGACTTATCTTGAAAGGTTATTCTCAACTTGTAGAATTTAGAATGATCTGGAATCGGCGCAGCAAAGGTTCTCAGCTTCTCACTGTTAACCATGGTATGAGTCATCTGAGTTAACGTATGCGGACACGTGTCTATGTCGCTGGAATTTCTGTAGCACACATACATTTTGTGTACGTTGTGTATATCATGTATGTACAACATATTTTGTAGTATTGCACTCAAGATGGTGAAATTGGAACGTAAAACTGCCATCATTGGTTGTTGTTAAGCAACAGGGTGGCTATAAACGAATGAGCTACATAATGACTTGTAAAGTCTTATATTATAGGGAGAGAGAGAGAGAGGAAATAAAACAAACAAAGAGAAATAAGCGTGGATATTAAGCATATTAAAAGAAATACAATAATATTATAAAGTATAATAATAATAATAATAATAATAAATGGTCTTTATTCATTGCCAGTAAAGCGTACAATGAAAGGGCGAAATATCAGCCGAGGCTGCTTTTCAACTTAACCCAATTTTACATTTACATTAATAGAAATACAAATAGATTAATATTTAAACTATTACAATAATGATATATAAAAACAATAAGACTTAACTATTAACACTAATGAACCTTAGAGATATCTGAAACATAGCAAATTTCCTGAGAAAAATAATAATATAATTAGCCTGTATAACATACCACAAATTCTTTTATTTTCTTTTTAAAATTATAAATAGAATAATGTCTAAAATGTGGTGGCAATTTATTGTATCCCTTACTAGACATGTAAGAGAAACTTCGTTTCATGGTGGCAGTAGAGTGTTTTGGAATAAGTAAAAGTGTTTCTTTCTAGTGTAGGTATTATTAGAGTGGAGAGGTGTAAGCTTATTAAATAAATATTGTGGTGCACGCGTGACTAAGACTTTATGTACCAGACAGAGACTGTGGATAGTACGCATTTTATCAAGTTTTATCCACTGGACTTCAGCGAATTTGTGACTAACATGATCGAATTTACGCAGTCCTGTAGCAAATCGGAGGCATGCATTTTGCAGTAATTGTAGTCTATTGACGTCACGCTCCAATAATGCAGGACCATAAACGCAGTCAGCATATGACAGCTTTGAAAATATAAGCGCCTCGCAAAGTTGCAGCCTTATTTTAGTGTCTAATATGTGTCTTTGAGAAAAAAAATTTTTAAGGATGTTATAGCATGTTTTCAAAAGTGTATATATACAGTGTGGAAAAAAAGTATGGAATAAATTCATTATTTCTTAAACAACAAAGTTTCATGAAATGAACACGTCGTATTATTTTTTTTCTCGGAAAGTTGAAGGAATAGTGTTGAAATTATACATTTTTGAATTCAACAAATTAAGCTCTACAAGAATCCGATGAAAAAATATAGGGGTTCTATTTAAAAAAATATCCGATGACGTTGTAACGGCATATTTAGTAAAAGAAGTAATAATTATATTTTTTTAATATATATATTTCACACTGTATAGGATATTAAGATAATTTTATTGCTCGTATATTCATAATCCATATCTAGGACAGCGTACGTTGTCCTCCCTGTATTCTGTCCTGAAATAAATTAAGTTTAGTAATTATTTAATAGATCTGCACTACTTACCTTTTAAGTAATTTTACCTAGTGGTGAATATTATTATATCCCATTATTGTTGAATACTAGTTTATACTTTTGGTTTTAAGTTTTCTATCGCTTCATCTCCACGAGTACTGTTTTACCAAATTGGTACTTACTTCTCCACCTATTGGCTAGCGGCCGAACGGCGAGATAGTTCTAATCTGTGATCGTAGATTCCTTCGTCGATTACCGAAAATTTAAATAGTGCTTCCAAGTAGTTTTAAAGACAATAAGACTGGTGTTAAAAAAAACGGTGTCATTCTTCGGGTTTCGCTGTGTGTTTCTGCACCAAGATTTTTGATCTGTTATCATCCGTCAAGGGATAATTCTTAGTGTAGACTTTTATAGTGATTTCAATTTATATTGATATATATTTGGTGTTTCGAATGTTATTTGGACGAAATCGCTGCCTGTATAGGGATTATTGACAGCAAACCGTAAGTACATCGTTTGTGCCATATGGCTCTTATGTTAACTTTTCTATTTTCTTGGATTCTTTAGAAGACATTTGGAGATTGCTAACATCGCTTTGTTACTGTCCGCTTGTGGTCTTTCTACAGAGGCACCCTTCAAAGAAGGTATGTAATACTTTTCTTGGGAACAGATAGCTAATTTTTTTTATCTCATTCCCAAGGGTGTTTTGGTAAGGCTATTTCTTCCCTGGTGATCGTGCTAGGCTACCACTAAATCACTGAGTCTTCCACAATTGCTCCCTTGGTCCAGTTTGTTCCAGTCTGGGTGCAGTAACGTTGCATTCGTTGGTTGCAACGGTGCAATTGCAGCTCTATTCCTGGGACCTACTCTCCTGAGTGCAGTTGGCTCCCATATCCGTATACACTGTATTGCATCTGGAATAAGTAGGAGATCCGCAAGTTATCCTTGATTCGAAATATTAATGAATTTTATGAGTATATTTTATTAACTTTACATAATACTTACCTGATTAGATTTTGAAACTGGAATTTCCAGTAAAGGTTGGGAACATTATTTGTTTCCCATTTGTTATAGTAACTATACAGGGCGTTAAAGTCTAAAACATTTTACAACATTGGTTAGTTAAATTTATTTTAAAGCTATTTTTTTTGCTGAGTTATTGGTTATCCTGATATTTTAGTACACTTATGCAAGCAGTTACATATTGGGCGGCTTAAGCTTAGGCAATCGATATAAAACTGCAGTAATTCTTAATTATATGGATTATAACCATAATTGCGGCAAAATTTGCTAGTTTTGATTCATTCTTTGGCCAAACCTATTATAATATACCGGGTGACTTATAATTCACCATACCATGTACAGGGTGATTTATTTTAGCCGTATTTTAGTGCGAAGCCCTGATATAAAATATATAATATTCATCGTATATTCTATTACATTCTTCATATTTTTGTCTTACAACATATGATAGTAAGCAGATAACCTTAAATATTTTTAGATTCTTTATTCGTATTTATATTACTTTTATTAGCAAACTTGGACTGTAAAATTTATAGTATACCTTTGCTTATAATAAATTCATAGATTTACTGCTATTTTTCTGTTATTTTCGTTCTTCAATTATTCTGTAGGTATTTAGAATCAAGTTGGTCTTATAACTTAGACATTGTTTAAAATTACTAAATTCATGGTTGGTTGGTGATGATTAGAATCTGGCTGGATATCAACCATGTGGCGCCCTATATTTTAGATCCTTCTTTGAACCTGCCCCACCTTCACTGTTGCTAGCAGGCCATCCAAGTCAGACTGCTTATTTACAACCGGGTTTTAAATATTTCATTTTTGAATTTAGTTGAATTAATTACCACCATCAATTGTGATCTATGGTTGCGTCACAACGTTATCACGCGAAAACAAATGAATGTCGGAAATGCGTTGGTATAGAAAAAATAGTCTTTTTAAAAAGCAAAATCGACGTGTCCGAGGAAATTTCATGAAACTTCGTTGTTTTAGAAATAATGAATTTATTCCATACTTTTCTTCCACACTGTATAATGTATAATAATTCTTGTAGGGACATCCCTCGTTGAGGAAAATCGACGTGAATTCGTAAATACATCATCCCACTTATCTTTAATGGTCATCTTCTGAAACTGTTTAGTTACTGCACACTGGTTAGCGTATTGAGCTATATCGTATTTTAATTTTCGAATTTTTTGAAGATGTTCATCTAAGAAAGGTTGAAGAATTTTGCGAGTAGTTTCAATTCGTCTCTTGAATCTAAGCCTATCCACAGCGAAAAATTCCCAGTATCTACGTCGAGCTGCAGTGGACGCATACGCCCACGATCTCATTTCGTACACTCTCGTAGATTTAGCGAAGGTAACTGTTTTCTTCATTGTGGTAATAGGTTGTACCTCCAGCGGAAAAGATCTTCGCAGTTCCTCTTGCTGCATCTGATTGTTTTATTGAAACTGTGATACGAACAGCAGCGAAACACATCTACTTTTACAAGCGGTGGGGGGTTATTCCAGTAATTATCAAATTTTTCAACGTTTACCACGTTGGGTAATTGTCGGTTGGATGAGGAAGCCAATTGTGGTAGTATCTTCTCTAAATAATCCAGCTTTATACGACCCCCCACATAAATTATATCGGCACACAGCAGATTATCGCCCAGTATAGCGTTCAACTTCCTGTATTTTATATCTCCAGCTGTATAACGGATGCCGTTTATATTTTGTTCTGTGTATCTTACTTGTTTCTGATTCAGCCGAGACAAACTGTGAAAACTCACAGGCGGTTTCAGTAAATAATGGTTCACTTGACGCGCGTCCTGAATCGTTATTTTCTTGGGATAAAATTGATAACCCCCATTGGTATTCAGTAACACAAAACCCTAGATGTCTAAAACCACAACCTTCATCTTGAACGATTATCAAACGACTAACATATTCCTTTACACAGCATTACATTTTTTATGCTATATTCTTAACGATTTCGCTAAGTGGGAGGTGTTCCATGATACAGTCGTGTACGATTATGCAGTAGCCGCTGGCATTAGCGGGAAAACCTTGGGTTGCTTCAATGTCCAATCTTACATCCACAGTAGCCGATTTCATGTTTTTATCTCGCCTCGAGCAGTCGATGACGAAAAGAGCGTGATTCCTAAAGGTGTTGTAATCGAGCAAAGATTTCTTCTGCTGACTATTCGTGTAATTGGGATAAAACTCTGTGTATTTGTAGTGAGCTTCAATGTAGTTGTTCATAGCAAAATTTAATTGCATTCTCTCGTTGGGGAAACTCTCTCCGTTTAGCGTTAATCTGATGTTGGTAATATTGATGTTATCAAAGCGCGTAGGATCTGCTGTGAGATTGTTTTGTTTAGCCGTCTGGAAACCTACGATGACGTATCTGGGGCTTTCGATCGAAGAAGTAGTCTTAACAGCCCAAATTCCTTTGGTAGCGCCGGCGGTGAGGGCGGGTAACATATGCAAATTCCATTGTCTATATGGCATCAGTATAGGAGTTTCGGCTTTGATGCCTTTTAGTAGGCTAAGTTTTATTTCATCGCTAGGGTACATGCGTTTAATTTTAACCTCAACGTTTTGAATGTCCAGCGTCACGGTTGTGTGGTCGGTAGCAGCTTTTTCCCTAACGAGGAAACAATTGGAATCGTTACTGCTCCTTATTCATTTGATACATTGTTTGCTGTACATCACCGCTCGGTAGTCGTTGAAAATGTTGAAAAAATGCTTCAACGGAATGAAAAAATTAAAAGTTCCATCATCATTTAGGGAAGGTGCATTGGGATAGTTCCATCCGGCTATGGATAAATGTTTAGAATCCTCGGCAGAATAGCACAAATACCAGCGACTCTACGTTGTTGCTGTTTTTCATATAAGCTACCCAGTGAGTGCCTCTATTCTTATCCAAGTCTAAATTTAAAATGGAACTTTCGCGTCGTCGCGGACTCGAAGATGGTAACATATCGCGCATGAAAACTCCTCGAAAATATGGAATTCACAGTCGTTTGGCGTATCTCATCAGGTCGGCGTCAGACAGCGGCTTATCGGGTAGCTTTATTGGTAGTTTTTTGCTTTTTCAAGAATAAGCCGTAACCTCCGTGCCGATTCTTTCTCAAATATAGACCGGATCCTTTAGCCCCTATAGCTTTGTTGTGTCGACGCTCTTCCGCAAGTTTTTTTTGCTGCATTCTTAGCATCGATTACGGCCTTCGCGACGGCCCCCGCACCTCTTGCTAGCGAACCGAGAGCTCCGAGGGCGCCGAGTATGGGCATTAGCAGGGGTATGAAACCTCCAGAGTGTTCTCTGGCCAACGGAATAATTATCGGTATGCGAATGTTTTTCTTACCACCGGTCCTTTTATCTGCCACCCTTTCTGCTTTTAAAGCCGACAAAGCGTTTTTTCTCAATGAAGTACTACTGGGTTGCTACTTTTTAAAACTGTTTGCAATTTTTGTTACTATATATCTGCGGAACGATGCGACTTGACGTGGTGGTCGTTGCCCTTTTCCACTCTTTTTCAAGCCCATTTCGAGATTACGTTTCGCCTTCATGGCTGTAGTTACGAACCAAGCGGCTGCTTTTTCTCCTAGTTTCGCGTCTGTAGATTTAACACGTTCCGAAGCTCTATTCTCCAACACCAGATCAGCCTTATGTCTATCTTCTACAGACTTATTTTGAGAGTACGCTATATCCATGCTCCCGACAAGCTTAATCCAAAGGATTTATACCCTTTTGGCCTTTGACCAATCTATTAGCAAGTTTCGTTCCTAGAGAGCGAGAAAACGTAATTAAATTTAGTGAGAAATTACTTGCATACCATTATTACCTAGCCCGCAGAATTGATATCCACCAGGAATATGTAATTCAAATGGTAGTTTATCTATCAGCGTAACACACCTTCACCGTATCGCAGTGGTATTAGAAATGATTTAAACGAACAGCGGTATCTGTATTTATGGAAAGTAATTATTAGACCGTTATTTATTAAAGAACCGCGTAAAACTACTGGCAGAGGCTTAGTAGCCTATAGTTAACTTACAATACAGAACCGATGGAATATATTTACTGGGATGATCCCAACGAACTTGTCGATCGTCTGAGGCTGCTGGTAGCCTCTCGGAACGCTGGAAATACATCTCATGATAATGAAATTGCAGCAATTATCGAGGAGTTAAAAGAGGCTAAAATAATATCTTAGGTTATGCTCGCAGACGTACGATTGTTAAGGGGCTTGATGACCTATGGCAAATGGACTTGGCCGAAATGGGGGGCTAAAATGAATAGAAATTTTAAGTAGATTT
This sequence comes from Monochamus saltuarius, assembly GCA_025584915.1. NCBI lineage: Eukaryota > Metazoa > Arthropoda > Insecta > Coleoptera > Cerambycidae > Monochamus > Monochamus saltuarius. The sequence goes on from CM046723.1 coordinate 37,637,562, forward strand.
TAGTAGTTATCGACTGCTTCTCGAAATTCATATGGACCAAGCCTGTAAAAAGAAAGACTGGCGACGAGGTGACGAAGGCGTTCCAGGACATTCTAGAAACAAGTAAACAAACGTGTAAAAATTTACAAACTGATCAGGGTACCGAATTCTTTAACCAAAAATTCCAACAGCTCCTCAAGAAGCACGATATTAATCATTACAATACGTACGGCGTGAAAAAAGCTGCCATTGCAGAACGAGTGATAAGAACTTTGAAATCAAAGCTGTACAAGTACTTTAGCCTAAACAGTACATATAAGTGGATAGACGTTTTACAGGAAATTACTAATTCATACAACGACACCCGACATCGTACCACCGGATACAAACCGTCTCACGTAAATAAATCCAACAAGAAGAGAATTTTAAAGTCTGCATACAATCACATTAAGATAAGTGGTCCACAAATATTCAAAGTGGGTGATGTTGTGCGCATCAGCAAGAATAAATACGATAAGGGATAAACTTCGATAAGGGATACACACCTAATTGGACGACTGAGGTATTTAAAATTGCGTCGGTTAAAATTACGAATCCAACGGCATACCTCTTGGAAGATATGCAGGGGAATCCTAAAAGAGGTGCCTTCTATACCGAGGAACTACAGAAAACCGCCAACTCCGACATATATCTCGTAGAGAAGGTACTGAGGAGAAAAGGGGGGAAGTTTTCGTTAAATGGCTTGGGCTTGGGAAGGAACACAACAGCTGGTTAGATAGCACAAACGCATTTTAGTTTGAGTCGAGCGAGCGAACAACAAGGACGTAAAAATGAGCCAAGTTTCCATGATCGGTTCAAGTGATGAAGAATATTGTGATTTTAGCAAGGGTATTGATGATATTCTAGCTAAATATGAAGAAGCTGCACAATGGGAGCACATTTACTTGTTAAATAACGTTTTTCCACTAACATCCAATTCTCAAATTCAAATACAGTGTGGATTGAGCCAGGCTAAATCCTTCAACACTGGTAATTATACGAAATTATATCGCGGGTAAGAAATTATCGTTTTCTATCTATGAATGGCACACTCTCTTGGGACTGCTGGGAGACATTGTAAAAGAATTCTTCCATCCACCCCTACAAGGCAACCCAGATGAGTATGAACCTGTGACTCACCGCTGCGGAGATTACACCACAGTTACGCAATTGGTTGACGATGAGAATATGAAGATGGTACAGATCGTTAAATATCGCATGCAAATCAATATCTTCCTTCAAAATGTTGTAGAACTGTTTACACTCGATACTTGTGTACTTTCTCATAGAATAAGTATTTTAGATTCCTTAGATTTTTGCTTATACTATTATAATTTATTAGATATTGTAAGTGATTGGATAAAATATCATAAAATTTCTCTAAATGTAAATTATATTATAAGTTCTTTTTGTGATGTATCTAATGATAGTCTTTTAAGTAATGCTCTACGTGAATATCTTCACTTTTATCAAACTAATGTACTGGCTGATATAACTAATAAATTAAAATAATTAAAAAGTATCATGTTTATTTATTTCTCTTACACAGTAACTAGATATAAAAAAACAAAAAAATATAGTTTTATAACGATATATATTAAAAAGAAAACTATATTCATCCAATATTAAGCAAGTCATAATAATAAAAATAATTAACGTGCAGTATGTGATAAGACGCTCGTCAACAGGAAATTGTTATCATTGAAATGTATGATGTAGCAGGATGGAAATAAAATATGATATATTTTTACACATTTATTTATTTTATAAATTATATCTAACAATATAATACATATTTAAATATTATTGATGGCATAGTGCCCCCAAGGAAGCGTATCATGACGCACTCAAGGCAATTTTTATCTGTTCTACCGAAAATACATTATGTACATTTGACTGAATAGTTCGCTGACTGCGTAAAAGTTCTTTTTTATTTTCCAAACACTCTTTATAATCATCAAATGTGATGGAATTTTTAACTATATTTGTTTTCACACCTTTCGACTTTTTAATACATTTTTTATTGTCAACTAAAATACTGTACATTTTAGAACAAAGGCCTACAAAATGCATCATAATGACACCACTGCATTCATCTTTCATTAATCCAGGTATTTTCTTGTTAACTAAATATATATTATATTAGTAGGTTCAAAGTTTAAAGTATCAAATTTTTCTAAATTTTGTTTAATAACGAAATCGTAAGCGTCGTCACAAGTTACCTCATAGATCAGACTGTCGGAGTCGGTATACAACAATTTGCAGTCTTCATTTAATTTGATCAACATAAAATTGTAGTGGAAGTCATACACACAAGTTTTAGATATATTCAAAATGCACATACCAACATACAAAGGTTTATTGAAACAAATTTCAGATTTATTCAGTTCGATTGTAACTAGGTCATCGTCAAAAATTTTGCTACCATGGAAATTTGGACTCGCAATATAATGTTTTGCACCCCATTGACCATCCCAATGATTTTTGAGCTTGATAATGCGATGCTTGCGGCTATTCTCCAATACCAATTTACCAATAATTGCATTGATCAACAACTTGTTCTTTTCAAATTCGTTTAAAGATTGGGTGCGTAGTTTAGTATTTAAATCTATATAAGCTTTAAGCCAATCAGATTGTTTGAATTTCAGAACGCCATGAATTTTAACGAGTTTAACTCCTAAAGAAAGAGCATGTTTTAAATTTCTATAATGAATGATGTAACGCCTTTTTGAATATAAAGTAGTCATGAGTTTCGGTAATTTTGATCCGGGAGGTGTGAGGTATTCGGGACATAGAGGCAAGTCTTTATGCTCATCATGTAGATGCTCGGGATATTCCAAGTCAACCTCGAGGATGTAGCCTTCAGGCGACGTGTCTGATACTGTTAGAACGTCAATGTTTGAATCTACCCACTCGAATCCAAAATAAGATAGGTATTGGGACATTGCCCATCCATAGAGATTATTTACGTCAAAGTACATTAGATACCTTGATTTTTGGCTGGCATCAAAATTTCGCATAAATTTATTGTTCGCTTCGGCGTAGCGGTTGCAGCATTGGCTAACACCGCCCGTGATACCGCAATCCATAAACAACATGTCTACGTCTTTGAGATAATCCAATTCAATTTTGGGTATATTTAAGCATACAGTTCCACTTATAGCCAGGCAATGTATAATACTGGCTTGGGTCTAGATGATAAATATTCAAACATTTTTCGCGGAAATTTTCAAATACATCAACCAATAAAAGCACATCAGTTTTGAGGTACAGATCTGCGTACTCGCCTAAATTTCGACAATTGATTACATTAAATACATTTTGAGCATGTAGATAATCGTCTTGAGATATGTTGCAATCGTTTAAGTTATTATAAAATTTACCAATGTCGAGCAGTTCTGTTTCGTTTAGTTTCTCCTCACAGTCTATATAGTCGTACGGGAATACTCCTTTTCTCGTAAGTAAAGTAAAACTATCATCGTTCGAGTCGTTAAATTCTTTACGTAAATTTTGAAGCTCATTTGGCTTTAAATATGAAGATAAAGTGTCTAACGATGACGCCATAAACCTAAAGGAGTCGATAAAACGAAACTTTACCGGGGAATCTGGCATGGACTTGGTGAATGAAATGTATTTTTCTTTATTTATAGGCAATAAGGTTATACTACCGGTTTTTGTCAAGTCCCTAATCAAAAAGTGTGAGTCATATCCAGTTAGATTATGAAATACTATGGGTATTGTGAAAGAATTTTTATAATTTAGATTACAGCTCTGGTGTGAGGCACCCCTGTAGCTTCCGATGAAGTGACAGTGGTCTCTAGTCTTTATATCACCTACAGCAAAAGGCTTCTCACAAATATGACAATGTGTTGCAAAAAGAAATTGAGATAATTGTGTCTGCGTCATGGTCATGGGAACTACAGTTTTTAATTTATCCTCTATAACTTTAGATATATTTTCCAGTTGTTGGGTAAACCATTTGATGCAACCGAGACCTCTGTTGCTAGCGTAAAACGACAGAGAGTCATCGTACGAGCATTTGAAATAATATCCCGCGCTAATGACGGTATGCTTCTGATATTTTCAAGTTGATGTGTGTTGTTGCTGTTGATCATCGAAAGGTTCTCACATTGACTCGAAATCACAATATAAAATAAACGGTACCTTTTCCTTATATCTATAATTTTTAAGACACATTTCTCGTCGGGAAAGGTAATTTTATAGCCAATTATATTTGAGCAGTCCACAGTGTCTAATGCAGCTTCGCTATTGAAATAATTTAAACAAATATCACAAATATATTTAACTTTTTTATTTTTGCTTAATTGTGTTGAAACTAGCCGATAAATTCTTAATCCAACAAAAATGATACGTTAATCTTTTATTAATATAAAATGTAAAACATCTCCGTTGTTACTTTCCTCGCGCTGTTCTTTTCGTTTATCGAAATAGACATTTTGTATTAATAAAAGATTAACGTCTCTCTCAAGTTTATTTTTAGTTAAAAGAGTTGGTTCGACATTATATTTATTTTTCCCACGTAATTTCAACTGATACACGTTTATAGATATATTGTTAAGTTTTTTCAAATTTAGAAATCTGTGATAATTGCATTGGAAACTCGATACCGCCTAAATTCAAAACAGTTGAAGAATGAGGGTATGATGAAGCCCTATCTACATTTACATCTACAGGGTACAAAGCAGAGACTACAGACCAAGCGAAACAGGCTTCATCGTAATTTTTAACATTAACATAAGCGCATTTGTAAGCAATTACACCTCAGGGAGTCTTATAAAGGATGAGATTCTACCGTAACCCATTTCATACTTATTTATATTTATTTCCAAACTTATAATTTTGTTGAGAGCAAAGTCACTATCTTTTTCCCGATACTCGCTCAGTTTATTTAAAATTTTATCTATAATATTATCTTGAAACCAAACTTTAAGATCTGTACCCAAGTCTATTACAGAATTTCGAGTGTTGAAATACTTTAAATCTACAACAACAACCTGGTTTGCGTTGCTACTGCATGCTTTAATAAAATCACCACAAAAAACACCGTTAACTTTAATAATAGGATGTATCTTTAATATTCTAACTATACGATTTTTAAACAAGAAAAATGCATCATTTAAGAAAGCTAAGGGATCGATGTGCCGTTTATTGATTACAATACCAGACCGATTATCTCTATGTCCTGCCCCCACATGCTCCCCTGAATGAACATTTAACAAAAGTTTACCCCTTTTTAAATGACCTATATTTGTTTCGAATTTGCGTTTGGTACCAACTGAATCAAAATATTTAATTGCTTTGTACAGCTGCCGCAATTGTTGATTGATTAATTTTATCCACTTGGGGACGTTATGTGTATTACCCTGCACTACAATATCCAAAACTTGATTTGATTTTCGAATAAAATTGTCACTTAATTCGCAGATATCCATAACTATATTTAGTAAACAGAAAAATTGCCTTTATTTATTTATGTTTTTAAATGATAGCCACAACACGCACAAAATGTGAGGGTACTTACAAAGAGATGTATTTATGCAACGCCTGGCTGTGACGATGGCTCAAGCTAAACAATTTCAAAATTTGTAATGGGCTTCGGCTGGTTACACGGCTGCAGACCCTTGAATGTCAAACCATACTTTTTTCTGTAAACTTTTCAAGATTGGCCTCTATCGCGGCCACAGACCTCATCGATAAGAAGACAGCGTGATCCTCCAGCTCCACTGGGACACTACGTCCGTACGTAGTTGTAACAATCCTAATACCGAAAATCGGTATGGGTACGTCTAGTGGAAGATCCTGGAGTTTTTTTAGCGGTTTCCTGCGGATGATCGAAGCTTTATTTATCTCAATTAGATTCATGCTATAACAACAAAGAAATTTAAATACAAAATATTGAAGAAATGCAAATAATTTTAGGTTAACTATTAACTAGATAACTTACTTGTATTTGTAAATGAGGGATATAAACAATAACTTAATTGTTTAAATACAGTTGCTACTGCAAGCGGGAGACAAGATATTGCTACTGCAAGTTGTCGATGTATACTGATGAATGTGCTGCGTGCTATGCAAATTTATATAAAAAGTAACGTCATCAGTTTTGGTCGTTACAATTATAATCGGTTTCCTGTTTTGCACTCGGGTTGGTGAGCCTCATTATTTTTAACGACATCCTGTTGAATGTGGGCACATGGTCATCGCTCGCTATATGTTTCCTATCAGGGAGCTAATTATTTTTAACGACTTGATGAATGCGTTGTATATGATGCAAATTTATATAAAAAAGTAACGTTGTTAGTTTTGCATTCAGGTTGGTGGGTCTCATTATTTTTAACGACATCCTGTTGAATGCTATATGTTTCCTATCAGGGAGCTAACTATTCTTAACGGCTTGATTAATGCGTTGTATGATATGATGCAAATTTATATAAAAAAGTAACGTTGCTAGTTTTGCGTTCAGGTTGGTGGGTCTCATTATTTTTAACGACATTCTGTTGAATGTGGGCACAAGCTTATCGCTCGCTATATATTTCCCAGTCAGGGAGCTAATTATTTTTTAACGGTTTCCTATTTCGTCATATACTCGTATCGACTAGTTTGCCCAATATGTGGGGAAAATCTGTTGCAAACATCACCCGATTGGCGGGAGACAGAGTGCTGTCAAACATCCAGAAATGAATTTTGTTTTTGTGGGTTTTCGCAATCACCGGAGATCATTGCGGTTGAAGTATCACCTCGGTCGCCATCATCGGAGATCATTGCGGTTGAAGATTCACCCCGGTCACCACCACCACCGGAGATCATTGCGGCTGAAGATTCACCCTGGTCACCACCACCGGAGATTGTTGAATATAACGGCTCACCTCCGATTATAAATATAAACGACTTCTACTGGAATTATGGTGATGATATATTGATGACAACTGCATACACAACACCACCAATATCTCCATCTCCACCTTTGATTGAAAATAAACAGTAAGTGACTTTATCTAACCCATCACATAAGTTGTCTCTCTCATTGTCGTGCTTATATACCACCGCTTACAACAATATTAACAAGGCTGCGATGTCCCAGTGGTTAAGGAGTTTGATTTGAAATCAATTGGGCTGACGCACGCACAGGTTCGAATCCTGTTCTTTTTTTCTGTAATAGCTTATAAATACACAGATGTAAGTGATTTTATCTAGTTCAGCACATAAGTTCTCTCTCTCTGTCAATCTTTTTTTCTTTAAAAAATAATACAGTTTTTAATGTTACAGGAACACGGTAGAACCCAACATAATCATCGAGGACCACTTTGATGAGGATGGGAATTTTAGTCATAGAAATGTTTTTACATTATATTTTTTTATGGTTTAAGTGGTTTTTTTTCTTTTTAATAAATATATATCGTTATAAAACTACAATTTTTGTTTCGGTTATCTAGTTACTGTGTAAGAGAAATAAATAAACATGTTACTACATGTTACTTATACTTATAATTATTTTTTAATTTATTGGTTATATTAGACAGTACATTAGTTTGATAAAAGTAAAGATATTTACGTAGAGCATTACTTAAACGTCCATCATTAGATATATCACAAAAAGAACTTATAATATCATTTACATTTGGAGAAATTTTATGAAATTTGTTCCAAACTGCTAAAATCTAGAAGGGCACTAGTCACGAAAAAACCAACAACGTCACGTGATACGCCTCGATGAGGAACCAATCAAATCAGCTTTCAAATTTTAGTTATCTTGTACCGTTCTCGAATTATTAGCAAAAAACTGTATGTGTGACGTCACTAACAAATGTTCCAAACTGCTAAAAACTAGAAGGGCACTAGTCACGAAAAAAACCAACAACGTCACGTGATAGGTCTCGATGAGGAACCAATCAAATCTGCTTTCAAATTTTAGTTATCTTGTACCGTTCTCGAGATATTAGCAAAAAACTGTATGTGTGACGTCACTAACAAATGCTCCAAACTGTTAAAAGCTAGAAGGGCACTGGTCACGAGAAAACCAACAACGTCACGTGATAGGTTTCGATGAGGAACCAATCAAATCAGCTTTCAAATTTTAGTTATCTTGCACCGTTCTCGAGTTATTAGCAAAAAACCTGTATGTGTGACGTCACTAACGCTACCACATCTACCTGCCCCAAAATCCCATGCTTTTTTTTCTTATGAAAGTTCAAATTTCAAATTTTTGACCGATTTTACCCCCTCCACTTTTCGCTTATCTCTGCTACAGATCTTTACTTTTTTCTGCGGATGTTTTTTCTATTAGGTTAGGTCGATACTGCGCATGTTTTTTCTGTTAGGTTAGATCCTTCGGTTAGCACCCCAACACCCCCGCACCCCGCACCCCAGCACCCCGCACACTTCACCAAAAACTCTTCAGGACCCACAAAAAGTCAACAATAACCACCAGGAGTCGCTGAACACCGAACTCGATGGACGCCACTCAAGCGTGACGCCACTTCCGCTCTGGCCTCATCTATCTACTTATTATTATTTGATTTCATTGGATATTAACATTTTAATTTATTATTATTGGCTGAAGTTGAACTAAAACCTAGGTAGAAAAATATTTCAACTTGACAACATTGCATCAGGTCGACATCGAGTTGAACTGTGAGCTGTAAACGACCAAGGCTGTGAGCGGTCAGTGACAATCTGAAAAGGGGGTTTAAATAATGATTTGAAAATATTTATTTTCGGCGTAAATATGCATTTAGATATTTTTTAATCGCGTATTCGCATTATACTCATTATTCCCTATCTCCTCTTAAAATTAATGACATTATGACTGACTCACCCTGTATATATTTTTATAAATAATATAAACTAAAAAAAACTAGTGCAATTTTCTAATACATAAGGATTACTATTATTATATTTTATATTTTTAGGTATTAATAATATTGTGTGAAACTAACTACTCTGTGGACTAAAGCCCCAACCCGCGTTGAATTACACCCACAATATCTACTTTATTATTAGCTTTTGTAACATTATTTACTGTATTAGAAAGGTAGTTTAAGCTAATATAAATCAAATCTCCTACAATTCCTATCAATGAAGTCATATGTATGTTCACTGATACCAAACATCTAGGTATGCTAATGAACAATTCCACAGACAAAACTCTATTCAATAATTATCTAAAGAAATTAATCTATCTAAATTTACTAACTTTGTTTAATGAAAACACTATAAATATCTAACTTTCACTTTTGACAGTGGGAACTCGAAAATTCAACCACAATAGATGAGATCTGACCTACTTCTGCATTTTTAGGATTGCTTCTTCAGGTGGCCTCCTTTAAGTTGAGTCAAATATATAACTATAAAAGTTATTATATAAATTAAAATTATTTGAAATTAAATTTCGACAATGACAAAAGTGACACTAGCCTGTCAATTTTAAATTAAATATGACAATACCTACTAGGATAATGTTTACCTTTATGTAAAAGTTTTTATATATTTTTAGGTATTAATAATATTGTGTGAAACTAACTACTCTGTGGACTAAAGCCCCATTAACCATCATTAAACCAGGTTAGTAAATTTAGATACATTAATTTCTTTAGATAATTATTGAATAGAGCTTTGCCTGTGGAATTGTTCATTAGCATACCTAGATGTTAGGTATCAGAGAACATACATATGACTTCATTGATAGGAATTGTAGGAGATTTGATTTATATTAGCTTAAAATACCTTTCTAATACACTAAAAACACAAGAATTAATTTCTATGCAATGTTCTGAAAATTGTTATTCTTATTATTATTAAAATATATTATAAATTAAATTATATACTTACGTACAAAAATAAAAATCTTAAGATTCTTTTGTGAGTTAATATGTAGAGGACATTCCCTGTCTCGGAGTCTATGACAGGTAATCTATGGATGCGATTATGTATTAATGTTTTTATAGCTTCATATAGAGAAGCATCTGGACTAATGTTGATTAATGGTTTTTTATCTTTTAATACTTTGCGCCATGTATCCAATTTATGTTCTTCTAACTTATCCATTGCGACAGTAGGCGATTTGTAATACATACGTAATATTTGAATAAAATCAGTAATTGTAAGCATGCCTATAAATTCTTGCTTTTCACTATCCCATAGAGGAGCTGCACGGACACCTAAAATAAAGTATACAATTAAAAATCAAACATGCACGCACCAATTTTTAGATGTTACAAGTGTGGAGACTATGATCATAAAGCAGAATCATGCAAGAAAGAAGAGAGATGTCTCAAATATACAAGTATAGATCATAAAACTGCTGACTGTATAAGTGACAATTATAAATGTTGTAATTATATTCATGCTAAAAATAAGTTTAAGTTAAACTTGAACATAGAACACTCTATTTTTGATATAAAATGTCCTGTTTATTTAAGAAAGATGAAGTTATTAAAACAAAGAATAAAATATAATCAAAATAAATAGCAATTAAGTAATACTGAAGTAAATGATTCAGACACTTGGCATTTATCCATAATGCATCAAAATGTACAATGCATAACAAATAAAATTGAGCATATTGAAATATTGAAATTGAAATTATTGAACTCTGATGTTATAAGTAAGTATATTCTGTATTACTGAGCATTGGCTAAAATAATTAGAACTACACGGTATTAGCATAGATAATTATAATGTATGTAGCACATATTAATAATAATATCTCTACCCCTCATTCTAATCACAGGGATTAGCCCAGAAGTCGGAGACTTGTGCGGGAGAGGGGGCGGCATATTATTATTAAGCAGGCCGCATTTGCGCCCAGGAACGACTTACGTTGGTAGGCCCTAATCACTATTCAGTGCAGGAATGAGGAAAACCTGGAAAACCTCATTAATTAGGGGGGTAGTCAAATATTAACCAGCATCAATCTCTCACATTGACCCAAGCTAACATTATTCCACCCTACCATACCCGCAGAGAGGGTGCCAATCCTCCCCACGAATATAGCTTATATACGGTCTACCGGCAGCTGGGCTCGAACCAACTCCGTCTAGTCACCTCGATTCAAGTACTAACGCCTTAAACCGCGCGACCACTGACCGATCCAAATATATTGCAGATCTATATCCAAACATGGAGGTATGTACAGCAATTTTTTGTAAAAAATATTTTAAAAATAGCATACGAGAATTAGACGATTTAAAAAAATAGTCTATTGAGAAAACATATCAGTATTATCGTGATAGGTCACCATCTGGTAATTTGAACATTTTTTTTTTATAAAATTAGAACATTTATTAAATATAATATGTAAACCTAATTTACCTATAGTTCTCTGCGGAGATTTTAATATTGATCAGTTAGACGCACTGGCCGCAAAGGATAGACTTAAAGATATACTGCTGTCATATAATATTAAGTTGTAAATTAATGAATCTACAAGAATTTATAAAAATTCGTCCAGTAGCATAGATTATATATGTTCTGATGTGGAGAATTGCTGTAAAATTAAAAATGTTAGTTGTGTGGTGAAACATCATGGTTTGGCGGATCATTCTGCTCAAGTCATGCTACTTGATATTTCAGTAAATGTCACTGATATAAAGGAATGTCATAAAGTTTTTAGTGAACATAATTTTAACGTATTTTCATCATATCTTAGTAAATAACTATGGAGTGATGTTTATGAGACTGAAAATGTGAATGAAGGGTTTAAGGGATTTGTTGATATTATTCAGTACCTACTATGTATTTCTTTTGTTAAACAAAAACTGACTGTTAATAAAATATCTTCTAAAAAGCCTTGGATAACGAAAGGAATATATGTCTCAAGCCAGAATTTAAAAATGCTCTACAGAACTGATACATTCAGAGGACCCTGAACTAGCAGCTTATTATAAAAAATACAAACAGGTCTATAGATCTGTAATAACAAATGCAAAAAAATATATAATGACAAAATATATTTGGAATCTAAAAATAAATCAAAAGCAGCCTGGCAAATAATAAATAATATCATATAGCAAAAATAAAGACCATATTTCTATTGTTAATATAAAAAATTTAAGGCTCAATTATAGAGAATAAGAAAGAAATTTGATCTATATTTAATAGATATTTTAATGACGTGTCAAAAAGTTTCTATACAATTTTAAATGATAATACAGAGTATATAATTTTTAACTTGAATAAAACATATTCTACACTCTTTGTTCAACCCATAATTGAAACTGAAATATACAATATAGTTAGGAACCTAAAAAAATCAAATTCTTCAGGTGAAGACGGTATTACTTCTAATATGCCAAAATGTGGCATTGACTATACATATAGTGCGACCATTAATATACAGGGTGTTCCGTAATTCCACGTAAATATTGAAGAGGGGTATTCTATGGCTTAATTTAGGGGGGTCTATATATTTTTTTCGATTTGAGCCCTCCTTGCAGAGGTATTCGTGTTGGTGGGGTGAACCTAAAATTCGGTTTGAATTTTTTTTTCAAAAACGGCTCAACCTAAAATTTTGAAATTTGGTACGCATGTTCTACTGATGGAACTACGTTTTAGAAATAAATTTTTATTTTCACCCTTCACTTCGAAGTGGTTGAAACAAACAACCCTACCTGATGTTTTGGGCAGAACTCTTTTCTAGATGGTTATGGATCAAAATTAAAATTACGGTTTTATGGAGTATGAATTTAGAAACTTTTCTTGCTGTTTAAATTTTTCCAAAAAATTAATACTTTCTGAGTAAAAAAATTATGTCTTATCAATTACCCTTTTAAACTGGAAACCATTATAAATAAAAACACATAGGAGGCGTGTGTCATTTTAATGTTTAATTGTTGTGGAGTCTTATTGACGATTTCATAGTTGCATTTCATGGTCGCAGTCGCACATAGCTAATGTTTCGAGTGTCATAATGATGTACGCTAGCGTTATTTATTAAGATGTTTTTATTCTTGAGTGTTATTTCTAACAGCTTGCGTTTGCAATAAATCTGATGACCGTTTTGAATTCTAAATATTTGAATAGATACCTCCGTGAGTAACACCATAACAGAAATGAGAAAGGAAGAATGAAAAATATATTTTTAAAAGATTATACTTGAACTAAAATTAGGTTTAAATTTACGAATAATGTTTGAATAAAAAGACAGCTTCTTCCTCAAAGAAGTAATGTGAAGTGACCAACTCAAACGATCATCAATAGACAAACCCAATAATTCATCTATAGAACTATTAGTAAAATTATAAGTTTTTAAATATATTTATGACCCAATAGTTAATCTTCAAAAAATGTGATGGAAAATGCGGTCAGAATTAAAAAAATATATTGGTGGTTGGACGTTTCGGCTGTATTTAAGCTTTCTTTAGTACAATCCAAGAATGGTTAGAATGGTAGGAATCATAGTAGTATATAGCTAATAATAGTTAGAATAATAACAACATTTTTTTAAGAGTAATATAATCAATGGAAAAATGTATACGTTGAGTTTTATCAAAATTTAATTTAAGATTATTATTTACAAACTACCGGCTGGCTTTATTTTCTAGATTTTAAAGAAACACTGTTAGTGTCAGCCGAAAGAATGCATTTTTCTGGAGACAAATAAAATAGAAAGTCATTTATATAAATTATGAAAATTAGGGACCCCAAAACAGAACCTTTATGAACTCCATGTTTCACAGCAGCCACATCAGATATGTTATTCTTCAGAGCCACATATTGCTTCCTATAAGCTCTGAAGAGACTTATTTGCACCCCTTTAATGCTATACCGAAAATGTTTTTCAATAAGGTCATGAGATATGCAATCAAAAACCTTGCTAAGGCTGCACAATGTAAGCCCAATTAACTCGCCCTTTTCAGAAACTTCAACTACACAGCTCACAACCTTGGGAATGGCATGCACTGGTAAAAGACTTTCTCTAAAGTTAAATTGACAACAGTATAATAACATGTTCGAAACAAACAATAGCAAAATAACGTGCCGAACAATTGCTTTTTAAAAGTTATTATTTTATTTAAAGAAAATTTAAATAGTAACAATTAATAAACAAAACAAGAATTTTATTTTTGATATTGCTTTTGTCCTACATGTAATATTTGTTTGTACCTACAACATCCAAATTTGATTCATTTCAGGTATGGAAGCAGATAAACAAATTTTAAACTGTCAAACTTGACATACGTTTAATAATTTTACTAATATTTTGAAAACGAAAACAGAGAGATTTTCGAAACGTCGTCAAAAATGCGGAAGTGCGCGATAGTGATGTGATTTTTTAATTTTTTACTTATCTGCTTTTTTCAGTGTGAGATTTTTTGGTTAGGCAAACTTAGTTTCAAAAATAACCCTTGACTGATCCGTTTGGCGCAAGGGCTTATTTAATTAATCTTTATTTTTTCAGAAGTGTGGCAAAAACCCAATAAAACTAAAGAAAAACTAAAATTATGCCACAAATAAATAGCTTCAGACAATATATTTTTTTTCAATACCCACATTTTGAGAGCCGCTGATCAGATAAAACAGAGCACAGACGTAACCTAATAAACCATATGATCCATTCATGGCGAGGTTGCCATATCGTCTTTAAAATATTTTTTTAACGTAAATAAATAGATTGATTAGAGAAAAAGGTAGTACGCTATGAAGTAATATTAACCCAACTTTGTAACTGACTACCATAAACGGTTAAAAATGAATTTCAGCAAGTTCGATATATGATACCAACGCCCAATTAAAGTATTAATGACGTTAGTTTGTTCATAGATTGAAAAAAATATACATAAACATTAAACATGCATAAAGGCTTATCTACATACTGAAAACACAAGAAGTATTTAAATATGTATCCACATTTCACAAGTTAATACCACACTATTAGAAAGAGACACAAATTATTCCCGTAAGTTATTTCATGAAGAATAACGAAAAATTATGATTTTCACACAACACGTTAAAGTAAAATTTCCGCCTCAATTATTTTTTCTATGCTGCTACATAACATAACCTCAAACAACGTCTAATCCATTGCATTATGAATATCCACAGAGTGACCCATTTCAAATCGGGGCACCTCTTTAAAAGTTTTATTTGTTGACCGATTTAATTTTTTTTTTTTTAATGATAGAGAATCAATAACTACTGCGAAATTTCAGAATGGAAATTAAATTTCCACGGCCTACTTCGAATTTTTTTCAACCGCAAAAATCCAAAGAGAAGATTAGAATGCTCGTAGTCAGCTGTGACAATTCAGAAGATTCTTCAAAATTTTCCTACCAATCACTTGGGGGAAAAGTATAACATAAAGCAACTACCATCGTTGAATCCTCGAATAAGAATAGCTAACATGACTGAACAATTCAGTGAGGACATCTTACTTAAGTATTTAATGGCTTCTATCTGATACTGCTTGTGAAGTTGTGTATATTAAATCGCCTAAAAAGAATAGGAAAATGTATCAAGCTGTCCTCCAAGTCGATATAGACACTTATCATTGAACTTTGAAAGCAGGTAAACTAACTGTTGGTTTAGATTTTGATTGTCAGGTATATTGTGCGATTGAGTTGAGATGTTGCTTTAAATTCTGTGGTTATCATCATCTGGCTAAGAATTGCACCAAAGAGTTTCCAATTTGTTCAAATTATTCTGAATCGCATTATTACAAGGACTGTCACGCTCAACAACAACAGTGTGTTCACTGCTCAAATTTGAAATCTACTTTGAATATTAATATTAATACAGATCATTCTACCTGGGACCCTAACTGTTATGTATACAAGAAAACCTTAGATAAGCTTAAAGCGGACATACTTAATATCAATGGCGGCTCGTGGTAGCTGCTAGAGGTGAGACCCAACCCATTTCCAAATAATAAATAATAGAAATAAATTTTCACGTCACCTCTGAAGTAATATTCCTTGACGCGTTTATCGTTTTCTATTATGGATATCTTCGCCAATAGTACTATTACAACCATAAATTAAAAAAATAAATGACATCAGAACTTAGAATTTTATTTACAATAGAAAAAAATATATATTTATCCAATAATTTAAAAAATGTTCCTACTTCAATTAAAAACACTAAAAAATATGAAAAGACCTAAAAACCAATTTTCAAGGTAGCCAGTCTACATATAAAACAAGGCCGCCAAATGTTCGTTTTCGTTTGCCTCTACTTTTAATAAAATATTTTTAAACACTTACTTTATATAAAACAGATCTACTCGACTGCCTTTTAAATTTGCAATGTATTTATGTGTTCATAAAATTGAAACACTTGTTGCAGGAATTATTACAAATAAGCAAAACAATTTATGTGCTTCCGAAAATACCATTTTAAATTCCTTGTATATTTTTATTGTTTTCTGAACTTCTAAATTATGAAATTGTTCGGCTGTACAAATATAAAGTTCGCTTTAAAGTTTTTGTCAAAAACGTTTGGATACATTTGTAGTAAACATTTAAACAATTTTGCATAATTTTTTGCATATTCGTATATTTTGAGGAATCTACTAAAGCAAGAAAATTTAGATTGTGTAAATTTCCAAAACGAGTAGGTACTTATTTTTTTTACTGTTTAAGAAATGTATATTAAGCTAATATGTATCAAATCTCCTACAATTCCTATCAATGAATTCATATGTATGTTCTCTGATACCAAACATCTAGGTATGCTAATGAACATCCACAGACAAAACTCTATTCAATAATTATCTAAAGAATTTATTTACTAACCTGATATACTCTATATATGGAGTGGGAACTCGAAGTTCAACCACAATAGATGAGATCTGACCTATTTCTGCATTTTTAGGATTGCTTCATCAGGTGGCCTCCTTTAACTTGAGTCAAATATCTAACTATAAAAATTATTATACCAATAAATTAAAATTATTTGAAATTAAATGTCAAAATGAAATTAAATATCGACAGCGTCAAACTGATTAACAGAAATCACTGTCAGTCAGATCTCATCTATTGTGGTTGAATTTCGAGTTCCCACTCCATATATAGAGTATATCAGGTTAGTAAATAAATTCTTTAGACAATTATTGAATAGAGTTTTGTCTGTGGATGTTCATTAGCATACCTAGATGCTTGGTATCAGAGAACATACATATGAATTCTTGATAGGAATTGTAGGAGATTTGATACATATTAGCTTAAAATACCTTTCTTAAACAGCAAAAAAATGTTACAAAAGCTAATAATAAAGAATATATGGGTAGATATCGTGGGTGTAATTCAACGCAGGTTGGGGCTTTTGTCCACTGAGTAGTTAGTTTCACACAATATTGTTAATATCTGAAAATATATGAAAAAACTATACATAAAAGGTAATTTTTTTATTTATTTTAGTAGGTCGTTATGATACTTGACAGTTAATCAGTTTGACGCTGTCGATATTTAATTTCATTTTGACATTTAATTTCAAATAATTTTAATTTATTGGTATAATAATTTTTATAGTTAGATATTTGACTCAAGTTAAAGGAGGCCACCTGACGAAGCAATCCTAAAAATGCAGAAATAGGTCAGATCTCATCTATTGTGGTTGAATTTCGAGTTCCCACTCCATATATAGAGTATATCAGGTTAGTAAATAAATTCTTTAGATAATTATTGAATAGAGTTTTGTCTGTGGATGTTCATTAGCATACCTAGATGTTTGGTATCAGAGAACATACATATGAATTCATTGATAGGAATTGTAGGAGATTTGATACATATTAGCTTAAAATACCTTTCTTAAACAGTAAAAAAATGTTACAAAAGCTAATAATAAGGAATATATGGATAGATATTGTGGGTGTAATTCAACGCAGGTTGGGGCTTTTGTCCACTGAGTAGTTAGTTTCACACAATATTGTTAATACCTGAAAATATATGAAAAAAGAGTAGGTACTTAGTTGAAGGGAAATCCAATCTATAACTTCGTAGCATAGAATTTTATAACTCGAAATTATTTCTAATCTGTCGCAACTTTTACCCCGTTTTCCTCCTAATTCAGTAATATTTTTCGCATTCTCAAAAATATTTTTAAATTTTTCTTCGTCTATTAATTCAGAAATTTTATGATTAGCGATTTCAATTTGTTTAGAGCAGAAGTTTACATTTAAGTGTTTAATTTGCAGAATTTGGCAAAGTAAGTATGTGCACGCTAAAATGTCGTATATCTTGATCAATAATTCAGTTCAGATCAAACGCGGTTCATATTAAAAAAAAATCATTAATGAAAATTCATACTTGATACCTTGATGCCGTGACCTCGGTAACTGGTTACTGCTAGATACAGAATTAAAATACACATCTCTAGCATTAGCCGGAATTCTTTTACCTGCCCTGCTTGTTCTCGGGCAAGGCGGTTTTTGCAATATTTAGAAAAAATCACATTCTGCTCCCTTAAGCAGCGTTTTCTGTCTTATGTTTATTTCTTTTTTGTCCCCTGTATAAAGTTATCAAACCACCTCATTTGTATTTTAAAATATAAGCCAATAAAATAGTTTGCACCAGTCTTTTACGGCAAAACTACGGCCAAATTGTGACACAATCAAAATATCATCAGTTTAAAAATATACATATATAATATGTTTTCTGTCATAATAAAAGTTTCGGAATTTTAAAGCTGGCCTATTCTTAATCACACTTGAACAAACCATAATTTTTGATGCATGAGTATCTATGCCTATATAATATTATAACAAAAATTCTAGTACAACAACAGTTCGATACAGGAAAATTAATGTATGCAATATACCTCCAATTTTTAAATAATGTTACTAATATTTAAGGCTACAAAATTAAAAAACAGAAAAATATTGGAATTTAGTCATGAGATATATGAAAGTTGTAATTAGGCATACATAGGTATCATTAAAAAGTGCTTAGCGTTTGCGTACCTATCTTTGTTTATAATTTTCAATCTTTTTTGCATAAATTGTAAGATTTTTATAACGAGGATCCTTAAGCAAATCGCCCTGTACATTAGATTAATTTGAATATTGTAATGAAGTATTTTCAATGAATACCTAACCCATATTTTTGATATTCAGCAGCAACTAAATTTTAAAACACTTAAGGCGGGTTTATGCAGCATGAACATAAACACAAACCTTGTTTTTGTCCTAACCTTAAGCTTTGACTTTATTTTAATTTTTCTATCTGTTTATGCAAGTCAATTTAAGCCTAAAATAATTATTAAGTTGGTTTCGTGAGAAGATTTATAATATACTGCGTTGCACCCAATTAAACGTCTTATTGGTGAAAAATAAAATTACATATCTATTGACCAATCACACGCGTACAGGACTGTAAGATAGAAAGTTCAAAGCAAACACAGAGGTCTGTGAAAGCAAACAAACCTTTATCCGAAGCAACCTGACATTTTTGTACCATAGAATAGTGTTTAGATTTTGTATTTTCTAACCTTACTACTTCTCAAAAATGAAAGTAACAGAAAAATTGAACAAAAAGAGTAAAATAATTTACTTTTTATCATTATATTTAACATTTGTAACTTCTGTTACTGTTGCTTTGATAAAACGACGCTACACGCGAGTAAGGAGATTTGCTGTTCGTCCCATGAATAGAAGAAGACACGTTGAAGGACACTTTGCAACCCTTATTAGAGATATGATATCTTTAGAGGCTGATGAAGATCAATTTTTTAGATATACCAGAATGTCTCTGACTCAATACACACATTTATTACAACTAGTTAAGCCATATCTACAAAAAGATATAACAAAAAGACTTCTGTCGCCCGAACATCGCCTAATGATTACTGTCCAGTAAGTACCTATTTATATTTTTGTATTATTTTAATTTATTTTATTATCATATTTTAGTTATCTCTCTGAGATGGAGATATCGCATTGGGAAGGCAACTGCCCATAAAATAATAAAATAAACTTGTAAGGTACTTTGGGATGTACTATCACCTTCACAGCTGCCGAAACCTGCAAAAGAAGACTGGGAATCAATAGCAACAGAATGTTACCAAAGATGGAATATTCCTAACTGTATAGGAAGTGTGGATGGCAAACATGTCAATATACAAGCCTCAAAGAATTCAAGAAGTGATTTTCTAAATTATAACATACGGATTCATCAACAAGGCGTAACGTTAGTCAAACTAGTGGAGGTTACGCGAAAAATTTACGCATCAGTTGCACTAATTTAAATAAAAAGCATACTCCTATTCACTACTATGTATAATACTTACTTTATGATATGTTAACTAATCCGTAGTACTGAAAAGTACAGTTTTTGAATATAAATACTAAATATACAATGGGAAACGCAAGGAACTAGAGGCCGAAGTTACGCGATTTTTAGACAGGTACAATACTGGGTCTAACTTTTGGCGCAAATAGGGACGTAAATAAACAGCCTACCTAGCAACGCATGCTTCGCTACCTAGCAACGCATGTTTCGTGAATGAGCGCAAAGCTGGTTAGGCCAACTAACGCGCTTTACACGGGCGTAAACTCGTTAGTCGGACTAGCGCTACGCCCGTTTCATGAATCCGGCTGTAAGAGTTTTAGTATTGTGTTGATGGCAACGTCTGACACATACTATCGTTTCTTAATGGTTGACATTGGAGCAGCCGGGTCAAATCATGATTCTAGTGTTTTTAAATTAAGGGGTTTTGGCATGTCTCTATTTAATGGTGAATTAGACATTCCAGCAAGTAAAGAGCTACCTAATACAAATTTAAATGCCATATTACTTAGTAGGAGATGCAGCATTTCCACTGCATATTCATCTAATGAGGCCATATCCTGGAGGCAATTTAGGAGTGAAAAAAAAACATATTTAATTATCGTTTGTCAAGATCAAGGCGAACTATAGAAAATGCTTTTGGCAGTCTCAGCCAGCGTTGGCGAATTCTAAGAAAACCAATAGTAGCTAGTTTAGAAGTTAGTGAACTAATTGTTCAAGCTACTATTGTACTACATAATTTTTTACAAACTAGCGAAAAAGCCAGACTTTCGTGAGGGTTGGCTTCCATGGCAGGAAGACTATGTTTATAGAGGAGCTGTACCATTAATATAAAATTGATGTGTGACTTGCTAACTGCTAACTGTTGAAAAATGTATGTAAATAGTGATGTACATGTTATTAATTATATTTTGATCCCCTTTTAACTTCTTTGTTTATAGAGATAAAAACAAATTAAATACAAAAGTTTAGGAATTTTTATGAAGTTAATCTATTTTTGTACTATAATTTTAAAACATTTCATAAAAAATCCTACAAATTTTGTATTTAATATGTTTTTATGTCTATAAACAAAAAAGTTAAGAGGGGTCAAAGTATAGTGAATAACACTGTGCATCTTTTCTTTTCTTTTACAAAAGTTTATTTTATAATATATAAAAAATACAAATATATTCTTATAACAACTTGTAGTTTAATAACACAATTATATAAACATTTTAACTACTTAATTAATAGTTTGAAACTTAAGAATCTTACCCCAAGTACAAATAAACTTTGATTTGGTAGTTTGTAGGTACTTGATGCTCTACTTTCTAATAAAATAACGTAAAAAACTCAACTAATAAGACTTATGACACATTTTCCATTTCTTCGCTTATTAAAGTTAATATTTTTGCTTTTAATAACAATTTTGCTGCTTCATTTTTTATGCTACTTAATGAACAAGCTAAGCTCATAGCAAAGTAGTGGTCTTCAGAAGATATATCAGATTTTTCAGTTAAAGCCGAGTCATGTAATAAATTATTTAAATTTTTATTTAGGTATTGTATTACAAGTATCTACTAACTGTTTTAAAGGTAGGTTGCCTTTCTTTTTTTTTAAATATCGGCCATGTAAATTCTGTGACCCTGTTGATGTAGAGGTTTGCTGTAAACGTTTTGATGTGCAACTTGATGAATCTTCAATGTCAGGTGAACTACAGATATTAATTTCATGCATCTCTTTTGCTGTCACTCGTATCTCTTCGTCTTCACTTGCTTCTTCATATTCTTTTACATCATATTCTTGAATTATATTATTTAATTCTTCATTCCACACCTCTGACGGTTTGGCAATGTCATGACTATGCTTTTTATTTAAAATATTTCCCTTTGTTCTGAAAAAAAAGTGGTTTAAAAATAGGCATAATAAAATAAAAATTATAATTTTTGCATTTACTATAACAAATATATAGTATAGAATTAGAAAAAGGCAGTGAAATAGTTGTTTCAAATTTTCATTAGGTACATAAGGTTTTAAACGACCCCATAATTAGGTATATCTATTTTGCAGGACCACATCCAGATAGCTTAACTTACCTTCTGGTTACAATAACTTTGTCTAGAAAACCACATCGCCATTTACAATTATATGAAGCCGAACCAGACGGCAGATGTTTAATAATACGCCTCTCACGGATGTATTTACTTCTGATTGATTTCCACAAAGTCTTGCATTCATAAGCTGAAAATAAAATCCTAATGAGATAACTGAGAAAAATTATATTTTTTAGACTTGAACTTTTGCTATTTCTAGTAAGAGAAGTGATATTTACCTTCTATTTCCATGATTGAAGAAACAGTTCTCCACGCATTTTCGACTGCAATTTTGTCATCATATTAACTATTTTTTTTGTCCCACAATTGCGGGAATTTTTCAACAAGATCAATTAAGGTAGCCTCGTCTACACTCATAATCTTTAATAATTTCGCCACTAATAATTGGGGTTAGGTTATATTAACTATTTTTGTCTTGGGTTATATTCAACCATGGACTGAATGTTACATTATTTGCATCCTGAGCTTGCGCAAAATGAACCAAAACATAAGCATAGACAGTAATAGACACAAAAGTTAAAATATTGGAACTTTCAAGGTCAGTTTTATAGAGTTAATATTATGGTTAATTCTAAAACCACTGCATAAACTAAACGCTCCCATAAAAAAGCAGTTCTCAACTTTAGACTTATTACTAAAACAAAGTTTGTGCTTATGTTCATGCTGCATAAACCCGCCTTTAAAGCGTCTTATTAATTACAAACTTGTCTTCAACTTTTTGTATCTGCTGCAATTTGATCTGATTAATTTGTGTATTTTGTCAGACAGCAAAAACTTGTCACCTATTTAATACTAATGGCCATTTCCACCGTTTGTTTTAAGCTACGCTTACGCTTTAAGGAACCTTAAAAATACAATTTGCCTTCCACCGTTTGCTACACCCGACATAAAATGTCTTAAACCTTCTTAAATATAAGCCCTCGAAATTCTAGGCTTATCTATTTTAACGATACTTAAAGGTTCTACATAACCTAATTCAATAATTTGGTTTTATTATTTCCACTGAAAAATAAACAAAAAAAATTAACTATGATGAAAATGATATATTCAATAATGATTTAGATATATTAGAAATAATATTGGGGGAGTATGGAGTTCCTCGAAAAGTGTACGAGAGAAGTGATCACTTCCATACGATGGATAATTTAACTTTTTTTAGAAGATACAGGCTGTATAAAGAAACAGCTGCACATTTTGACCTTAATCGAAGACGATCTTGAATTTCCAAGTAATATGTAAGCTCTTAAAAAGAATAACTGATAAAATTACAAAAAATACATTTATTTTTAAACTTTAGTAATAATTCTGTATCGCCAATAAAACGGACTTCCATTTTTTGTTTTCAAAAAACTTTTTTAATGATTCTGCTGTTCTGTGAATATTATTTGGCGACAGTGAGTTAAATTCACCTGCTATCATATTCCATGCATTTGTCTTTTTTCTTGTACAGAGACATTATCGGTTTTTTTATTCTCCACCGTACTTTTATAATTTGCTATTATGTTTAGTAATACTTTTTCTGCCAAAAATTTTTGCTAAAATTTACCAATCGTGGTTGGGGAATTATTTCCATTATAAATCCTACCAATTCGAAAACAGAACTTAGCAGAACAACAATAACAACATACAGAACAGTGAGAGTGAAGTGTCACACCTGTCACACTTTTGAGGTTAAGAAATAGTCATGAAGCTAACAACGCGTGTAAAAAACCGAAAAATTATGAATATTGGCTTTTTAGGTAGACTTTACAAATGAAACTTAATAATTGTGCGGTGGAAACATTACTATTTTAAACTAGGCCTAAAATTTTAACCGCTCTTAGTTAACTACACTTAAAAGGCAATGCGGTGGAAATGGCTATTTATACTTATAAATTCTGTAGATTTATTAGATTTATACTCGTTTCATTTTTGCATTGTGCCTTCCCAGTTCACATATGGATAGAGTTGGAATGTTGTGTAAACAGCGATAGCCTTGAGCTCTTTTTGCACGTGTCTCGTAGTAATAAAAAAAATGTAATCGTGTATTTTAAAATTTTGTACTGACACCTAGACAAAATGTGTGGTACTTTGTTAAAGGAATGAATATTAAAGATTTCGACAAAGATTTCATAAAGAAAGCCTATACAAAAACCTCAAGCTGGTTCAGCTGGTATAGGGCTGTCCAAATTATTTTGCACACATTGTGGTCCTCGCCATCTAACCGACATGGTCCACAACTAAAGGAGGTTGACTAACTATACTTTTATAATCACTGGTATAATATTGTTATATCTACCCCGCGACACGTCTCCGATCCCTCACCCATAAACGTAGTCTATGTAATATGGCGTCATATTTGGCACTAAACGAAACTAATGCATTTCTCCTGGAAAGGTTTATTGCTGAGCTAAATAAAATCGCAATAAATACTGTTGCTACCATGGGCGTACCTCAAAATTTTCATACGTTTGAAAATATGCATATACACAAAAATGTGCAAAAAAAATTGTTGTATACACAAATTAATATTAACGTTTAGTTAAAATTGAGTTTTTAAATGTTTGAAATTTGTTTGCTTTGAAAAATATTGATATACCTATTAAAATTTTGAGAAATATGGTTTGTAAATTTGTGAAAAAATATCAGGCAAAATGTATTAAACTGGAAGTTATTAATTTTGTCCTTGGAAATGGTATAGTACGAGTATAATACTGGTATTTATTCCTATCATATTATTAAAAATATATTTATATTATATACATAGGTATACAAAATATATGTTATAATCTTAGTAAATCAAATTTAAGCCTTATTAATATGTAAAAAAGTATAAAACCTTTCAGTTGTACTAAAAATATAGGTATATATATGCTATATAAATTAATGAATATTAAATAGCTGTTATAGGTATAGGTACGCACGTTAATAAGCGCTTAATGAATTAATTCTTTTTTTGGGTTATCGTGCTCTTAAAATATATCTAGATCAATACAATTACATTATCAATACAAATAAATTAATTACCTGACAATTAAATGTTTCATTGGCTATTGAAAAAGCAGCTGCGCGTTACATTATACATACAGGGTATCCCAACGAAAATTTGACCCCCCCTATAATTGGAAAACCGAATAATATTTCAAAATTCGCCGAGACCCGTCGATTTTTGCTCTTGGGGGGAGCTTTTTTGACAGTCAATCCAACTCGATATGTTCATCCCCCTAATGCCTAGCAACCCCAACTTAAAAATTTCAAATGCAACTACCCCACTTGTGGCACATCATGTTAAAGCCCTTTTAATTGCGAATACAGTGACGTGCCGTTTTTAGAAATCGGTTGAGATTTGACAGAATTATTGGTTACAAACGAAAATATGGCAAACCAACTTACGCGTAGTAATTTCTACACAAATGCCCACCACTAATAAGTTTTTCATCTACTACACATGACCGCATTACCTAATTGTTATTGATGTGTCTATCAGTTTACAAAAAAGTCAGAAATGAAATAAAAAATCGTGAGCAAATAAAACGAGAAACGAAAATAGTTATTTGTAGAAGATACATAAGTTTATAGGAAATCAGACCTTTTCAAAATAACACACAATCAGTACTACAAAAAAAGTCGGTGTTTTTTGCTTGTGAACAAGAAATCGTTAGTTTCAGCCGTTATTGAAAGTATTAACGTGTGTTCGAAATGGTTTATTCTATCGCGGAAAGAGTAGAAATTGTTGCAATTTATTATCGAAATCACGATTGCGCTAAAGCTACAGCACGAATTTTTAATGCCAATCATCCTAAAAAAAATGTAAACCACCAGTACGTTAAACACCTGATTGACAAATTTGTTGCAACAGGTTCGCTTTTAAACAAGAAACGTGAAGTAATTGGGCCAGTTCGAAATGAAGCAGTTGAAGTGGCAGTTTTGGGTCATGTACAGATGGATAATAAGCAATCGATTACAACTGTGTCTCAAGCTTCTGGCGTATCCGTTCCAGTGTTCATCGAATTTTGAAAAACACAAGTTTCATCCATTTACGATGACGCTGGTTCAAGAGTTACATGAAGATGACTTTGATCGCCGTAACCAATTTTGCGAATACTTTAGTGAACAACTTCTACTGAATCCAAATCTTCTCTACAATACATGTTTCTCCGACGAATGCACATTTATGTTGAATGGCGAAGTGAATGGACACAATTGTCGTTATTGGAGTGATACTAATCCGCATTTAATCAGGGAATTTCATACTCAGACACCTCAAAAATTGAATGTTTGGGCAGGCATTTTGGGCGACCATCTTGTTGGACCATTTTTCATCCAAGGTAATCTCGATGGAAACACCTATCTAGAATTATTGAAAAGTACAATTGATCCTAGGATAACAGAGATTTTAGAAAGTGACGACAATTTACTAGAAAATGAAATAACCTTCCAACAAGATGGTGCGCCCCCGCACTATGCTGCTGCTGTGCGACTAATGTATCAAAATTCAACTTCTTCAAGGCTGATTATATATCAATGAATCGTCATTTGGCTGAGGTGGATTGGTTTGAAGACTGTGCAAACAAAAATAACCCCGAAGATTTGTGGCATAGTTGGTTGAATACTGTCAGAAATATCATACCTACATACTCCTGTTTGTAAATACGCATCCAATTATAAAAATCAGTGGCTTAATGGAGAAGTATTTAAAATGTGTCAGAAAAAAAGGCACTTTGGCAAAGATACAAACGATCCAATTCTTTAGACGACTATCACCTACACCGAAATTTCGCTAATAGACTAACAGGACAGTTACGGCGTGCAAGGTCATTGTTTGAAAATCAGTTAATTGATAGAGGACCTAAAGCTTTTTATAAATATACACGCTCTCGACTCACAAGTAAAGTTTCCACACCACTGATTAAAAATGCTTTGGGTAGTGTATGTAGTGATAACTGTGAAGTCGCTGAGACTTTTGCTGAGACTTTCTACAATGCATTTACTTTAGATCAGGGATGCACAGACTTAAAGGGAACAGGGGCCACTCGGGAAAAATATAAGCCAAGGACGGGCCACTACAAACAATATTTATTAACACAAAACTTTTTATTTTTAAATAGTATGAAATACAATGATAAAAATAAAATAACCTTCAAAAATGTTTGTTGTAATAATTATGTAATCATTACAATGTAATATTTCATGTTTTATTATTTTGATGCATGACATTGCATTGAACTAACAAGTTTTTTTATATTTGGCTCCACATTACTTGTAGCCACACGTATAATTGCTTCCAAATTTTCATTTGCCAGACGGTTTCGGTTTTTCGTTTTGTTAAGTTTCATCACTGAAAACGTTTGTTCACAAATATACGTCGATCCAAATAAGCTTGCGCATTTCAATGCATTGATTCGCAACTCTTTATAAGCGTTTTTATCAACGCAACGGTAGAAGTTGAGTAAATTACCTTCATTAAATTTGTTTCTTAAATTATCATCATTTTGCATGTCTATTAATTCCAGCTGCATTAATTCCGGCGCATTTTCGGGTGAAATGTTGAAAGGATTGCTGAAAATGTCCAATAGCGGTTTAACTTTTTTGAAGTCTACAAAACGATTTTCAAAAGCTTGTATCAAAATATCAATTTTTTCAAGATGAGCGAAATTGACGTCAGTTTTATTGAACTTCTCCATAATTTTTTTGTAGTTCGGAAAATGGCCGTAATTGGCTGAATTGATTTGTGTCCCGAAAAGACTAAATTTGCATTGAAAGGACGAAACATGAGAGTATAGCTGCGAAATCAATTGATCTTTGCCTTGGAGTCGCGTATTTAAGACATTCAAGTGATTTGTGATGTCTACAAGAAACGCTAAGTCACACAGCCAATCAGGGTTGTCGAGTTCGGGGACGTCGTTTTTCTTTTCCGCCAGAAATAGTTGGATTTCTTCAATCAAGTTAAGAAATCGCTGTAGTGTGAACCCACGACTTAGCCACCTTACTTCAGTGTAAAACAGGAGATCACCATATTCGCTTTCAATATCCTCGAGAAATTGTTTGAATTGTCGGTGATTGAGACCTCGTGATTTTATAAAGTTTACGGTAGGTACTACAACTTTCATAACATTTTCAAATCCCAATAATTTTGAACAGAGGGCCTCTTGATGTATAATACAATGAAACTGCATTAATTCGTTGGTATTTATGTTTTTAGTTTGTAAATATGTTTTTAACAGAGTTACTATCCCAGATGTACTTCCAACCATTGAAGGTGCTCCGTCAGTTGTAATTCCAGATATTTTCGTTAAATCCAAATCCATTATAGAACATTTTTCTAGAAGAGCTTTGAGCATGTCACTTCCCCTGGTTTGACTTGTCAAAGAACTCATACCAATCAGTTCTTCACTCACTTCAAAATTTTGCGTTACACCTCGTAAAAATATTAATAGTTGAGCAGTTGAACTTATATCTGTAGATTCGTCGAGCGCTATAGAAAAATACTCAAAACTTCTCGATTTCGTAGCTAATTGCTCTTCTATATTATCTGCTAATGCGGTAATTCTTCTTTGAACAGTCATCCGATTTAACTGAATTTTTTCAAACTTCTTTACATTTTCCGGACAAATTTTTTTTGCGGCGATATCCAAACATTGCTTAACAAACTCACCATCTTTAAAAGGCCGACAAGTTTTCGCTATTATTCCAGATATTTCAAAGCTAACTTCAGTGGCTGTTTCAGCATCTTGAATTGGTTTTGTAAACATAGATTGCTGGCCTATTAGTTCCCGTTGTAAAGTGGAAATTCTTTGCGTTCGATTTTCACCAGTTAATTTGGTAAAAGTTGGATGCTGGGTTTCATAGTGCCTTTTCACATTATATTCCTTCGGAATAGAAACACTACTCTTGCATATTAAGCAGACAATTTTGTTATGCGATGAAATAAAAAAGTATTTTTCGGTCTAAATATCATGAAACTGTCGATTTTCATCTTCAACCTTACGACTACGTTTCTTACTGGGGCCTGGTTTATCCATATCAAATATAATATTATATGCTACAGTCGGTAAAAGCCAAGTTCGAACGACGAAATATTTACTCGTCACAGATTACAGTTCTCAAACAGTATAACGTTCGCTTATCCGTAGTCAAAACTTAACTGCCCCGGTAGCCGGCGATGCGTCGTATTTATACGAGTTACCAAACATCGAGAACCATCCACTTTGTTCGGGGATCGACGTGTTTCGCGAATCTGTAATCTAGTTGATGCGACAGATTTCTTTCTAGTCTCGTAATAATATGCTTGGACCGCAGCGCGGCGAGTAGAATACTTTTAAAATTCGTTGGCGGGCCGCATAAACATCGACAGCGGGCCGCGGTATGTGCATCCCTGCTTTAGATGCTAGCGATCAGCTTCAGCAGTTGGATGTCAACATTCGTGTACCTTCTACACTAGAGGAAATTCAAATTAGTCCTGCAATTGTTTCCGAACAACTGTGTAAACTGCGTATTGATCTCCTGGTGCAGATTTAATGAACCCACTATTTCTGTCAAAATGTGCAAATAGCATAAGTGGTCCACTTTGCGAAATTATGTTCAAATCCTTGGAAACTGGAATATTGCCAGCAGACTGGAAATTATCTAGTGTGACCCCTATATTAAAAAAAGGTGAAAAACTGTCGAGCTCTAACTATCGCCCAATTAACTTAACTTCTGTTCCGTGTAAAGTATTGGAGAGAATTGTTTGCAAGGAACTTATCACATTTTTACTTAACAATGGTGTCATACCGCCGCATCAACATGGTTGTCTCCCTGGTCGATCAGTTTTTACCAATTTACTTCAAGCTATTAATTCTTGGACCTTATGGGCAGACACTGGACAACCTATAGACGTTTTGTACTTGGACTTTTCTCGTGCTTTTGATAAAGTGCTGCATGCGCGATTATTATACAAACTTGAACATTGTGGTGTGCGTGGTAAGCTGTTAAACTGGATAAAATCGTTTTTGAAAGATAGCGAATTTATAGTTCGTATCGCTGAGAGTTTTTCTGAGAGAAGACAAGTATTGAGTGGTGTTCCACAAGGTTCGGTCCTTGGACCAATTCTGTTCCTAGTATATGTTTCTGACCTAACGAATACGTGTACTTCCCAAGTGTTATCATATGCAGATGATCTTAAATTATTTTCATCATCATCTCTTCACCTACAAGATGATCTAGATATTATTAGTAATTGGTGTTCCGACTGGTGCATACCCCTAAATCCTTCTAAATGTTGTGTACTCCATATGTCTAGAACTAATCCTAAAGTAGTATACAATATAGATGACACAGAATTGCAAAGCGTTTCACAACAAAATGATCTTGGAATAATTATAACGGAAAATCTCTCATGGAGTGCACAAGTTGCCAAGACAGTAAAAAAATGTAACCAATTGATTTTTATGATCAGAAAATCTTTCAGTAATCTTACCGTGGATACATTTTTGAAGTTATATACAAATCATACATTCGCCCCCATTTGGAGTTCTCGGTGGCCATATGGTCTCCACTATTAAAGCAAGATATCGCAAGACTAGAGGGAGTTCAGAGGCGAGCCACCAAACTTCCAATTGGTCTTAAATATTTTTCGTATGAAGAACGTCTTCGGCGTCTTCGTCTTCAATCTCTAGAAAATAGGCGTATTCGAGGTGACCTTATTACAACTTATAGGATCCTGCATGGCGAACTGTACTGTCCACACGTGATGTTTGACTTAAACCCTGACCCCCGTCTTAGAGGCAATTCATTCAAACTTAAAAAGGAAAGCAGACAACATTTTCTACCGAACAGGATATTCGATCTATGGAACGATTTACCAGATAATGTGGTTACAGCACCGTCTCTAAATTCTTTTAAGAATAGACTTGACCATCACTTTAATCAACATCCAATGTGATTGATATCTTATTAATTTCTAATATTTATAGTATTCATATATATTGTACTTTGATTTCTTCTGTTTTTTTTGTATTATTGTTTTTACTATGTTATCAGCCATTTATAGGATGAATTTATCTTTTGTTCTTATAGAACAACAAGCTTTTAGCTTCAGCTCTAATTATTTGTTAATAGTAATAATAATAATAATAATAATAATAATAATAAAAAAGGAGGAAACACGGAGGAAATATCGAGATCTTCTCTCCG
Source organism: Monochamus saltuarius (assembly GCA_025584915.1). Taxonomy (NCBI): domain Eukaryota; kingdom Metazoa; phylum Arthropoda; class Insecta; order Coleoptera; family Cerambycidae; genus Monochamus; species Monochamus saltuarius. The sequence goes on from CM046723.1 coordinate 37,669,069, forward strand.
AGCTCCGCAGGCTGTATCCAGACCACTCTGTTAAGATTGTGGTGCTAATTATAGGCGTCCTGGGTGGAATGAGACATACGTTGCTTTCTGACTTAAAGATCATACCGGCTTGTCGAAATTCGGCAGAGATCTTAGCCGGCAGAATGCAGAAGGCAATCGTCCTTGGTTCGCTACGTCTACTCAGAACACACGATTTACGGGCGCAATGATTACTGACTCCACGGAGTGGAGAGTAGTCATTGCTTGACTCTCCAGAACATCTCCGAATGTGTCGGAGCCTCGGAAGGTGTTTACTGGAAAAAATAATAATAATAATAATAATAATAATAATTTTTGGATGACCATTTCCCGGGGCATTGGATTGGCAGAAGAGGTCCCGTCGAATGGCCACCAAGATCTCCGGATCTGTCCCCTTTGGACTTTTTTCTGTGGGGTCATTTAAAACCACGAGTGTACGCCACTCAGCCGGAAACATTGCAAGTGCTACGTCAGAGAATTGTAGAAGAATGCCGATTAATAACTGCGGACGTCTTTAATAATGTTCGAACAGAATTTGAAAACAGACTGTATTATTGTTTGGAAGTTAACGGGGGTCATTTTGAGCAATTCATCAAATAAATCTGATTTATTATTTTGTAAACTGATAGACACATCAATAACAATTAGGTAATGCGGTCATGTGTAGTAGATGAAAAACTTATTAGTGCTGGGCATTTGTGTAGAAATTACTACGCGTAAGTTGGTGTGTCATCTTTTCGTTTGTAACCAATAATTCTGTCAAATCTCAACCGATTTATAAAAACGGTACGTCACTGTATTCGCAATGAAAAGGGCTTTAAAATGATGTGCCACAAGTGGGGTAGTTGCATTTGACATTTTTAAGTTGGGGTTGCTAGGCATTAGGGGGATGAACATATCGAGTTGGCTTGACTGTCAAAAAAGCTCCCCCCAAGAACAAAAATCTACGGGTCTCGGCGAATTTTGAAATATTATTCGGTTTTCCTATTATAGGGGGGTCAAATTTTCGTTGGGATACCCTGTATATTAACATTAACTTTAACTGTAAAAAATAATATACCGAATTTTAGGAGGTGGCAGTAATAAAACCTTATTAATTACCTTTAAAGCATGGATAGAATGATCATTTTTTATTTAGTATTCGGAAAAATGACTTCTTTAAATTTTGGTCTATTCTAAATTTTTGTGGCGGAATATTATATTGGAAGGTATTTGAAATATTTGTGTTTAAAGTTTGTAATACAGAGAATAAAATAAAGGAATATATTTCAGCTCTTTGACACCACTAATGTCAGTCACGTTGAAAAAATCCCGGGATATATTTGATCTGATTTCAAAGTGGCACAACTTTGTTGCTATAAATCAGATCAGATTTGAACACCTAGCAGACAAAGATGTATCTACCGCACATGATTCAGCGGTAACCAAAATAATTATTTAATTAACTTTTTACATGATATTTTGCTGGATAGAACCAGAACCTATTTCCTATTTTCTTTCTTTGTTATACCCTTTATTCTTCGTAACTATTTCATTTCTATTGCTTGTATTTTTTGTCTTTTAGATAGAACCCATGATTCACAGCCGAATGTCAGAATTGGACGATATATTGATTTAAAAACGTTTAGTTTTGTTTTCTGTGAAATTTCTTTTTTTCCTATAAACTTATTACTCATTGTATAATATAGTTTTATTGTTTCCACTCCTAAATACTGGTAGACATCCACTTGCTGTATATTTTCATTTCCCATTTTTATATTAACAATTTCTTGTTTGTCTGCTAACATCATGACTTTCGTTTTCTTCTTGTTCATTTTCATTTCATTTTGTTCGAGTACCGACTTCCATACATTCAAGTTGTGCTCCAAATCTTTCTTACTTCCTGACAAGATAACTACATCATCGGCAAATGCTCCCTCTGAAATATCGACCCTTTGTAGGTTTCTGTATCCGATGTTTACCTTTTTTACTTCTGATGCACATTTTTTTATTATTTCATCCATGAATGTTATAAAAAGCGTTGGACTTAATCCCCCTCCCTGGCTCAAACCTTCTTTTGTTGCAAATGCGTCCGACTCCATGTTATATCTTAACCCAAAGTTGATATTGTTCTTATATACACTCTGTATTACTCTTATCTTCTTTTCATTTACACCCCTTCTCTTTAAACTTTCCCATACTTTTCCTCGAGACACCTTATCGAAAGCTTTTTCTAAATCAATGAATGCAAGAAATATTTTGTTTTGTTGCCTATTTGTTTTCTCTATTATTTTCTTGATAGTAAATATGTGATCTTGCGTCCTTTTCTGAATCCACTCTGTGATTGTTCTAATGTCTCCTGTATTATTGGTTTAATTTTTCTATCAATATATTTTTCATAGATTTTCATTGCTGTGCTCAATAATGTTATTCCTCTATAATTACTGCATCCTTTAATATCTCCCTTTTTATATACTGGTACTATTAATGATACTTGCCAGTCTCTTGGTATCTGTTCAACACGCCACGCTTTATTATATATTTTAAGTAACATATCTAGACCCTTTTCTCCTAATTGTTTTATCATTTCTAGTTATTTTTTCTTCCCCTGGTGCTTTGCCATTTTTTAGATCTGTTATTGTTTCTTTTAGTTCTTCTAACGTTATTACTTCTTCATTTACATCTCGGCCTCTTAATGCACTATCTTCGTATGACTCCGTATTTTCTGATGCATTTAGTAATTCCTCGTTGTCATTATATCTTCTGTCAATATGTCGCCTGCTTTACTTTTGACATGTATTGTATTATATGTTTCTGATGACCTTACTGATTTTAGCACTGAGTAAAACAGTTTCTGAATATTTTTACTATTCTCCTCAATTTTCATTCCAAATTCTTCCCATGTCTTTTTTTTATTCTAACACAAATTATTTTACTAGTTTCCTTTCATGTTTATATATCTCCTAACTATTTGTTGTTTTCTTTGCTAAATAATTTTCCCATGCCCTTTTTTTTCTCTTTACATGTTCTTTAATTTCTTCTGTCCATCATGCCGTTTGCTTCTTCTTACTACCCTTTTTATAAGTTCCACACTCTTGTTTAGCAATTTCAATAACCATGTCTTTAAATCTGGTCCACATCTCTATATTACCATTTGCCAGGATTTCAAAGTCTTTCTCTATTCATTGTTCTATAGCCCTCTTATAATTTTCAGCTATTTTCTTTTCTGTTAATTTATAGGATTTTATTATTTCAAATTCTTTCTTTTTGGAATTTCGTGTTTCCTCATTATTTTCATATTTTATTCTTTTCTTTATTTTTGTTACTAGCAAGTAGTGATCACTATATATTTCCGGCCCTCTTCGTACTTTTGTATCTATCCTTTTCATATTATTTCTTTGCACCAATATGTAATCTATGATAGATTTTTCTCCTCTACTTTTTTCTTCTTTAGTATACTTATGTATATCTTTTAGCTTGAAATAGGTATTAGTAACCATAAGATTTTGCATTAAACAAAAATCTAACATTCTTATACCGTTATTATTTCTTACATTTTCTTCATGATCTCCTATAATTGTTCTGTATATATGATCTATTTTCCTTACTCTGCTGTTAAAGTCCCCTGTAATATATATATTTCCCCTTCTACTTCTTCTGTTACTTTTGTTAATTTCTCCCAAAAGCTTTCCTTAACATTCCGCTTTGTCGTCTTCGTTTGGACCATAGACCGCTATAATTGTCATTTGATGGTTTTCCTTGTCTTTCATTGTAACCTCTAATATTCTTTCCGATCAAGCTTTCCAGTTACTAATTTGTTGTACCGTTTCTTTATGTATACATACATCCTACCCCGGTTGCTGTCCTTTTTTCTTTCTGCACTAAATATTAGTACGTGTCCATTTTCTAATCTCGGTGATACCGTTGTTCTTTTTCTTAGTTTCAGTTAACACTAAAATTTCTAAATTTGCTTGTTCAAATTCTTCCACTAGTTCTTTTTACTTTCCTTGTATACTCCTAATATTTCATGTTCCAGTTTTTCATATTTCATTTTTTTGGTTCCCTTTTCTATTTTTATCTTCTATTTTTGATTTGATTCTTGTACCTTCTCCTCGCCTAGTCGTTTTCTTTTTCTCTTCCGAATCGCCTTTATTTAGTTTTTTGTCATGTAAGTTTCTAGTGCATTTTTTTTTCTTATTCCATTTTAGTTCTTGTCCATTTACTGTTTGGAAAATAAGTATTAATGCTTATTATTTTAATACCTAATTATAACATATTATTTATCTATGGAAGAGGAAAAAAAAGTATATGGAAGATAAAAAAGTATTTGCCAAATAAAATTATTTATAGTCTTTTAAATACATATTTTTTCCTGCTTTTGGCACTGGCTATCAATTTTTGATGTGTTGAAATTTTGATAACTGGTGCTACAATCTAAATCGAGATTGAAATAAATGAATAACTCATTTTTAATTAAATTTAATGAAGCTCTATTTCTCTCTTTGCGCCACTTTGCATTCATCAGCGAGAAAACTTTCTGTAAAAGCTGAAGTGGCAGGGACAGAAAATATATAGGACATATTTTTTATATTTGGTACATCAGATGCATTTTTAAGTACATATGTCCACTTATCAACACTATTCTTCTCTAAAAAATCATTGTCATTTGTTAATTTTCATTGAATTTTTTCAATTAATATTGTCTCCGAATATAAATCATCCATGGCAATATTTAATCTTTGTCCTGTCGGTGGTTTGCTGCGTTCGAAAATTACGATAAGCAAAATAATTTAGTATTTTTGGATACTTTATTTGTAAACAAAAGTATAAAGTATATTGACCAAAAAAAGAGTATGACACTTTATTTTAAAGTATGTTTGGCAACCTTATGCTGAATCCACAATCGTAGTTAGATTTGAAAAAAAAATTGCTAAACACTTTCTGTAAAATTTCGCAGTGAACAAATTCGAAGCAGGCCTTGAAACCGGAAAATAAATTTTAATATTTTGTGCCAGAATAGTTTTTCCTACACTATCTTAAAAAAAACCGAACTACATCGGATAATAAATACTAAAGGCTTGCGCGCACGTGTCATGTTTTATATTCAGAGAACTAATCCCAAAAATACAGCACGCAGTTATGCACTAGCCGCCAGCGGGCCATCCCGCACCGCTACACGCCTAGTTCATTGAAAAGTTACATTTGGGGTTGCATTTTTTAGAGGACGCAATTTTATTGTTGAGATGTGAGGGGGGGGGGGGTCAAAAAAAAGCTTAACTTGAAGTTTGTGGGGTCACAACCCTCGAGGTTTGGCCACCATCTTGGAAAAGGGGGTGAAATTGTTTTTAGCATTTATCAGGTAAACTATTGGTCATACAAAAATTTTGTAAAAACATTTCTGTTCTTTAATTTGAAATTTCTGTATATATTTTAATGTGTAATATAATCAAATAGCATATAGATGCAAAATATATATACGGAAAATATTGACATGACACGTTTAAAAATTGTTTAACAGTATCAGGAGTTGTTGAAAAATTTCAATGTTCTTTTGAAACAAAATTACATCAGAGCATTTTTGTAGAGTGATTTTCAACGAAGAATTTTTATTATATCCTTTATTTATTATATTCATTAGTTTGGGTTTCACAGCCCTGTGAAGTGACACTAATTTTCCCTATAGTCCACGGAAAAGTTACATTTGGGGTTGCATTTTTTAGAGGACGCAGTTTTATCACAGCATAGGTAGACCAGCAGCTTCACTCCATTGTCGGCACTTTGTAGTGCCTTCAGTTCTCTGCGGTGACCTCGAAATGTGAGTGCGATAGCGCATTCGATGGAATTTACAGAAGCGGTGATCAGGACCGGAATAAGAGTTTTTTATTTGTGCGTAAAAGCGTAGACATTTACTCTACATGAAAGTACATCATTATATCTATTCACAATATGTAATAATTAATTATACAGTTATGGATAGATAAATCAACATGTATTATGTACTATCATTTACCGCTACTAACATACAGTGTGAAAATTCAATTTATTTTGGACTTAAAAAAGATGAGTTTAAAATATGTATATTATTTATTTAGATACTTTTTGTGATATTAGAGATAATGAATTTTTTTTGTGATTTTTTTTAATTTAAAATTTGACGTTTGGTGAAAAATAATTTATGATGATTTTTTTCCCGTAAATGATCTACGTACGTACGTAAGCCAATTAAACAAATAGATCTATTAATAAAAGAATATTGCTCTATGTAAAACATTTATTATATGTAAATAATATTTTATACACATGGTAAATAAAATAAAACATAAAAATTAATTGTGCCTCCAAATAATAAGTTTTCTATTTCTGTTCTTTAATTTGAAATTTCTGTTAATATATTTTAATGTGTAATATAATCAAACCCTAGCATATAGATGCAAAATATATATACGGAAAATATTGACATGACACGTTTAAAAATTGTTTAACAGTATCAGGAGTTGTTGAAAAAATTTCAATGTTCTTTTGAAACAAAATTTCCAAGATTGTGATAAAATCAACAAAATTTGAGACGGCATGTACAAACTACCAAATTTTTCCAATTCTGAGTTGTTATATGGTTTAGAATAGCAATATAAAGTGGTATCATCTAAATTTTCGTATTGTTTTGCATGTGTGTGTGAATTATATTCACATGTTTCGCAAGAATGTTTTGGTAGACATTTCTTTATTAGATATCGACAAATATATCTTGTGAAGTTAATTTGTAAAATATCTGATTTTTGATAATCGGTATCCAATATAACATTTATAAGTATGTTTTCATTTTCTTGCACAATTTGAGTTTGAGGTAAGTCTACTATCTTTAACAAATTTAAAGAAACTTAAATTACTGTTTGATGATGTGTTTAAACATCTAACAGCTGCGCAGCGACTCATTCCTCGATTTAGGCTCATAATGTTTCATTAATACGGCTCTGTAATACCGATGTTCGCACTCCCAGCGTTGGATGTAGACTGACAGTAGCCGAGGTCTCTGCAGCTTGAAACGGATGCGCGAGCTGCTATGCGCGACTGATTAGTTCGGCCCGAGTGTTTTTACTGGTCTCCTTATACTGTGGTTTTATTGTTTAGATGTGAGGAGGGGGGATCTAAAAGAGCTTAAATTGAAGTTTGTGAGGTCGCAACCCTCCAACTTCGGCCGCCATCTTGGAAAAAGGGGGTTAATTTGTTTTTAGCATTTATCAGATAAACTATTGGTCATACAAAATTTTTTTAAAAACATTTTTTATTGCAAATTGAATCCTCTACAATTTTAGTTCAGTAACTTTTTGTTGTAAAATCAAAAATAACAAAGATATTAAAGAAAAACAATCAACATTTTTGGACAAATTTTTTTTTGGATGCCATAATTTATTTATTTCTTATTTAAAAAAAATGACATCAGACCATTTTTGTATAGTGGTTTTCAGCGAAGAATTTTTATTATATACTCTTTTTATTATATTCATTAGTTTGGGTTTAACAGCGCTGTAAGGTGTTGCCAGCACGAACGCGCGATCCGCGACAATGTGTCCACACGTGTTGCCAAATCTGTTCTCAATCCAGATCTAATTATTCTTTTTTATCATATGTTGTTTCATAATAAATCTAGAATTTAAACAAAAAATTAACGTAAATAAATGTTTTTAAAAGATCCCTATGTTTATCTAATCGAATTTTCCAATTACAGTAATATAGACTTTTTTTCTATAACTTTTAATTTAATTAATATTTTTATATAAATATACCTATAAAATTTATTAATTATATGAATTTTAAAGAAATAGAAATTACTTGAAATAAACCCAATATAAATTTTAATATCTTTGTTTTATAATGAAAACTTGATGTTTTCTTAAATTAATCTGATCGCTTTAAATTTTTCTCTTTTTACAGATTTTATGCACCCATTTGCCTACCACAATGATATGCCTACCTACTAATAAATTATTGTTTCCCTTTCCTTATAATAAAAAAATATTGAAAAGTTCCATTCCAACTGAGAACTGAATTTTCCCGAGAATTATTATATATTATATTTATTCTACGTTTCTGGGCAAAACTTAAAACTGCCAATATAAATTTTTGTATGACTGAAGACATGCACTGTGTTAGCCAAAAAATATATAACTATATAGGTGTTAACCGTCACATAACGAATTTTTCCACACAGATAAAAATGACAAAAAAATAGCCGGCTGGCGAAAACCGATCTGTAAGTATTGTTTTAAATTTGTGAGTAATCAGTGTAAAATATAATTATAAAACGTAATGCTGACTATAAAAAAAATTGAAATATTTTAATTTTGATAAAAGTGAATTTTTACTCCAGTTGGTTCAATACATACCTACATACTTTTTAAAACTTAATAAAAAAAATTAAATCACAAAGAGGTTCTCATCTTAATTATAGTCTGCACAAAAATTTTACCGACTTCTACAATTTTAAGTCAGTGACGTTTGACGCAGGAAATACATTCTAAAGGAACTGTGAATGAAACAAGCGCTAAATGAAACAACATTACATCGCAATCAAATGGTGAATTTTGGGATTCAACGGGATCATTCCAAAATGTATCATTGGTTATATAACCTATGTTATCATGAGTCATGAATAATAAAGTGAAATAAGACAAAACATATACATATATGTGTGTGTACTATTTTTTTGTAATGTGTTATTATTTTTATATAACAGCATTTGTGAATATTTAATTCAAATGTAACCTGAGCAGACTGTAATGTATGTCGTACTACGTACTATCGTTTGCAATATTAATGACACTCACTAAAATGAATTTTGCGATTTATTTTGAACTTCTGACGTATTCATATTGAAATCTGCTTTAAATTTTTAACATTAGTTATTAGTTGTTTCACTTACCAAGAGAGATTTAATGAAATTTCTATTCAGAACTTCCAGAAGTTCAAAAACTATTTTAAGAGAGTGTCATTATTATTGCAAACGATTGTACATTCAAATCAGACATGCAAAAATAAGGAGTTTCTGCAAATTTAGCCAAAAACTATTTTCAGGCTATTATATATCGACATAATAATTAAAATCCTTAGTTTCTAAAAAATTATTATTTGTTTTAATTTGCGTTGCTATAAAATACAAAACAAGACAATAATTTTTCCAATGACTTGTATACATTCTATTAATATGGTTTTTACTTATTTTTTTTAAACACAGTTCCTAACAAGACGCCACTGTAAATCAGCAAACCTAGCCAATTTGCGAACCAAAATATGTAGAGCATCGTGACGCAGCTTTCTTAACTTAACTACAGGTGGCCGACACTAGCACATCTAGCGTTATGTCAATCGTCCGTATACGTTTTAGCAAAGTTTACAGAATAGTTATTCTGTAAACTTTGGTTTTAGCCCGTACAGCGAGAAGTCTTATTATAATATTTCAGTCAACGGCTATGAATCACGGGGTATTTTGTCGTAATTGCGACATACTGGCGTAGTAACAGTGTAGCTAAAATTGAAGTATTTTAACATTTATTTAAATTATTCCTGTGATTTTATGAGCAATGTAAATTATCTCACGCACTAGCGGGAACCTTTATGAATACGTTGATATATATTAATATCCAATTATTTCAATGTTTCCTGGTGTTTTGTATCCTAGTTTGAAGACCTGTTAGACGGTAAAAATATTTATAGAAAATCCCAGCCTCTAATATCTGTGCCACTGTTGCAATGCAGTGCTCACTGCATGGACTCTTTTAATGTATAACTATTATACTTAAGCCTTAAGCAAACATTCAATTGAGTACGACGCTGCAAACCAGATTAACGGAATAGGTTACAATATACATTATTTTTCGATTATTAATAGTTTCTTAGTATTGCCACAGTCTATTATACAGTCCGGCGTCTTCACGTCGGCTTCTTTGAAGTCGAGGTCCCAGATTTCGTTTTTTTAGACGACCAAAAGACGACTGCACATTTAGCCGCGCACATTCGCGCGCTCAAGGGGCACGGTGATTTGTCAAGAAATAGAATTTCTCCCACTTCGTCGTGTACATATGAATTTTATTGGTGTTCATTGCGCATTTAGCCGCAATTTAGCCACACCCTCTAGAACCTTCACTCGACGAACTGTATAATAAACTGTGGTATTGCCATGTTGTGTGCCGCACTTTGGGGAATATCCAAACTGCAGTAGTATGTACTATCGTGTCGTTTCGTACAATGGGTAGTGGGTACACCTACACCTATCCATTATGCAGCGCCGTATTCAGTGGAATCCTTGCATTATTATTATGAAAGAATACTCACCATTATATACTAGAGCAAAAAAAGCCTTTTTAACAAGCAGCTGTGTATCAAAAACCACTAGTTTCGCTGATGTTGGAATTAAATCATAACATTTATGAAATTTAAAAAACTTCACAAATATTTGGGACTCGTCCTCTTCTGCAAAAAAAAAAATGCAAATTATGATAATATTCTCTAATTGTTTATGGTTACATTACTCTAGATAAGTACTAAAACAGTCAATCAATGACGATAATAAAAATGTCAATTTTTCATTTTTGTTTGGCAATCTTGGAGAAATATATATAAGGGGTGTCCGGAATATGAGTGCCGCAATTTTAAGAGCTTATATATCTTATCAAAAACAATAAAAAACTCTTCTGAAAAAATGTCTAAAACGAATAGTTTGTCAGAAATACATTTCAAAAATAAAAATACAACTGCAATAATATACAAAACTATACTACGAAATTACAACTAAGGTACAATTAAGGTTAGGTAAAAGCGCCTGTAACGTAATTTGTTCGTAATTTGTTTTTTGGATCAGTATGATAAAGTAAACAATTGAAGTTTCCGAGAAACTCGATAAAACTGTAACGTTCGACAAAGTGACAATCAGGCGAATCAGGCTGCTGTTGATAACCTAAAAGTAATCGTAGTCATAGTAGTATTGTAGTTAATGCATTTCATTTTTATGTAGTTTTTATTTGGTGTTTGTGAGCGTACTAAACAAAAATGGAACAATTTATTACCATGACCAACTGCATAACATGTTAATTTACGGCGAATATAGCCAAAACTCTTTGGCTACGAGACTTTTGTACGGTAAACGCTTCTTTCAAGCAACATAATCATTTTGAACCTTGTAACTATTATCCTACGTTGTGAAAAGAGCATTTACAGTAAGTACCTATGTTTAGGTGTACCTATTTGTAATTATTATGTATAAATACATAACAATCCTAACATAGTATGTAAGCGAAGTTGCCACGTATTCAAGACCTGTTTGCTGTCATAATTCCGTTACAGTTGGTCAAAGAAAAAAAATGATTAAGTCAAATATGTTTTGTTTAGTACAACTTATATGCCATATTTAAGGCACTCATATTCCGGACACCCTGTATATGTAGAGAGAGAAAATTTTACCAATAATGATCAAAATTTATTGAAAAATACATTTATTGTTCTTTTTTAAAATATTGCAGAATCTATCAGCTTTTGCTCTATCTATAAACAATTATTTAAGAACTCGCGTCACGTTTTGAATGTTGTCAATATAATTTTACAGTAATGACACTTACACACAGGATGTGTTTAAAATGTGGTGTTCTTAATAAAAATATTACACGGAGGTAAATGTGTACGTCCAATTGATGATAAATATGTTATTTATGTACTATTTTATAACATTAATTGTGTAATTTTAAAAAGTAAAACGAACGTCGAGAGTAAAGTGCGGTATTAAAACTAATTTGTATTGTTTGCTGCTTTACTTCCATGGACACGAAATATATAGGGTATAAAAAAAATACTGCACCGCACTGTACAAAACGATAGAATTCGTACAAATATAAGAAAAATTTGATACAAACGTGACCGAAAAAGCGTTATAAAGCAGTTTACTATAGGGCAAACTACACTTATTTTTTGATAGGAAATATATTCCTGCATTTTCTAAATTTAAAGTGAAATCACAATACAATAAATAAATAGATACTCTTGTTTGAAGTAAAAAAAACTAACCGTTTGCGAGAAAATACACGTTTACATTTTTTGGACATAGGTATTAATGATGTCTCAGGTATTACTGGCATCCTTGGAAGGGGTGATTGTACAGCCAAAATAAATTAGATTTAACCCAACTATCGCTATATCTAAAAGCTCACCGTTTGCGAGATACAGGATGTCAAAGATTTCGTAATTTATATTACATTTATTTACTTGGAAATCTTTCGTGAGAGCACAACAATAGTTGTTCTCTATATCTTTAGTCTAATGATTCAGAATATTTAAATATTCCCATTTTCACCAGTGGCGCAGAAACCCTGTGGCACTCGTCTTTTATTTAAAATAAAAATGGTGCGCCATTGTCTTAATTATAACAAAAACATAAGATACTTTAAATTTTGATTATTTTGAATAAATAATTATTCTTTAAAATGTATTATACTCGCGTCCAGTCCGAGTGTATTATCTTGATTATTTACTATGTAGTCCGCCTCTGGGCTACCCACTGTGCACCGTTTAGGCCCGGCGCAAAATGAAACGCAGCTTGATGAGATGACGCAGCGTGAGTCACGGCGAGTTTTCTGCTAGCGTGGGTACTGCGCAAATACGATTGCAGTTTTCACTTCGCAGGCAGGCCACATTACTGAAAAATGGCAACTGCTACTGCACTCATTTATTCTCAATTTAGTTCTGAATCTGATTCTGAAGACGAGTTCGAGTCCGAAATTGCATCGTGTATCTTCCAGATGGATAATAAGAAAAAGTCAGTGAGAAGCTTGTACTTGAAAAAAAAAAGTTATGGAGAATTTGAATTAGCTAAACCGTAACCAATTTAAAGAAATACATGAGATCATAAAGGAAAAAATTGAAGCAGAAGGATGCAACGCTGCAAGACCCATTGGTACTGAAGAGAAACTAGCTGTATTTCTAAGGTAAGTTATTTTATTAATTTACATTAGTGAATTTTATTAACAAACTTACATGTCTTTAAAAGTATTAATATAATTAATCAGTTTATCTGAACTGGCAGCTGTAGATGAGTTTTCTTCTTCCTCATGGGTATCAGAGGGACTTAAGAGTGAATTGTCCGAATACGAATAGACTGCCATTGAACTGCTGCTGCTGTAGGGTTGGATGGTTGCAGGCGCAGCAAGTTATAGGAACTGGTAGCAAGGCTGCTGCTGGGCAGGGTTGGACTTCTGCTGGGCAGGAATATCCAGTAGCATGACCTCTACGTCTGATACTGCATTGAACACACGGTTTCTAACAATGTGCTGATATGAGGGTGGCATTCTTTTCGTAGATTGGTACATTGACATAAAGAAGTGAAATAGGGGATCATTTTCTGTAGGTTTTAATTCCTTTAACATATTTTTTCTCTTCCATTCTTGTTTTAGCTCGGTCCACACGTTTCTCCATACTTTGCTTCAACAGGGCAGTGATATTATCTTTCTTAAATTTTTTAGTTGATTTCGGGGTTGATGCCGGGGTTTCAGCTGCCCTCGAAGGCAACGTTTGTGGGAGTTTCTGGGGTCGGACTTCATCATCTACGCTTCCATCTTGTTGCTGTATGTGCACTTCTTCTATATTGTCATCATCTAACTGTGCAGATGTTACATTTTCTTCAAAATCTTCGGCTAGGTTCTTATTTTCACCGTCTTCTCGGAGGTTCCCTTCCTTCGATTTATTGGCCATGTAGGGCTGCAGGAATCCCATTTATTTCTGAAACCTCCATTATTTAATAGTTTCTGCCGCTGCTCCACTTTTCAAATATTTGTTTTGCCTCCTAAGCGCATTCCTTAATGAATGTCTTAGTTTTTCCCACAACGCCTTTGCTTCAGTTCCTACATCAATGGTTTAATTTCAGAGCCCCATTAATGTAACTCTTTAAAAACTCTATAAATTTACATATGAAAAGATTTTAAAACCTTCGTAAAACTTTCAAATGAAAAATACATTTACAATTTTGGTATTCTAAAAATTTTCCACTAACAAATCCTAATCGTCTTCAATGGATTTTTTTTTATTGCAGATACTTGGCCACAGGAAACAGCTACAGAAGTATTGCATACAGCTACAAAATGGGTGATCGAACGGTCTTTAACATTGTGCGAGAAGTATCTCAAGCAATTTGGAAACTGATGCAACCGATATATTTGCCAGAACCATCAGAAGAACAGTGGAAATCACTCGCAGTTGATTTTGAAAGAAAATGGCAATTCCCGCATTGCATTGGAGCCATTGACGGTAAACATGTGGTGATTAAAAATCCTGCAAAAAGTGGATCGTCTTATTTCAACTATAAACATACGTTTTCCATTGTGCTAATGGCTATCGTCGACTCAAATTATAAATTCATCACTATTGATGTAGGGCACAAGGAAGATTTAGTGATGGGAACGTTTTCAGTACAAGTGTTATGACAAAGAAAATGCTGAATCATACTTTACATTTTTTACTGTTTAAGAAAGGTATTTTAAGCTAATATGTATCAAATCTCCTACAATTCCTATCAATGAAGTCATATGTATGTTCTCTGATACCAAACATCCAGGTATGCTAATGAACATCCACAGACAAAACTCTATTCAATAATTATCTAAAAATTTAATATATTTACAATTTTGGTATTCTAAAATTTTCCACTAACAAATCCTAATCGTCTTCAATGGATTTTTTTATTGCATATTCCACTATTCCAGCACTTACTGTACTACCCCCATTTATGGACCCATTATCTGAGAATATGATGCGACCTTATCCTAACCGAAGTGTTACTGATAATTATGAAAACAAAGTCTTTAATTACAGACTATCGCAAGCGCGCCAAACGGTTGAATGCGCTTTCGGTATACTTGCCTCGCGTTTTCGAGTTTTCCGAACACCTTTTGAGATTAAAATAGAAAGTGTAATTGATGCTGTCAAGGCAGCTTGTGTATTGCACAATTATTTAAGGAATTATTCAGTACCTCAAACTGAAGACGACGGAAAAGAAGATATGCTGCAAAATCAGCTGCGGCCATTGCAGTCAACCAATACTCGAAGTGCACAGCGAAGCTTTTGCGAAGTTTACTAATTATTTTAACTCTTCAGGAGCCGTACCATGGCAGAGGGAAAGTGTTGCTAGAGGGAAGTACTGAGATGCCCATACAATGTACAATAAATAAATAAACTTACCAGTTTTCATATTGATTTCATTAGCGATTTTCTCCCACTTCTCACTTCTCAGTTTTAAGTTTTGTTTTCATGTAGTCTACGTAGCTTGTATCGTACAAAACTTGTCGAATTCGCACGGCTTCGATTAATTGTTCTTCCATGTTTTCAAACACGCACCGTGATTTCTAAAGAAAACTGCGGCAAATACACTGCGTTCCGCAGGTCACGTTAAGCCAAAACTGCGTCACGTCACGCTGCGAAGAAATATGCGCAGTAACTATTCTTACTTACTGTTGACTTCCAAAATTGTAGACAGTGACTAATCGCTAGCTTGTAGGCAAACTAGCGCGACGGGCGAAGCGTGCGGAGAGCAACATTTCATAGGTGTACTAAATTTAAATGCGGTCAGATATAAAAAATATACAAAAATGACAAAAACAATTGCATTACATAAGATCCATTATTTTTAGAGTAGAAACAATGATATAACAGTTTTTACCAATTTCGAGGCGTTAGATAATAAAAATAATAAGAATACTTCAAAATTGTCAAAGTTTTTATCTTGTAGTATCAATTACCCAAGGTCGAAAATAATAGAGAGTGACTAATTCACAACACAGACATTACTACAGAAGATACGTGTTATGATTACCTAAGCGTGTCACTTGAGAAGAGTTAAAGCACACAAAATTATCAAAAATAAGTTGACCTCGGCTGAACCTAGCACATTAACAGTTTACTTTAAATGTGCCACCTGTGTCATCATCTCTACAAATTAGAATGTCGTCCTTATGGACGGCGATTGCCCACCACCACCCGCTTGCACCTACCTGATGAGCACTCCGCAGATATCACACTTAAGCCTTGTCCTTATCGACGCGAAATTCACGGATTTTTGCACGAATTTTGCAACTTCTGTTTTAATTATTTATGGCGGAAAAATCACAACTTTTGACAATTGCAATTTGCGAAACTGTCAAATCACTAATAAAATTAATTACATTCATAATTAAATTAACGAAAAGATATACCCGAAATTTTGCCCGCCCGAACGATATACCCGCCCATGATAGCGCTGGAAATGAAACAGTTGGATCCGACAATTCGTCGCAGCCAATCAAAAAGCAGTAGCGCATGCATACTAACGTGTACTGCATGTACATTCCTTTGTGTTGTCTGCTATAAATTGTGAGCAGGTTTATAACATTAGTCACTCTCTGCAATTTTGAAAGACGACTATAGATTCGCAAAAACTCGCCGTAACTCACGCTGCGTCACCTCACCAAGCTGCGTCTCATTTTGCGCAAGTATTCAAGCAAAAAATGTCCGCGCCTCCCGCTCTTGCCCGTTGCGCGCAGTGTGGTGCACCACTGTGCGGTCGGACGAGCGCTTGGCTTACGCTTTGGCTTACAGTGTCGATTATAACACGTGAGTACTCTTTTATATAATATATTGTTTATATAATATATTGTTTAAAATGTCTATTAAATAGAGACATAGGTCCCACTCGTCCGAAAGGCGAATATTAAATAAAGAAAACAGGGACCTGAGGAAAAGATTAGAGAGTCTAGAAAGAGACAGGGCAAAAAGACACTTATCGGTGTCTAATAGACAATCTCGTTCGCCGAAAGACGATATCATTAGTCGTCGTTCACGATCTCGTCACCGAGAAGGTCGTTCCCGGAGTGGAATGAATTCTTGTAGGGATCCATCCGAGTCAAGATATTCATCTAAATCCTGTCAACGTGAAGGTCGTTCTCGGAGTAGAATGACTTCTTGCAGGGATACACCAGAGCCAAGATATTTTTCCAAATCTCGTCAGCGTGAAGGTCACTCTCCCAGTGAGATGAATTCACGTAGAGATTATAGAAATTATGAGCGCACACAAGAAAGTCGCAGCCCTAGCGTTGCGATTTCACTGTACAGCAGAGTAGATTCAGGCATCGACCGTGAGCCGTGTGCCACGGTAGACACCGATATTTCCAATGCTAGTAAACATTTTTAAGCCAACGCAGGGAACAGGACCAGCTCAAAAAGATATTTCAGCAACTGTTAAAATAGACGACTCACCTTCCCTGATACTTATAGATGATAGTGGCCTGTCCGAGAAAACTAGAAATATTCTAGGGCCGGACCCCTCGAAATTAGAAAAAAACAGTTTTAAAATGCACGGTGCCATAGACGCAATATGGTCTCACATTTTGGCGTTTGGTATCCCAAAGGATGAGGCGGATCAGCTTTTCAAAAAATATGACCTACCCGAAAATTGTAAATTAATGTCACCTTCTAAGGTAAATCCCGAAATTGGGGTCAGTATAAACGCATTATATGCGACAAGAGATGAAACCCACTTAAATTACCAGAATCAACTGGGAAAAATTCTGGCCTCACTTGGAGGATCAATGAACACAATCCTTGAGGAGGAGAACCCCCCCCCCCTAAACAGATAAGAGGGAAAATCCTTGGTAACATGGCAGATGCAGGGCGCATGTTATGTAGCTTATTTAACGATATATCTCATAAAAGGCGCCAACTCATTTCCCCATTGCTAAACAAACAAATAAAAAATTTAGTGGAAAAACTTCCACCCAGGGAATATTTATTTGGATCCGAATTAGGTGACAAAATTTACGCCATGCAATTAATGGAGAAAGTAGGTAAAGACCTACGGCCTACATAACCTACAGAGCCTGCTTATTTTCGTCCCCAGGCCCGGACTAGCTCTTCGGCAAGTGTTCAGAAAAAAAGGGGGGGGATAAATATACCTCATTATCTTCCCGCCCACCCCTAAAAGCCCATATACAGTCCACATGCATATTAATGATTATGCCCTTTGAAGAATGAACAGAAGAACGCCGCACGCAACGGGCGAAAGCAGGAGGCGCGGACATTTTTTGCTTGAATACTTTAAATAGTGCACGGTGGGTAGCCCAGAGGCGGACTAGATAGTAAATAATCAAGATAATACACTCGGACTGGACGCTTCGTATAATCACGATCGAACTTCACTTATGGTAAGTTCGTTTGATCGTATAATTTTATCTAGGTAATTGTTCTTTAAAAATATCTCTGCATTTCATAATGTGTTCGTGGTGAGACCTATTATGCTACAGTAATACAGAGTGTCCTGAAATTAATTCACCATAAGACAAGAGATTTATTTTCGATATTTGTAAATAATTTTTTAAGAAATTCAAATATTTGGATACATTTTGGAGATCGGTGGTTTTTGGGGGCGAGAAATTTGTTTCTCAAATTTTGAAATTTTTTGCGGCTGTATACATCTGACTATTAAAACAATCGATTCTTCTACCTTCTTTATGTTAAAAAGGTATACCTTGTTGAAGTCGTGAAGTATCCGTTTTCGAAATAATCCTATTTGAAATATTCAAAGCACCTAGGAAAAATTGTTTTGATTCCAGGTAAAGCGCCTTTTCCGTTGAAAATACAGCAAAATGCTACGTAAAAAAGTTGCTCAAAATAGTAAATTATAGCGATGTGCAAAATTTTAAGAGTGTATTTTCAAGTTTCCTTTGGCTTTTAATACAAACATGCTCAAACTACGAGATACAGATATATTAAATGAAAAATTACTTGAATAAATGCATTTTAAAGCAAATTACAGAGAATAATTATGTATTTCTTCAAAATAATCAAAACTAAAAGTATCTTACGTTTGTTTATAATTAAGACAGTGGCGTACTATTTTTATTGCAAATAAAAGATGTATGGCACAGTTTTTGCGCCACTGGTGCCAATGGAAATATTTAAACATACTGAATAATTAGACCTAAGGTATCCCATTCCAATATAAAATTATTGTTGTTTTATAAAGAAGGGTTTCTAAGTAAATAAAAAATATAATAAAACTTTTAAAATTTTTGACACTATCTCGGAAACGATGAACTTTAGATATAGGTTTATTTAGGTAAATCTCATTTATTTTGACTATTCCCCTCTTTCCAAGGATACCAGAAATACCTGAAAACTTTTTTTCTACAAATACATTTCAAAAATAAAAATACAACTGCAATAAAATGCAAAACTATGTTACAAAAATACAAACTAAGGTACAATTAAGGTTAAGCAAAAGCTGTAACGTAATCTTTTGGTATTTTTTTTTTTGCATCAGTATTAATGAAGTAAACAATTGAAGTCTCCGAGAAAGTCATTACAACTGTAACAAATTGTAACGTTCGACAATATCGCAATGTGTCAGGCTGCTACTGATTAGTATAGTAATATTGTATCTAGTTAATTTAATATTTATTTAGTATAGTCATAGTAGTATTGTAGCTAGTTTATTTAATATTTCTCTAGTTTTTCTATGTGACTATACTCGTACATAAACAAAAATGGAACAATTTATAGTAACCATGACTAGCTGGCTACGAGACGTTTGTCATTTTCAACACTTGTGTGTTGTGAAAACAGCACTAAGAAAACAATTCACAGTAAGTACCTATGTTTAGATGCATTTATTTGTAATTATTATGTACAAATACCAATCCTAACATGGTATGTGAGCGACGTTGTCACATATTCAAAACATATTTTTTGTCATAACTCTGTTATGTTACACCCTGTGTATGGTTATATTAGGATGCATTTTTGGAACCGTTATCATTCATGACATGGCGTCACGTTATTATTCTGTAAAAATAAACTACACTGAATTCCAATAACTCCGCAACTGGTCATACACATGTGTATTACGTATAATATGCACTGACGCAAAATTGTCGCATTATAGCTTGCTGGACTAGGAGCAAAAGCTGAACACTTTATAGGGCTTCCCCGCTCTTCTCCTCAACCCGCTCCGACAGCCCACAACAGGCCATTTAAAGTACCAATTTACGCTGATTAGTGAGCTGCAGTTCAGCCTGGTAGTTGCTCCTTTTCTCGGATTATTGTGCGTTTAAGCTCTATGTGTTGTAAAGGAAAACTGTTTCGAAATAATTATTAGGCAAGTCTAAGTAAGAATGGATATAGTTTACAGTTTAGTTCATATATAGAGTATTAAGTACTGTTATAAGGAAAAGTTTGATTTAAAAAATAATGACCGACCGTGCGCGATATTGTTATAGAAACTGCAGGTGTTAGTCGCGGGAAAGCGTATAAGCGTCAGTTTAATAAAGAAATTTATTCAAGAAACACTGGATTTGTGGATGCAACAAAAAAATGCACTATAACATGACAAACGCATCTTCAGAGTACCATGGAATTAACTCTCTTAGGAACTATTAATATTAGAGCACAGAATCAGCGAGTTGGCACTGACATTTTATCGCAAAAATATTTAACCCATAACGGATTACTTAATTTTTTTGTTGTTTTTTTTTATGGCAATTCAAACAATAGGTTGTTTCAAATATAAACCTATATAAAACGAAGAGATCATTAATATACACTGTAGCACAACCCCTTCTCTCCCCTAGCCGCCAGCACTGCCATCTCGCATTCGTGCTCGCCTTATGTATATTAAACCCCTCCGCCTGAATTCTGAATTCCCGGCAGTCTAACTTCGCTGGTTGGTAACCGCACATCGTCTAGGAGCGATTTCGCGCCATTTTATACTCTTCAGAGTACTAATCCAAGTTGCACCTGTGTTGGGTCTCTTGTGCGTGTATTTATGCACCTATTGTAGGTATATTAGTTTGTCTTAAAATCCTATCATTTTCACCAGTTATATTTCAAATAATAAAACTAGTGTAGTTTGAGGTGTAAGTTTTCTTCCTGACCTAGCCTGATAAACCTTATAAGTACCCCTACATAAATTGGCTGCCCACGTGAGGTTTTATTTTCGTTAACAAAGACTCTGTTCGAGAGTTTAACGTTATAGTGCTTTGCGCGAACGTGACGAAATACCGCGAATGACAATATACATATTCGAACATTTAATTTAAGTATAAAATTTAATAAATTGTATTTTATTTTACATACCTCAGTATTGTTACTTTTTTATGGATAAAATTTACGTTTTCTAACATTCAATCGTCATTTACTCCAAAACTTTCCTATGTAAGAGGGCAATATTTTAGTACTGTCTGATAGAGAATTAAACGATCTGTTAGAATCAAGGAAAAAAATATGGTGTTGCCATTTAAAAAAAAAATCGATGAGGTCATTACTCGAAAACAAATGACATTTGAAAATCGCATTTTACGCTAAAATATGTATTTTTTAAATTAAAAATCGACCTGTTCGAGGATTTTTCCCAAAAAATAATTGTTTCGTTTTTATTGAATTTATTCCATACTTTTGGCGCATACTGTATAGTGACTGGTTTGAGAACTGAACTATGAATGATACATGAAAGCTGTTTCACAAGCGTGCATTTATTTGTACAGATGTAACAAAAAAAAAGAGAAAAATCAAAAACGTCTGGACTAATGTAAGGACATAACCGATTTTCACAAACTGTGCATGGTTAATTCTCACGAACTGTTTTCGTGCTTGTTTCGACTATAAATATTGCTAGAATCACATAAAATGTGCTCAGATTTATGAACTTTTAACGAACTATTTTGGAACATAGAAACAAAAACCTTTTGTGCTGTTCTATAAACTGTTAAGAGGCATTGTATTTTTATGAACAATTATAATCTCAGAAGTAAACCTAGTGATAAACACTCGGTTAAACAGGTTGCAAATTCGGAAAAAGTACCGGCTGTGACCATGGCGAATCCTGTGTTTATTAGTGGTATGACTCAAGCTTTTGTACATGTTCAAACTTCTATGAGTAATCCTTCACCCATTCAAAGTGAAAAAAGAAGCCGAAGAATATGGTTGAGAAGGTGTTCAAAGAAACACATGATTTTCCTTTGGCTGGTCACTATGGTGTAGATCGCACCTTGCAGAAGATCGTTCCTCGTTTCTATTGGACAGGCATGCGAGACGTTGCCTCTTATATAGCGAAATGCATCGATTGTCAAAGATACAAAGCTACGAACATGAAGCCGCCAGGGTTACTACAGACCCCCATTCAGGCTCAACGGTTTGAGGTACTTGCAATTGAATTTTTTGGCCCGCTACCAGAAACCCTTACTGGAGACAAATGGATACTGATCATTGAAGATACTTCTACCAGATGGACATAAATGTTTGCCTTAAGAGAAGCTACAGCTGAAACATGTGTCCGTTGCCTTATAGATTATTCTGCGCTTTGGAACCTCCAGGAAAGTTATCAGTGACAATGGGGTACAATTTGTTAGCGAGGTTATGCAACATGTCGCCCAAGCCCTTGGATTTAGCCAAAGTTTGATTCCTGCATCTCATCCGGCTGACAATCCAATCGAACACCGAAATCGAGACCAAAAAACTCAGCTTGCCATTCTTATCGGTGGTGATCATACCAGTTGGAAGGGGAAGATCCCCTCTGTCCGTTTTTCCATGAATACAACCGTAAATCAAGCTACAGGTTATACTCTAGCCTACTTGACGTTTGGTCGAGAATTACGTACACCAGATGACGTCCGCATAGATTTCCGAGCTGTCATTGAAAACGACAACTTCGTACCACATATTACTCCTTACTTGCGTACTCTACCCTAAGTGAAGCCCGTGAAACTAGTGAACGTCAGCTAGATGTCAGGAAGAAATACGCGGACAGTAAAAGGCGAGATATAAATTTTCAAGTAACAGACCTGGTATTAGTAAATACTCATGTCCTAAGCCGAGCTAAAGATGGAATTACATCAAAGTTTTCTCCTCATAGAGATGGCCCGTATTTTATATCCAGGATTGTAAGCTCTACATCCTATGAGATAGTAAGTCCCGAGAGCCCGACGATAACCTTGGGTACTTATCACGTTTCCGCTTTAACCAAGTACGTGCCACCATCGACCGCAATGCCGCCTCTGGCTCCAGTTCATTCTATCCGCCGTCGAGAACGACCCAGATACACCCCTCCAGCTACTTCACATCCCACACAAACTGAAGAACATATATTTTTCCTTTTTTATTATTTAGTGGTTAAAGATAGATATTGTAAATCCATACATTAATAATTCACTCACCCTGTAGTTATACAGGGTGATACAGGTTTAATCTTGACAACTTCAGAAATCGATAGAACAGATTAAAATAATGTTTATTTGTGATATAAACTTATTTCCTAAAACGTATCGTTTCCGAGAGGGCGTTGAAGTAGGAATTTTTTCTCGTTTTTCTCTCATAACTTTTGAACCACTTATCCGATTTAAGTAAAATTCAGAACACAAACACTACTTATGATCTTACATAAGCTTCTTAAGTTTGAACTACCTACCCCTCTTAGAAGTGTATTTTGTATGCTACCCCCCTCTTACTTTATTTCAAAACTACAACAAAAAAAAATAATTTCAATAAAACATCTACACACCACTTTGACCTGATTAATTTCGAAACTTTTTCGTCTCTTGTTTTTTTTCGACGTTTGGTCTTGTTTCTGAGATATTCAAAGAAATTGGTGACAGTGTAGCGCACGAGCCACGTAAATTTCATTTAACGTTATAGCAACCCATGAAAACGAAACTCAGTGATTTGTGTAAACTGACGTTTGTGAAAATCATTGTCAAAAGTATTATTTAAAGAGCATTTTTAGTGCTAAGAAAAAATGCCAAAAACGTTTACAAATGCTGAACATGCCGATATACATTATGTTTATGGTTTCTGTGACGGAAATTTCAACGCGTAAGTTTGAGAGTACCGAACACGCTTCCCTAATAGAAGAATTCCAAATGCACAAGTTTTTGTAGATATACATCGTCGATATTCGGAAATGGTGTGCGCCGCTACAATGATCATAATCGTAATGTACCGCCAAGAAATAATCAGCGAATTCTTCATCTTTTTGATATCGATAGAACTTTAAGCACACGCCGAGTAGCTCGGCAACTCCATTTTTCTCAATCAAAAGTACTGAGAGCACTCAAACAAGATCATCGAAGGGCTTTCCATCTCCAACCAGTTCAAGGTTTGTTGCCAGGAGATGCTGAAAAACGTTTAAATTTTTGTAGATGGGTTTTAGATTCAACAGAAATTAATCCACAATTTCTGCATAAGGTTTTATGGACCGACAAATCTAATTTCACAAAAGCTGGAGTTGTGAATTACCACAACATTCACGTTTGGAGTAAAGTCAATCCTCAATGTGTCAGACAATCTTCATTTCAGCAACAGTTTAGTGTAAATGTGTGGATAGGTGTTTTAAGTAATAACCTCTGTGGACCGCATATTTTGCCTTCTCGTTCAAATGGGGATTTATTTCATGAGTTTCTGCAAAACTCTCCCCGACGTGCTTGACGATGTCCCCTTAAATTTACGCCAAGGGAACTGGATGCAGTTGGATGGTGCCCCTGCACATTACGGAAGGCAAGTACGGCAGTGGTTGGATGAGAATTATCCTCGTCGATGGATTGGACGGCAACCCAACAACCACCCAAATATGTGGATTCCTTGCGAAGAACCAGTGGCTTGGCCTCCGCGCTCGCCAGATCTGAATCCTCTGGATTATTTCGTTTGGGGCCATCTAACAGCAATTGTGTATGATATGCCAGTACATACTCGTGAGGAATTGATCCAATGGATAATACATGCTTGTGATGACATAAAACCAATCCTGTTCAAATACCAGCTGCAGTTAATACACTAGTTCGTCGATGCCAAAATTGTATTGAGGCTGGAGGCATGCACTTTGAACAATTATTGTAATTTTTTAGTAGTTGATAAGTTTGTTATAAATCTTGTAATAAGTAGTTGTTACTAAATTTAGGTTTGAGGTTATTGGCATTTTTCTTAACACTAAGAACACTAATACTTTTGACAATGATTTTCACAAACGTCAGTTTTCGCCGTCCGACAGTGTCCCCGGAAGCACCGCAGCCTATAGACTTATTGTGCATCTCTCGACGAGCACAAACATCCATGGTACTACAGTGGGATTCGAACCCACACCGAAATAGCCGATCCAGACTGGTTCCACGAGCAGTCGTCTCCCAGCCACCTCGGCTATCGCGGCGCCCAAAACGTCAGTTTACACAAATCACTGAGTTTTGTTTTCATGGGTTGCTATAACGTTAAATGAAATTTACGCGGCTGGTGCGCTTCACTGTCACCAATTTCTTTGAATATCTGAGAAACAAGACCAAACGTCGAAAAAAAAACAAGAGACGAAAAAGTTTCGAAATTAATCAGGTCAAAGTGGTGTGTAGATGTTTTATTGAAATTATTTTTTTTTTGTAGTTTTGAAATAAAGTAAGAGGGGGGCATACAAAATACACTTCTAAGAGGGGTAGGTAGTTCAAACAAGAAGCTTATGTAAGATCATAAGGAGTGTTTGTATTCCGAATTTCACTTAAATCGGATAAGTGGTTCAATAGTTATGAGGGAAAAATGAGAACAAAATTCCTACTTCAACGCCCTCTATCTCGGAAACAATGCGTTTTAGGAAATAAGTGAACATTATATTAACCTGTTCTATCGATTCCTGAAGTTATCAAGATTAAACCTGAATCACTGTATATACACATGTACTGAATACATCCAGCTGGAAGCAGGCCTTAAAGTACATATTGATATAAATAACAAGTGTACATAAAAACATCATAAATATACATAGAGAATAAAATAACAATTAAACAACTTAATTAGAAATCATATATTTCAGACACTTTATTGAAGTTTCTGCGCATCGTTTTCACTGGCGAATTTAGGTTATGTATAGAATTAGGAACAGAAAAATAAAAAGTTTAAGGTTTCTAGTTACTTGTCTCGGTATGCTTAAACATATTTGCTCTAATAATATAGGCGCATCAGATAAATTATGCAAGATCTTATAAAGAAATACCATGCTTAGTATCTCACGTCTTTTACGGAGTAAAGTCAAATTGAATTCAGCCAATAAAATATCGTAACTAAAATTTTGTTCTGGATAAAAGCGATATTTTTTTATAAAATAAGTATTTCAAGATTTTTTTAAATATATTAAGCGTGATAAGGGTTCCAAATTACATTACAGTACTCAAGCTTACTTCTACGTGTACAAATTGTTTTTATTGATGCAAAATCTTTGCTGTTTCTTGTTAGAAAATCTAAAATTTTAAATGCATTCTGTTTAGTTTTTTTCTAAATGCTTATATTAAGTTAATTTAGCATCAAAAACAATTATTTTAATTAAAAGTAAAAAAATAAACATTAGATTTGCTGATATTCAAAGATAAGATAGCAAAACATTGCATACATCCGAAATAAATAACAAGATTTGACACTTGCGGGATACCAGAACTAGCAATAAACTCAAATGATTTGGTACCTTCAATTTCAAAAAATAGTTTCTTTTGAATAAATAAGAATTGAGAAAATTTATTGTGCAGTCAGAAATTCCAAATGCAGATGTTTTTCCAGGAGTTTAATATGCGAAACGCGATCGAAAGCTTTACTGAAATCGGTGTATACAACATGGACTTTGTTCTTTTTATCAATTCCATTAGAGACAAATTCAGTAAAAATACAAAGGTTACTTTCCGTGCTACGTTTTTTAATAAAACGATGTTGATGTATTTCTTTAGTTTTACCAGTAGTTTTTTCTGTTATTTTTTACTTATCTGCTTTTTTCAGTGTGAGATTTTTTGGTTAGGCAAACTTAGTTTCAAAAATAACCCTTAACTGTTCCGTTTGGCGCAAGGGCTTATTTAATTAATCTTTATTATTTTTTCAGAAGTGTGGCAAAAACCCAATAAAACTAAAGAAAAACTAAAATTATGCCACAAATAAATAGTTTCAGACAATGTTGATGTATCATATTCTTAACATGAGCATAAATTATATCTCCTAGTATTATTTCGAATAGCTTTGAGAATATTGAAATAAACGCAATAGGTCTGTAAATGACTATTTCTGATACTGAGCAACTTTTAAACATTGGGTAAATCCTTGAAGTTTCCCAAATTCTTGAAAACACCCGTTACAAGAATGAAATTAAATATAAAGGAATTAAAAAGGACTGTATACAATCTTCAATAACAATTAGAGGAATAGTGTCAAGTCCACAAGATAATTTATTTTTCAATTGTTTCTAGAATTTTGGGTGATGTAAATAACTGCTTATATTTTTATCTTTATCCATAAATTTACTGTTAATATGCTGTCATCATATAAAAATACACTTTTAAAATGAGTTGCAAATGAATTGGCAATATCACCTGAAAATAAAAATCTTTCGTTATTATAAAATATACCAAGATTACGAGATTTATTCTTTTCAGAAATCACAAACGACCAAAATTTTTTGGTATTATTCTTAAGATCCATTTCAGATTTTTCTAAAAAAAAATTTAAGCATTATCATTAGCATTACTTTCCTAAGAGTACGTTTACATCTGACACTTATGTGTCCGAATATATGTGTATCAGATATATGTCACCAGTGACTATTCAATGTATTCTCGTTATTTCTAGTGTAAGGAAGCTTCAAATATAGCATGATGTGCTTATGTATGTGTGAACTTAAACTAGTTCAAATTGTTTACGATATAAAACTCGTAATTAAACCTATTTTTTAAATTAATATAATTTCTTAATATGTATACTACTATAACGAATTCTATAAAATATTGAGACTGACAGCCCTGTCCAAGAAAATTACCTAACATTGTATTCTATTTGTATGTACAGTTACGTATTTACCATTATTTTTAAAAGTACAATTAGGGTTGTCTACTGTGAAAGGACCGTCATACCAAAAGTCAAATATTACCGTTTTCATTTTGGACTGTGATAAGATATCTTTTTACCTCCATTTTAGAGCAATAAGTCAAATTGAAATTTGTGTTCTATTTTAACTTTTTCAAGAGACTCTCGCTCTTTCATGTGCTACCTGTAGGCTATACAACAAATTTTTTTCTTTCCTTCCTGCTTATAGGCCTCTGTGTTGTAGACAGAATCAACTCTTCTCGTTAGATTTTCGGAAAGATCCGCGTGATTTGCTAAAACGAGTTCGAATGAAGTGTAATTATGGTAAGTAAGTACCAGGAGTTGTGTTGTAGCAGAAGGCATAGTATCGCGTCCAAGTATCCCAATTAGTTTGTGTTTGATTTATATACATACGTTTAGAACACGATGATTCCGTTCACACCCCCTAATGTTTGACTGTGGTAAACGGTAGACAGTTTATGTTGCATATTTAACAACTTGGATAGGTTTCAAAATATTTGATTACACAGATCCGCAAAAAAAAAGTGGTGCGTGCTGAGGGTCCCATTATATTTTTTCCCGCTGAACACGAATCTGAAGTCAAAATGGGGGGTCGCACAGCAAATTTTAGAGAAAACCCATAAAAACGATAAAAATCACATCAAAAGTTTACACAGGTTCACAAAAAAAAAGTCATGTGTGCTGGGAGTTAGACTATATTTTTCTTTTGTATTTTTCCCGCTGAACACGAAACTGAAGTTAAAATTGAGGGTTACACAGCAAATATTTGAGAAAACCTAAAAAATCGATAAAAATCACTTTCTCGTAATTTATTCTGTATGATACTCTCTAAAACTGAAACAATGAGAAATGCTGTGAATTAGTGAATATTTACTATTTTACAGCTATAAGTATACCAAGGTAGCTGTAAAATAGTAAATATTCACTAATTAAGCTTTAAGTTTTCCCAAATATTTGCTGTGTAACCCCCAATTTTAACTTCAGATACGTGTTCAGCGGGAAAAAATACAAAAGAGAAATACAGTCTAACTCCCAGCACACATGACTTTTTTTGTGGACCTGTGTAAACTTTTGATGTGATTTTTATCGTTTGTATGGGTTTTCTCTAAAATGTGCTGTGGGACCCCCCATTTTGACTTCAGATTCGTGCTCAGCGGGAAAACATACATGGACCTGTGTTATTATATTTTGAACCCATGTGAGATCCGACTTCCTGCATAATACCGTATATTACACAGTATACTAATCAATCAGTACCGAATTTTAGACAATTTATGAATGAAATACGTCTGGCAGTTTTTAAATACTCTAGAAAAAGTCGCCAAGAAAATGGCGGATCCCACAGAACATACGAACAAGTGACACGGCCCCATGGATTTAGGCAATTTTCAAATACCACCACTCTAGAAAAAATAGCTAACAATATGGCGTAAACATAACCAGTTGTTTCGTAGTTTTAATACTTTTGCATTAATAATTCTTAATTAACTGTTGTAATCGAGTGTTGTTTCATGTAAATTGAGGTTTTGGTCACATTTTTTCTTAATTTAGGTTTCTAGCAGATGTAATTTGAATTTCATTATAAAACCGGTATGAATTTTATAAAATTATTTAAAAAAATTGCGTAAACATGGAAACTAGGTCGACTAGTAGTGTAGTTTTATTTTATATTTTAATTCAGTAAAATCGGGGGAGCGTGGTGGCAATTGAATATCTTCAAATTCATCAATTTGGAAACATTAAACTTAAATATTGTCTAACATTTAATCCACAATGCGGCGGAGCACCATAAAGTTGCATCCACATATTTTGACAAAGAGTAAGTGGCAAATTGTGGAGCAAATTGAAAAAATCATTTTGCAGAAAGTTTAGCGATGTCGCGGCATTTAAACTTGTTGGTAGATTATATGTGCAGCAATGTGTTTCTTAAATCCCTATTTTTTCCTTAATAAACGAATTTACATTGATAAAAAAACATTTATTTGTGTAAAAATGGCTGTATAAAATAAGTCCGAACACTTTAGAGCAAGTGAGGACATTATAAATTATTCCTTTGAATTTAAAAATGTTATTTAGTGCAACACCCATTTCGTTGCGACTATCTCTAACATTGCATGTTCAAAAATCAAATTTATCTCGAAAATGAAGAATTTTACGGAAAATTATCAAGAGTAATAAAATATTATAAATAAAATTCTACATTATGATGTTATAAAAATCGTCCATAGGCGTAAATTATAGCGAAAAAATTATTTGAAAAGTGGTTTCTACGTTTCTACGCCAGGTGCTATAATTTGATATATAGTGATTTCCCGGGTTGTTATGAACTCGTGACCTCGGTGACTGGTCATTGCCAGTAACAAAATTAAAGTGCACATCCATAGCTTTAGCTGGGATTCTTTGACCTGCCCTTGTTGTTGGTAAGCATGGAAACAAGGAATACGACCAGTTACAGAGAGGGCTATGGAACGTCTCCGAAGACCACCATTATCTGAGAAACGGTTCTGACCGTAGTAGTCGTAATACCAACAACCGAAATTAGCGGGCCTGCCTCCACAGAGCCTAGTCCTAGTTGTACACCCTGTACAAGAAAACGAGAGATAAAAGCGTTTGTAAGGCACATATTATTTAGATATTCTAACCCCACATTGTAACAATTATTTTCACATACTTATAAATAAAAGTGAACAATCTTATATGCAGAACTAAGTAGCCTCCACAGAGCTTAGTCCGAGAACCAGGAAAATCATCATATATCAAATAACTATTTGAAAAGTTTAACTTTAATACACTGTATCTTTTAAGGAAGGCATTTTTGTATATAGTTAAGTAGGGTTAAATCATAATATTTTGCCACAAAAAAATATACAGTTAACGGGATGACCTGTTTTTTTACACGAAAGTATGCAAGATACAAAAAAAAATGTAAATTACATTCAGGGTGTACCGAATTTAATTTCATATAAAATGGATTTAAATATTCTTCTTAAGGAAGTTATAGCCACTTAACCAATATGATAACATTTTTCTAAATAACTTCGAAATCAATTGAGATATGAAATTTATGAAATTTGGTAACTGGCTAAACTATGTATTTATTGCAAATACCATAAAAGTAGTGAATATCTTCTAGCTGTAGATTGGTCAAATGTTGCATTTTCGGCTGATAACAATTTGCAAAAAGGTCAATAACTGAACTGTCAATGTAAATGATGCCAAACGCATTTTTATTTTTTACAACCTGCTAAGACATATCTAGAATTTCGATTATTTTCAAACGAATTTTACTGAAAAATGGAGCATTCTATCAATATGCACCAATAGTACCATTATTTAATAAAAAATTCTGAATTTTAATATTTCAAATTTTTCCCTCCAGGCCGGAACGTATGTGATAAATAAATTTGTAAATTTTGTTTATAGTGGCGGACTGAGCACCTAAGAGTTAAATCAGCTACCAAATTTCATAAATTTATCTCAACTGGTTTCGGAGTTAGAGTGGCCTCTTTTAGTGGATATAAGTTCTTTAGGAAGAATTTGGACCACGTTTATAAGAAAATGTAATATTTTTCGACACAGAACACCCTGAAGAAATGTTGTCCCCTGATTTCGGGACACCCTGTATACACTCACATAAATACATACAATATATATAGTGACGTTAAATAAATAAAAGTATAATGGATGACAATTGGAATATACGTATAAAATATAATATAATATAATTAGTAAAAACAAGAACAGACCAGAAACAATTAACATAAGTTTACGAAATATTTGTATTTAAAAATTCATTTATGCTATAAAAACTGCTTAATAAAAATCGTTTTACCTTGCGTTTTAGAAACAATCGATACAATTTAAGGTCTTTAGCACCGATACGAAACTGGCCATAGGAACGTCTCTTAGGTTTAAGTCGCCCAATATGTTCCACCTTACTAACTAGCTTTGTTCTAGATATTTTATCACTGATTATGTTACCGTTACCTCTTTCCAAAATTTCGCCAATCCAGTCTTTGTAAACTTGTGAAATGTATTCAAATTCTTTTATTTGATCTATTCTGTATACTTCTTCTTCAGGATTAGGCAGAAGTATAGCAAATTCTCCTGAGAATACATGAAGATGTAACGACATCGATATACCTCGATTGATTCCACATTGCAATATTCGTATATAACCTCCTGAAAGACAAGGTAACAAATGTCTATAATACAGTTCTACTGCCCAGAAACTCCAAAAACGTATGTATATGCTTTATGTTTCACTACATATCTAACAAATTAAATATTGTAAATCCGTAAACCTTCACACCAATATCTATATATAATTTCACAATAAAACACTTATCATATTTTTATGCAAGGAGCAGCGTAAATTGCTTTAACAATAAAGAATACCGAATATTGACGATCGCAACATAGACAAAGTTATTTTTAGTTTGTTCGTGTTGCCAAAATATATATCGTAGCAAGTTATAAATGTACATTATACTAGTAGGAAGTTTATGTATGTGTACAAGGCGGGCCATTTTAATCAGTACAGTCGAATATCTCGAGTTTCGTGAGTGTTACGAAAAAATGACTCAGACAAAAGTTGCTCAAAAAACTGGGGGCCAACTAGCTGTGCATTCAGATCTGACTTTGACATTGATTTTGAAGGTCATTTGAAGGTCAAAATCAAATTTTTAAATAGAAACCCATATTTTTGAAACCGGATTCGAAAAAAGCAAGAATTCTTACGTCTGAAGCCACTTTAAAAAAAGGTTTGCTTGTTACTTTTAGATCGTTAAGATAACCGCATATCCTGAGCGTAACCTTCCTTACAACTACATACCTTAATTCGAAACAATAATTAGACTCACCTCTTCAAACCGAAATTATTCAGTCAATTCTGCAACCTGAATTTTCCAATTGGGCTTTGAACGTGATCCAGAATGATGTTATCTAGTTAACTACCTGGCTTAGATTATGGGAAGTTAGCCTAAATGCGATTTCAAGTTACGTAGCTACAGAATTGACTGCAGCCTTCCCGGTATTTCACCTTGTAATTACGATCTAAAAGTTTCAAAAATATGGGTTTCTATTTAAAAATTTGATTTTGACCTTCAAATGACCATCAAAATCAATGTCAAAGTCAGATCTGAATGCACAGCTAGTTGGCCCTCAGTTTTTTGAGCAACTTTTGTCTGAGTAATTTTTTTGTAACACTCACGAAACTCGAGATATTTGATTGTACTGATTAAAATGGCCCACCTTGTATGAATAAAAGTTTTAAAGATACAATATTCAAGTAAAATAATAAAAAGTCCATTACATTATATGATGTAATTAATGTAAAACATTTTTAAAAATTTGTATACTTTCAACAGAAAAATGACAATCATGATGATGACATCAGCTAAAAAAGAAATTTATATATTCAGTACAAAAAATAAATTGTTATCAATAATACGTATAAAAATGAACTACCATTCAACTAATCATTTGTCATTATTCTAAAGGAGTCGCTTAAGGGTAGGTTCCTGTGTTTATGTTTATTTTACGGTGTATATAATGCGAGGAGAATGTAAGAAGAGGAGAGGACGACCGAAGTCAAGACGGAAAACAGAGCTGGAGAAAGGAGAAAAACCTACAACAACTACAAATGAACAGATGGAAGAATAAAACAAGGGATAGAATCAAATGGAGAAGGATAGTCAACCAAGCTATTGACCTTCTAGGATGGCAGAGATAGATTATATACATATTATTTTTTAATAATAATATTATAGTGTTGTTAATTTTATTTTTGTTTTAGTGTGGTATATTGTTATTATGTTTTGTTTTTAATTTGTACTCTGTTTTCCCTAGCTAGCTCTATATTCCATCAAATAACTATGCATATAATATTTTAACTTACCTTTATCTTTCTTACAACTGCTCAAATATAAGCTTCAGTTATGCACTACCTTTGAGTGCAAATATTGAATGTAATATATATTTTTTAAATAAATAAATCAGTAGTCAAATTATATCTTATTTTCATTTGAAAACATTGGACGTCATAAATCTTGTACTTTTATGAGTATCACTTTTTATAAATTTATTTATCACCATATATAAGTATTACATTTTTTATCTATTAATTAAATTGAAATTTTATCTTTAATTATGAGCTTTGATTCTTCATATCTCATTTGGCGGTTCTTGCAACAATAAGGGCAATTTGTGAATTAAGTGAAATAAAATTCAAAGAAATCCGAACAAGAAAAATATGTATTGCACAAATATTTAATTAAACAATATGCTCATTTATAAACTTTTTAAACTGTGTCAAATATCTTTTCTTAATTGCCTAATTTTAAGGAGGTTAACCTTTTCAAAACTAACTTAACATTAATTGAACAAATTATGTGCATGGCACGTCTTTTGCATAAAAATCTTAACTAGAAATTGTCTTTTTCTTTGCTAAGAAGATTTGCCTAGCCGAATATCTCTCTGAGTGTCTTTTATACCAATATGTTATCGCCTTTATTAAATTATTTATTATCACATATAGCCTCTTTTCAATAGAATAATTACTCAGTTTCCTGTTCCTTAGGCAATTTTACTTCCATTCGCCATGTATTCCGAATAGTGTTGGGCGATACGTATCGATATTTTAGAGTATCGATCTTTTAGGGTTCGATACGCGATATTTTGTATCGATATTTGAAGTACCGATATAATAGTGGATCGATTCCCCACAGCTTAGTATCGATAGCAGGATCGAATATAAGCTTCGAAATTGCATTCTGACAAAAATGTGCTAACGTTTGCATCGGGTAAACGCGGCTATTTAGTACGGCTGCCATCTTGTGTCGAAAAGACTAAGTAATTTCGCAGGTCGTGGTACTCGTGGGTCTGTAATTTGTTCTGTGGGTGCAATACCAATTCTGTTTCGGTTTCATTGTTTTCTCTACTGAAGTCTATGGCAGAGAACACTAAGTTTGTTCTTTGTCTATATTCACTGAAATGTACTATATAAAATTACAATTCAGTGTCTATATTTCTGTTACAATTACAAACATTACAAAATTAGTTACAATTAGGATTAGGTACTGTTAGGTACGTGTGACTCATAAGAAGTTGAGAAGTTTAAAATTCTAAAAGAAATAGATTTTATTGAATATGAAATATGCCTCGTTCAAAAAGTACTTTATGGAATTTTTATATTAAGACTGCTGCAGGAGGAAAATGTAAATTATGTCAAAGAGATGTAAAAACATCGGGAAACACAACCAATTTAAGAAAGCACATTAATAGACGGCATGCAAGTGTTTTCTTAAATAAACCAGATTCTGATTCTGGTAGTCAGGTATGTATATTTCTAATCTTCAATTATTTTACCTAGTTTTGTTGAATTTAATTCACAACAATTATTACAGGCAGAAGGAATGCCCATATCTAAGGCAACATCAACTTTGTCAGTGGAATCCAGTGAGAAAGACCTTGAACTGTTCGAAACTAGGAGCAACGATTCTGATTCTGATGAAATGTCAGTGGGATCTGAGACAAATATAGTGCATTCACCTCTGCAACCATCTCCTATGACATCTATTAATACTTCTCAATCTGAATCTGAGTTTGGAGTGAATAATGTTAGCTTCTCTCAACCTTTGATTACACAGGCCTTTTCCAGAGTGAAATCATATAAAGGTACACTTTTTTTGCTTAAATAATACCTACTAATACTATACGTAATTTTTTGTTTAGGAGGGACAAAAGCATTTGAAATTACCAATGCCATTGTCTTTATGATTGTTAAAGATAATTTACCTCTAAATACATCTGAACATGAAGGCTTTAAGTATTTAATGAAGATAATAGCTCCACTATATTCACCTCCCGTTCACAAGACAATTGCTAATATTATAGATCAAAAATATCAAGTTCTGAGCAATATATTCAAAGAAAATTTGTCAGATGTACAACACATTACACTGACAATGGATATTTGGACAGAGACAATGCAAACTGTTAGTTTTTTGGGTATTACAGCTCACTATTTATTAAATGGTAAACTTAATACTGTGGCAATTTGTACAGAGGAGTTGGAGGAAAGACACACGTCTGAATATTTATGTTGTCGTATTACTGAAATTTGTAACGAGTGGAACATACCACACACTAAAATTACTGCAGTAGTTACCGACAACGGAAAAAATATTGTCAAAGCCATTCAAGATACATTTGGAAAAAACAAACACCTACCGTGTTTTGCACATACTCTAGATTTAGTTGCGTCAAATATAATAAACGAGGTAGAACAAGTGAAACAAATCATCGATAAAGTAAAGACTATTGTACGCTATTTTAAACAAAGTGTTAACTTAGCAGACGAGTTGAGACACGAGCAGGCGAAATCTGATGTAGCGGGCATTTATCGATTAATTCAATCTGCACCCACACGTTGGAACTCGGAATTTTATATGTTGCAAAGATTTGTTAAACTGTCGGGGGTTATTGCGCCCATTTTGATTAAACATCCAAATTCACCAGTAATGATTGATGCTACTGAGTTACAAATTATTAAAGAAGTTATAGAAATTTTAGGCCCCATTGAAGTGGTATCAAAAGAAATTTCAGGAGATCATTATTTAACTTGCAGTAAAATTATTCCAATCGTTAATTGTCTTCGAGTTAAACTCCAAACGTTGTCACCTTCCTCAGATCAAGCTAATATGCTTAAAGAACTCACATTGAAAAGTATAGAAATACGGTTTGGCGCAGTTGAACAGGTGCATTTATTAGCTTCTGCAACCATTCTTGATCCAAGATTTAAGAAGATTCATTTTAATAATGCATTTGCATGCTCAAATTCAATATACACAATTGACAAAGAATGCAAATCAAAAATTAATACCATCAGTGAGCTGGCAAATCCTTCAACATCAAATTCTAATACGGCATTATCTTCTCCTACAAGTACACGTGGACTTTGGTCATTTCATGAAGTCTTAGTTCAACAGTCAGACCAAAGAACAAACCCTGGTGATTCAGAACTTTATTGCAGCTTCAAAAATTACCTTAATTTGCCATTAGTTTCTTTAACAACTGATGCAATAGGGTACTGGAATAGCAATTTACTAGATGATAAAATATTGACAGAAACTGCTTTGAAATATTTATCCATTGTAGGCAGCTCCGTGCCATGCGAGAGACTATTTTCCCAAGCGGGAAATATTATCTCTCCTAAAAGAAATAATTTAAATGGAAAGACACTTTCTAAACTCTTATTTCTAAAGTCGTTAGAATTGAAAAACTGGCACATGTAATACATTTTTTTTTGTATAGTTGAGCGTTGTTTTGTAGCATAAATATAAAATAAATTTTATGTTTATAATATATATAAAATATACATATATTTATATTTATTTTCTTCATTGTTTGTTTTTGGATAGTTTATTTTTTGTTTACAATAATAATATTGTTAATTTTTTTTTCATTTCTTAATACTATTCCCTATGTATGTTTTGAGAATAATGAAACTATATATAACTAAATTATGGAAAACAGTCATTATTTATATTAGCCAATCATAATTAAAAAATTTAACATTTAATTAATTTTTTTTGCAGAATTACCTATAACCTTTATGTATCCATTACTAGGTTGAAGTTGTATCGCCTATTTATTTTAACAACACTGTGACGTCATTAAATGTACATAGAGACGTTATATAGCAACCATTTCGTGACGTCACTTGTGGCGTCCAGCATAAGTAATTTTTGCTGCTACCTACTGTAATTTGTTGTACAGAAAAAATAAATATAGATTATCGATACACCTGGGGATCGATACTTTCGGAGCGATACGATACACGTATCGATAATTTTTAAAGCGATACAGATCGATACACGGTATCGATACTTTTCGTGATATCGCCCAACACTAATTCCGAATTGACTGCTTAGCTTCGCGTTTCCCTCGCTTTAAATTCTGCGTTGAGTCATATTTCTCTAGGCAGTAGGCACTATCAAAATGCAGAACTGTTGTTTCTTCCCGTGTCGTGTGTGAGAAGTTTGGACGCCTTTTCTGGATTTTTCTTTATACTGGAGCCTCCTACAGACCCCAATCTTCAAAATCGATGTTCGCTTTTCAAACTTATGGCGGCGTCTCCCGTTTCTTGGCGTGGCTTCCAAACGTATCTATCTATCCCTCGTTGTCAAGGTAATTTCATATGTGTACTGTTTTTACGTTATTTTTGTGGAATATTTTCCAGTTCATACTTTATTTTACTTTTTCATTTTAAAGAACGTTTATGGTTCACTAATTTTTCTAAATTACTCACTTCCTTATTTACTAACCTAAACTTAACCTACTACTACTACATCATTTATAGTACTCATATTTTTAAAAAGTTTATTTATTTATAATAATTATTTGTTCTTAGTCCTGCATTTGATTTCATTTCCGTTATTTAATTCACAAATAATATTTATTTTATAAATACAGTGTGTCTCATCTTAAATGTCCGTTTTTGATATAATTTAACTAATTGAGTAGTAGAGAACTTGTCTGGCTTTCTGTGTTTATCACAAGATATACAGAGTGATTCAGTCATATGTCATTAATTTCAAGAGACGATAGGGAAAAATGAGTATAATACGAACATGCGATTTAAAAAAATTTTGCATATATACGCCGGAAATAATATTTTCAAATCATTATTTAAACTTATAATGTAATTAATACCATAAATTATTTTTAAAAGTATGCAATTATCATATTAAGTTTCAACATAAAAAATATTTAATATTGAAACTACAAAACTCCAACGGATCAAAATAAAAAATCACATTTCATTACATAAACAGTAAAATAAAATCCAATACTCACTAGGTTAAGTTATTATGAAAGGCTGAAACGTTTTTTGTATTTAAGGGACAACGCTAGATGCAAGTCACCTCGTTCCGCTAAGGGCATTGCAACCATCTGACTTCCCTTACATCTTCTGTCTTTGCCTGCCTCGTATTTCATCGCCCTAAGATCCCATTTATTTTGTTCCCTTTACGTTTTAAACCTTAGTTTACTCATCTCAAAAAATATGATTTAGACCATCCAAGAAACTAGATTT
The DNA here is from genome assembly GCA_025584915.1 of Monochamus saltuarius. Lineage (NCBI taxonomy): Eukaryota > Metazoa > Arthropoda > Insecta > Coleoptera > Cerambycidae > Monochamus > Monochamus saltuarius. The sequence continues at coordinate 37,708,049 of CM046723.1, forward strand.
TTTTCTAAGAAAACTGGTGCAAACCGCATCAAAATCGGATCATTATTACTGGAGTTATTTTGAAACCAGTTTTAAGATACCGTAAGAAGCATCTTAAATACAGACAATAATAAAAAACTCTCGTGCTGTCATCAAACCTATTACGTTTTAAACTCTGGTTTACTCGTGTCAAACAATATGATAGGACATCCAAAAAACTAGATTTTTTCTAAGAAAACTGCATTAAAATCGGATCATTATTACTGGGAGTTCTTCTGCAACTAGTGTTAAGATACCTAAAGAGGCCTCTTAAATACAGACAGTAATAAAAAATCCTCGTACTGTCAACAAAAAACAGTCCGAGACATACCTATTCAGTGATCAACAATCCCGCAATCCGAATCTTGACCTACCTTAAGTCAATAATCTTGCTTTTAATGTCTACTCAATGACAAGCGCTGCAGAGTTAAAGAACCGCTAAATAATAACAGAAACAAACAATAATTAAATTTGCATTTTTATAAACACCAGGTGTAATCAATAGGAAATTATAAGAATTTTATAATAAATGACAACCGCAGTAATCAGCACCGATATGAGATAGGCTGTAATCAGCACACTCGGCACAGCTAAAAAGTTGGTAGTTTATAATCCTGTTTAATATTCGTACGCGTCATCAAAAAATTTGTAACGTACCAGGAGCGTCCTGTTACCGATTGTTATAGGGTGATCTATTTATCTTTTTAAAGGTCGAGTATTTTTTTTTTATTTTCTGTCTTTATTAGGTCTTCCGTGTTTAAAACTAATGACATTATGACTGAATTAACCTGTATACAGTGTGTCCACGGATGGATTTGACAAGAGGGGAAAGTCTTTTGTTTTTAGCTTTATCGAAAAATGTCACTCTTTATAAAAAGTTCTGCTTTTCAAAAAAATGAGACTATCATAGAAACGTCTTAGATCAGATATACAGGGTGCTCATAAATTAAAAAAAACATGAAAATACTCAAGAGAGAAATACCATTATTTATTATTTTACACAACATTTTTATAAAACAAATCTGTTTATAACCCGAAATAGAGTCCTAATACAAATTTTAAAATCAAAATTTCAATTTTGACTTTTTCTCTACACACTAATAATTTGTTATTTCTTCTTTTATGCGCTCTTTTAATATGATGTGGCAGATCATTTGAATAAACCTTTTGTTTTAGGAAAAAAGTCAAGGGGCCTAAGGTCAGGTGGTCTAGCAGGATAATGGGCCAAATCTTCCAATCCACCTTTCACCATTGTCTGAGCAAAGCTCTAAAATGAGCAGGACAGCAGTCCTGTTGCCCAAAACAGGTTATTACGTACTTCTGGCTCTCAAGTATTTAAAAATAGTAAACCAAATGTTTCCAAAATGTTTTGGCAACAGGACGGCTGTCCTGCTCACAGGAAGATTTGGCCCAATCCTAACCTTACACCTCTTGCCTTTTTTCTCCAAGGTGCCCTAAAACAAAACATTTATTCAAATGGTTTGCTACATGATACGGAAGTATTAAAGGAGCACATACGCCAAGGAATACATGAACTGAATGAGCCGCTAACTATTCGAACTAGAGATGGGTTGTTATTTGCATATCTGTTATTCTATAACTGTTATCTGTTCAACAACGACAACGACTGTTATTTGTCTGCCAAAATAACAGGTATCAGTTGTCACAGTCCCACTGGGAGGCAGCTGCGCAGAGCATGTGAGTACGGGCCGCCAGCTAACGCGAAGCCGTCTTTTGGAATATTCGTCGCGGTAGAGTAGCGAACAACCGCTCGCAGTCTTTAGAGTTTTCAATAACGGCGATAATCGAAAACAGTTCCAGTTCACAACAACAGCGTTTGCAAAATAACGTAACGGTCTAACAGTGGATTGAAGACGACGGTGAATTATAGATCGCAGTTTTTAGGGTTCTCAGCAGCGACGATCACCGATAACAGTTTCAGTTCATCGCAACACAGTGTTTGGAAAATAACGTGGATACGTTATAATAGCGTAGACTCATTCATTTATAATTTTCAATATTTTCAAAAATAGTTATCAATGTATGTTAATACCGGCAGAAAAATTAGTTTCATTTTATTACAGTGTATTTGATTTTTATTTTGATAAAACAATGAAATAAGAGAATTAGATGTATGATATATTAAATTTAAGGCTGGATTAGGTTTCTAAATTGTATTTATTTAAAAATACAAAATTTAAAAAACAGAACAGCCAGATAAAAATAAATGTTCGTTACTATTAAAAAAATAGTTTAAATAAAAATAACTGCATAAATATTTAGAAAACATACGAGTAACAAAGTGCTAATATTTTAAATAAAAAATCATGCAATCAACAATTCTCTTCAGTTTTATGGGCCGTGATTAACGGGTACGGTGTATCCTGTAATCAGTCGATACCATTCATAGAAACATTTTGAATTTTGAAAGTCGATAACAGTTATCTGTTATTTTGAACTATTATTTAAAAACAACGATAACAGTTGCGACTGTTATTTGAAAATAACGATTTTGCCCATCACTAATTCGAACAATTTATTAAGTCAGCGGAAAAATGTGTTGAGGTGGGAGGTAGAGGTAGAGTAAATGTTAAAATTAAAATTTTGATTTGAAAATTTGTATTGGGACTCTATTTGAAGTTACAAACAGATTTGTTTCATAAAAATGTTGTATAAAATAATAAATAATGGTACTTTTCTCTTGAGTATTTTCTTGTTTTCTTAATTTATGAGCACCCTGTATATCTGATCTAAGAAGTTTCTATGAGAATTTCATTTTTTCGGGAAGCAGAACTTTTTATAAAGAGTGACATTTTTCCATAAAGTCAAAAACAAAAGAGTTTCTCCTCTTGTCAACTCCATCCGTGGACACACTGTATATACTGAAAAATTAGAAGATAAGAAAAGAAACAAGGAGACCGTCCAGAACCCAATACATTCTAACGCATTCGGTAGTTTGACATTAATATATGTTACTGTACTGTAGGTTGGTGTAATCTAAAATAAAATAATCACTTATGGGCTGATGAAAATCCACGTGGATTTTTTCAAGGTCATTTTCAACATCAATTTTCAGTAAACGTGTGGCTTGAAGTACTTAATGATTATTTAATTGGTTTATATTTCCTCCCATTACTATTAAATTGCGAATCTTATCATCACTTCCTACAGGAAGAGTTACCTGCTCTTCTAGCAGAAATTCCTCTTCTGCTGAGACAAAATTTATGGTTTATGCACGATGGTGCTCCAGCCCATTTTAGCATTAATGTACGTCGTCACTTAGATACAGTATATCCAAATCGTTGGATAGGTAGGGGAGGTACGAAACAATGGCCAGGTCGCTCTCCGAATTTAAATCTCTTAGATTTTTGCATTTTTTTTTTCAAGTCATTAGTTTACACCAAACCTGTCATCGAACTACAGCCAGCTGTGAGACAATAAGAAATACATTAGGACTATTTCAGCGAATACGGTGTCAATGAGGTAAAGAGTTGACTATTGTATCATTTGTGATTGAGATCATTTTCAACATCTGTTATAGGTTTGCGACTATTAGGTCCATTAGTGCGACGTCATCACCGCCATTTTGTTGTGGTAGGTCATAGGACGCGATCCAAACAAAGATCTATTCATTGTATGGTTTGTAAACAATTTGTGAATTTTGCTAAATATGCACTTTTTTAGAGAGTATCAAGACTATCAAGGTATGTACAATATAATATGTGAATTAACTAAAATAGTTAAATAGTCCTATAGTTCTTAATAATAAACGGTAAAGCGGTTTAAACATTTTAACCTAATGTCTTAATATTATTTGTAAGTAATAATTTATCTGTATGAAACGTAATAAATACTATTTTGTTTTGTAACTTGAAAGTACTTACTCTTTTTATCTTTTAGATGATGGCTAGCAAACATATAATACAGTGTTATGCAATAAACCAACTGTTTAAAGATCTGGACAGGCAGCTTAAACGTGAGGAAATCGCTTACAATGATGGTCATGTTTTACAGATGGTATTTTAAAACAAAAAATAAACGAGAAAAAGAATTATTTCTATCATTATAATGATGATGGAGAAATTGTTATTAAAGTGGAGCACATTTATTATCACCAAATACAAGGGCAGATATATTTGACAGGACGAGAGCAGTGCTATTTCTTTGTATGGACCCCTATAGAATATGAAATAATTGTAATTGAAAAAGATCCTCAATGGGAAAATAATATTGATGTGTTAAAAGATTTTTATTTATAAATTTTTACCATTTGTTACTAATAAATAAATAGGTATTGTATGTGAAATATTTTGTTTCATTTTTATTCTTATAAAACATATTTTTACACAATTTATTTTTTATAAATATATATAAATATATATATATATTGTATATAAACAAAATCAGAATACAACTACTTCTCGTTGACCTACGTTTGCCTTGGCAACTGTCAGTTTTTGTGAAAAAAATGGAAAAATTGAAAAGAAAACAAATATCATATTTAGACGTACAAATACCGATCTCTTGTAGTATACAGTGTTGTAGCAATATGTTCTTTAACGATTATTAGAGGCTATATAATTATGTGATCTAAAAAACTGTTGAATATTATATTTTTTATGTTAAGTTCACATACAAAATAAAACAAAAAATGTAAATGTAAAATTTTTATTATTAAAAAGCAAAATGTTGAATTATAACAATAAAATACATACAATTCTTAACAACTAAATCATATTATCATCACCATCAAATATTTGTTTGAATCGCGTCCTATGACCTACCTTAACAAAGATGGCGCTGTGACGTCAGAACTAATGGACCTAATTAGAAATATTTTTATTACTGTTGTTTTGTGTTATTGTTTTGGGTTAATGTTTCTGTATTAAATAATAATTTTTTTTGAAATATTCAAGAAAAAAAAACGATTACAATTTGAACACCCTTTATCTCGAAATCGAAGAATTTTTTTACCCACATTTATATCAACTTTTTATTTTCAATGTTTAATTGAATTTTTACTTTGACCATAATAACACTGTTTAGAGAAGTGTGAGAAACCATTACATTTGTAACATCTTTTAATGTCAACTGCGTCATAAATAGTACAGGAATCGTAACCAAGGAACACCTTACCCTCTCCTGCTGACATAATTTTGTTATATGACGCCATGTTCAGCTGTATAACAGCCTGAAAGATATCATTGCGTCTCTTTACATTTTTGATCTCCAGGACATTACACTGAAACGTTCCGGCAATGAGATTTTTGTTCTGATGCTGTAGATAATCCGCAATCTCTTCCTTGGAAAATTTTTCGGAGAATCCGACCACCCTGACTAGGAGAAAATTTTGATACTTTTTTAACCTCATACTTGTCACTTAGTTTCTCAACTGCTATTTTCATGATTTTCGATGTACCTTCAATGTCGTTTGATCCAATGATGCTTATATTAGTTTTCACAGGGTTGATATTACGGAGGATGTATGATTTAGTGGCAGTATTATTTTGTTGAATATTCTTAGGCTGAATAATGACAGCCGATTTGCCTTGGGCGACAGAAGAATATAATTTTTTTTCGCTAACTAAAGAGGTAGATACTTTAGCTTGTACAGAATCAATTAATTCATTGCGAAAAGATGACATATTTTTAACTTCAACTAAAAACATGGAGAATTTGCAATTCAACATCGCCTGAAAATCATTGGTTTCTTTGCGGCAGTCTGAACAATTCCAAATAAGGCCGTCAACCTTATCTATATATTTAATGATATCAGAAGATATGCCCTGGCATGCAGCATGAAAAAGTCTACCACAAGAACCTGCACACTTTATGCTTTTTGCACGAGTATTTATCACTGCGCTACAAAAAGCTCACACAGGATCGTCCATAATTTGCTCTACTAAATAGTAAATAGTTAAAAAAGCAATTGTTACACGAAGAAACGTGTAAGGCAACAACGACTCTGAGAAAATGTATATAGAGTTAAGCATATAATGCAACGAAAAAAATTGTATTCAATACAACTCTAACAAGGCGAAAAACTCATTAATACACGGACACAAGAAACTATCGACTTCTCTGAACGAATATGTTTAGACAGTTATGAAAATTTCGTATAGAATTCCTCGAAAACTTGCCTCGTCAGTAAACAAAATGTCATTTAAAGAATTAGTATTTTGACCCGTTACATGAAGAATCCATTGGAAAATTCGATTGTGAACTGTCGTAGAGTAAAGTACAGCAAGCAGCAGTAGTCTTTAAATAAATACAAGGAAAATATGAGTGATAAAGACATAAATGAAAACTTTACACTAGCACAACTTTATGTTAAGTTAAAGAATTTGATTGAAGAAAAAGTATCTGATGTAAAACAAGAATTACACACCATAAACAAGCAGTTAGCAGAAAACCTTGACAGTGCAAATAGAAGAATTCAACAGTTAGAAAAGGAAAATAAACAATTAAATGACCGCATAAATAGATACGATGAAGAACAAAGAAAGAACAATTTGATCATATTTGGATTAGAAAATTCTGGTGATTAATACTCTTTTGTACCTACATTTTTTGAAAACTATCTAAATGTAAAAGTTGATAAATACGATTTATTCTTTTGGCAAACCTGGCAATATTAAACCCATAATTGTTAAATTTGTGACGCTGCATAAGAAGACTGAAATATTAAAAAATGCCAAACTTCTGAAAAATACACCATATGCAATCTCAACGGATCAAAACAAGAAAGATAGAGAAGTTCTGAAAAACCTTAGACAACAGTTAAAAGAAGTTAGAAAAATTAATCCTGAGGCAAATATTAAAAATAAGAAAATCTATTTAAATGGCAAACCCCTAGATACATGTGTTGGACAAAAACAATTGGAAAAAACAGAAATAAACATTAAAGAAACGGAAATAAACATTGAAAAAACGGACCTTCTAAAAGCAGAATCAACGAACAAGAAAGCAACTGATAGGAGTGCAAACAGACATCCCGAAGTAAAATCAGCTCAATACACATTGCGGAAACACACAGGCAAGAACATTTAAGACTGTTTTAAATTAGGTACTAGACAAAATAAATATGGATTCGTTTATTAGAGATTTCAAATATTTTCAATATGATACCTCTTATTTAGATGATTTATTATGTTACAAATCTCTGTTAAATTGCAACTTAAATGACTTTTCTCTTTTCCACAATAATATACGTAGTGTTCATAAAAACTTTGATCAACTTCTTGTATATCTTTCTATTGTTGATTTTGATTGTATATGTTTAGAGTGAAACTTTAATATAGCCAATTATAAAATTTATTATAATAATATTACTTTAAACAAAAATCAAATCAATCGAACATAATACAAACATTTTTGAAATGAATAACTTTAAATTCACACAAGTTAAATTAAAATATTTTGGTAAATCAATTATAATAAATTTAGTATATAGGCCACCTTCAACTAATGTACAAGATTTTCTGACTGATTTTTTATTTCAACAAGATCAGTGTGATATGAATTTTTTTTACTGTTTAAGAAAGGTATTTTAAGCTAATATGTATCAAATCTCCTACAATTCCTATCAATGAAGTCATATGTATGTTCTCTGATAAATATTAGCTTAAAATACCTTTCTTAAACAGTAAAAAAATGTTACAAAAGCTAATAATAAGGAATATATGGGTAGATATTGTGGGTGTAATTCAACGCAGGTTGGGGCTTTTGTCCACTGAGAAGTTAGTTTCACACAATATTGTTAATACCTGAAAATATATGAAAAAAATAAATTTTTTTGTCGGTGACATTAATATAGATCTCTTATCCGATAAAGATTATGTAAATGACTATTTAGATGTATTATATTTAGCGGGTTTTTTGTCATTTATAAATAAACCTACAAGATTACAAAATCAAAGTAAATCATGTATAGATCATATTTTTATAAAATGTATAGAAAAATCATCAATTAATGCTTATATATTAAGATCTAATATTTCCGACCACTATGGTATCGTTGCGCAAACCATTTTAAATCCGAACAGACAAAATTTATCGATTGAACAAGAAACGACCTACTTTACTAAAGTGAACAAAAATATTTTTAAAAATCTTTTCGTTAATGAAAACTGGGATGAATTTTATACTACAACAGATTCGGAGCTAGCATGTAGTATCTTAACAAACAAATTAAAAAGTTGTTTAAATAAAGCGGTTGAGAAAGTCAAAAATAAGAAAGAGAAAATCATGGATCACTACGGGTACATATTACAAAGAGTGGCAAAAAAATTCAGATTCCATCGTCCTTAAAGAGCGTTATCGCATCTTCAGAAACAAGACAAATAATCTAATTAAGAAAATGAAAGCAAACTATTATAACGAGCAAATAGAAAAAACAAAAATAGCAATAAAGCTTTATGGAAAGTTGTTCAACACATAACGAACAAAAGCAGTGATGTCGCTCGGGTACATAACATTATCCTAGAAGATGGAAAAAAAAATAGATAATAGAAAAGATATAGCAAATCATTTTAACTCTTACTATTCTCAAATTAGTATCAAAATAGCTAATAAAATTACAAAACCAAATGCAGTCTATCCTGAAAACATAAAAAATAAAACGTTTTATCTAACACCAGTAACACAAACTGAAATAATTCACTATATAAAATAAAAAAATTTAAAGCGCCTGGAATAGATGAAATAACTTCAGATTTAGTTAAGGTAGTACCCGAAGTTATGTCTAAATTACTCTGCCATTTAATAAATGTAATATTTACCAGTGGTATATGCCCTTCCCATTTTAAAGTAGGTTTGGTCAAACCGATATTCAAAAGCGGAGATAATACAAAGATGGAAAATTATAGACCTATATTACTTGTTTCTACACTATCTAAAATTTTTGAAAAATCACTAAAATGTAGACTAGAACAATTTTTAATAACAAATAAATTATTATCAAACAAACAGTACGGTTTTCGACCAAAAATTTCAACACAGGATGCTATCACATCTTTAAGGGCGCCGTATTCTTCAAATAGTGTTTTCTACAAATACAAGTAATTTTAGACATTTAAGAACTGAATAATATAGAGTTTAGTAAATAACAAGAATGTTATCTCATGCCACCTGCGAATATTCAAAGGTACCGAAGTAAAATCAATATATAATGTCAGAAAGCGACCTATCCAACAAACTTTTAGGTACTTACTGAAATCTTTGAAAATACGTGTTTTTTTTAAATTCAACTATAGATGTAAACATTGTTATAACATAAACATACATAGTTCTGCATATAAGATTGTTAACTTTTGTTTATACGTATTCGAAAATAATTATTAAAATGTGGGGTTAGAATAGCGAAATAATGTGTGTCATACAAATGCATTTTAAAAGATATTATATTATTTGAGTAGAGTTTAAATAGTAAAAGTGTATAAACAAAACATCAATAATTTTATTTTTGATACTACTTTTGCTCTACGTGTTTTATTTTTCAAGATTTCAGTACCTAAAAAACACCACAAATTTGGTCACTTTACGGCGAGAAATACGGCGAATTTAACGTCTAACATTTATGAAAATGTAGATAAGCATAGGCCTTGTCTTGGGTTATTTATCGACCTTGCCAAGGAATTTGACACCATAAGTCATGAGCAAATGTTAGAAAAATCATGGAATATAGGTATTCGTGGTCTCCCTCACAATTTACTGAAAAGTTATTTATTAAATCGCAATCAGATTGTAAAAATTGATAATACCTTAAGTGAAGTGGAAAATGTGGTGTGGTGTACCTCAAGGCACTGTACTTGCTCCTCTATTGTTTATTATTTATTTAAATGATTTGCTTACATTACCTCTTGATGCCGACATCATATCTTTTGCTGACGATACAGTTTTATGATTTAGTGCTTCTTCTTGGGCCATTTTGGAGCAAAATGTGAGCAGGGATTTAAAAAAAATAATCGATTGGTTCTATTACCATCTTCTTACCATAAATTTAGAAAAAACAAAATACCTTCCCTTTTGCTCAACCAAAACTAGTTTACCAAGTTACGATGATGTGAAAATAGCGGTTACAAATCTATCAATAAAAAAAGATTTTTCTACAAAATACTTGGGAATCTATTTAGACACACATCTTAAGTGGACGTACCATATTAAACATTTAACTAAAGTCTTTAATATATTCTTTCAAACAACTAAAAAATATTTTAACAACAAATTATCTTAAAATTATACAGGGTATTTCAGTTTGATATGTCACAAACACGTGAGCATATTTTGGGAATAAAAATAAGAATAACAGTCTGGTAAACTTTTGTTCTAACTTCCTTCGTTATGAAGATACAGGGGGTTGAATTTTTTCTATAAATTAAAAGTTTCTTTCATAACTTTTAAACGGATTAAGATATTGTTATCAAATTTGGGGTACTATGTAAGCCGAGGATATTGCATATGCTGCCAAAATATGGCTCTTTAAAATTAAGCAGTGGCGTAGATACAGAGTGAGTCTGTCACTTTGGGCAAAATAAATATGTGACGCCACTGGTTAAATAAAAAAAAGTGATCATTTCATAATTTTACACTTCATTTCCAATAAAAATGGTCTCTTTTATTTTCTTCGTGTCTCTCATAGTGTAGTCACAAATTGGATATTCATAGTAGTCTGTTTTTCGACGACTGTGTTAACATGCGACAATGCTTCTGAATTCAGTATGCCGTGAAAACAAAATCCAATTTATTATGTAGTTTTGAATGTGACAGTTAATGTTTATGATAAATAGCGTTTATGCAGTTTATGCTTTAATTGTTATAACAGTAAAATTTTAAGTTAATAGTTAGAAATATTTTAAGTTTCAATTATACGGATTACTGTGGTTTTTCAATAATGGCGCAGGTTGCATTCACAAATGAAGAGTATGCAGATATGCATTTGATGTATGGTGCAGCCTGGGGTAATGCTGTTGAAGCTAGACGATTATACGCAGAAAACTTTCCTGGGAGAAGAATTCCTGACCGAAGAGTATTTCAGGCAGTTGACGCGCGTTTAAGGGAAAGATGAATTCGTATAGGGGCTATTGAGAGACCGCGACCCCGACAACCAAATTTTGAAGATCAGATTCTTCAAATGGTGGAAAGAGAACCAACGACACGCACCAGAAAAATTAGCTCTGAACTGGGCGTAAGTCATACAACGGTATGGCGCACAATTCGTACTCAACAACTGTATCCATTTCACTTTCAAAAGGTGCAAGCGTTGACTCCAGCAGATTATCCACCTCGACAACAATTTTGTCGCTGGCTGCTGAACCGTTGTGCAGAAGAGCCTAACTTTGTAGCACACATATTATTTACTGATGAAGCCAGTTTTGCAAGAGATGGCATAATGAACTCACACAACATGCATTACTGGGCTGACGAGAACCCTAATTGGACTGTCGCTGGTACGCATCAACAGCAGTTCTCGCTAAATATCTGGTGTGGTATTATTGACGATATTTTAATCGGGCCACATGTTTTGCCAAACCGTTTAACCGGCCAAGCTTATAGGCATATTTTAGAGGAAATCCTACCAGGATTGTTGGAAGAGGTTCCACTTGCAACAAGAGTATTGCTCTGGTTTATGCAGGACGGGGCACCTGCCCACTTCAGTTTAACTGCCAGGAATTATTTGCAGGACACCTATCCAAATAGGTGGATAGCTCGAGGGGGTCATGTAGCTTGGCCAGCAAGGTCGCCTGACCTGAACCCCCTAGACTTCTTTTTGTGGGGTCACTTAAAAAATTTGGTATATGAAACAGAGGTTCAAAGTATTGAAGATCTACAGCTTTGCATACAAAATAGTTGTAGAGCAATTTTAAATACCCCAGGGATTTTCGAACGAGTTCGGAGATCGTTATTACGTCGAGCTGAAGAATGCATCCTAGTTCAAGGACGGCACTTCGAACAATTATTGTAAATTTTTATGAGATAGGGGTCTAATATTTAATGATAATAAATTATATTGAAACAAGTTTTGATTTTATCTGACAAGTTTTCTTATAATAATTTTGATCATATGTATATTATCTTAATTAAATAAAAAGGACAAATAATGTGTTAAGTACTACTACATACTTCTTCTTAAGATTATGGCAATAGGATACATAAATTATTACTGCGCCAGAAATTTTCAAAATTAAGCAAAATATCATATTACTTATTGTATTTAATATGTTCAATAGCAGTTAACAATCAAATAGCACAATTTTGCTCCACATAAACATTTCAATTTGTGGCCAAACTATGAGACACAAAAAAAAATGAAAGAGACCATTTTTATTAGAAATCAATTGTAAAATTATTAAATGATAACTTTTGTTAATTTAACCAGTGGCGTCACATATTTATTTTGCTCAAAGTGACAGACGCACCCTGTATCTACGCCACTGCTTAATTTTAAAGAGCCATATTTTGGCAGCAAATGCAATATCCTCGGCTTACATAGTACCCCAAATTTGATAACAATATCTTAATCCGTTTAAAAGTTATGAAAGAAAAGTTTAATTTATAGAAAAAATTCAACCCCCTTATCTTCATAACGAAGGAAGTTAGAACAAAAGTTTACCAGACTTTTATTCTTATTTTTATTCCCCAAATATGCTCACCTGTTTGTGACATATCAAACTGAAACACCCTGTATATTCAGGGTTAGTTCAGTCTCTCTTACAATACGGAATATTAGCATGGGGTGGTGTAAACAAAACAAACTTAAAACCGTTGGAACAGGTTCATAAAAGAATTATGAAAATTGTTTTAAACAAAGATTATTATTATCCCACGCGTTGCTTGTACCAAGGGTCGGAAATATTAAATATCAGAAAACTATTCGGTAAACAAATGTTAATTTATCAGTATAAGCAATTAAATAATCTGAATGTTATTTCACATAACCATAATACAAGGCAGGCGGCAGAACAAAACTTAGTAACACCAAGAGTAAAAAAATCTATTGGCACTAAGTCTTTTGTGTATTTGGCCCCTCGCTTATTTAATTTACTACCGCTATGCTATAGATCATTTTCTTTTATAACATATAAGAAATTAATAACTAATTGGATAACAAATATGCCTTATGAACGGTTAGATATATTTATCAATACTGGTGTCTCTATACTATAAATGTCTGAAAACTTAAATTTTTGTCTGATGTTGTATTTTCAATTAGGGTTATACTATTTTTGTTATTATTTTTGTCAATTTTTCTACTAAATCAATATGTAATATGGAAATAAGTGAGGATTCTTATTTTTGTAATAATTTGTGATGTATTCTTTAAAATGTACATTATTGCTGCACAATGAGCACCCACGCACAGTTTTTAAATAAACTTATGTGGGGTTTACTGTGTATTTATTTTGTGTACAATATTCATTTCTAATTACTATTATACTATATTTATTCTGATATATGTGAAAGTATGAATGTGTGTAGAAAAAATATCTAGTACTCAAATAAATATTATTATTATTATTAATAAACTAGACGCGGTAAAAAGTCTCGAGTAGCGCCTGTACACGTTGAATATGAAACGGATACAATTGCTGCTGTTAGAATTTTGAATGAAGTTGCTTACATTCAATTTTTTTTTTCATATAGTTTCAGGTATTAACAATATTGTGTGAAACTAACTACTCTGTGGGCTAGAGCCCCAACCAGTGTTGAATTACACCCACAATATATACCCATATATTCTTTATTATCAGCTTTTGTAACATTTTTTACTGTTTAAGAAAGGTATTTTAAGCTAATATATATCAAATCTCCTACACCTGATGAAGCAATCTTAAAAATGCAGAAATAGGTCAGATCTCATCTATTGTGGTTGAATTTCGAGTTCCCACTCCAGAGGTTAATATAAATAGAGTGTTTCCATTAAACCAGGTTAGTAAATTTAGATAGATAAATTTCTTTAGATAATTATTGAATAGAGCTTTGTCTGTGGAATTGTTCATTAGCATACCTAGATGTTTGGTATCAGAGAACATACATATGACTTCATTGATAGGAATTGTAGGAGATTTTAATCTAATATACAGGGTGCTGAAAATTAGTAGGTCAATCCGTTAACCATAGATAGCTGATATGAAAATAATGGGACTTTCATTATGCCACTTTTCATTTAGGAGCCCCATTTTTGAAATACAGGGTGTCAAAATGTAAATGTCAAAAAGGAAATTTGTCGATAACTCCGGTAGAATTAGAGATATTTGTTTGAAATTTCGCTAATATTTTTTTCTTGTAGAGACACACTTTCAGTATACTTTTGGTAAAAAAATCAAAGCACGAGCGGAGGTGAGGGGTTAAAGTGCATTATGACCCCTCAACTTTCATACATAAGAAATAGGTCAGATCTCATCTATTGTGGTTGAATTTTCGAGTTCCTACTGTCAAAAGTGAAAGTTAGATATTTATAGAGTGTTTTCATTAAACCAGGTTAGTAAATTTAGATAGATTAATTTCTTTAGATAATTATTGAATAGAGCTTTGTCTGTGGAATTGTTCATTAGCATACCTAGATGTTTGGTATCAGAGAACATACATATGACTTCATTGATAGGAATTGTAGGAGATTTTAATCTAATATATATTAGATTAAAATACCTTTCTTAAACAGTAAAAAATTACATTCAATATGTTGGAAATTTTTTGAGTGTTAGTTTCAGGCGACTCCGAAACTATATTGTGAACTGATTCTTCTATTCTGCAGTTCGTACTTCTCGAGGTCGCCCACAGTCAGCAATTCGGTTAATAGATGTACCATTTTCGCGCAAATGTTGGTGAAGGGGAGCAAATATTGTGTGATGAGATATCTTACGTTCTTGATACTACTCAGCATACAGTTGTCGAGCTTGCAGAGCATTTCCATTACTTCGGCCATACTTTTCTTTTTTTGTGTTATCTAAAGAGTACTCTTCCTGTAAAAAATGTATTTTTTTTTGAAGTAATAAAGATTACACAGGTCCGCAAAAAAAGTGGTATGTGCTGAGGGTCCCATTATATTTTTTCCATGTATTTTTCCCGCTGAACACTAATATGAAGTCAAAATGGGGGGTCGCACAGCAAATTTTAGAGAAAACCCATAAAAATAATAAAAAATACAACAAAAGTTTACACAGGTCCACAAAGAAAAAGTCATGTACGCTGGGAGTTAGACTATATTTTTCCTTTGTATTTTTCCCGCTGAACACGAATCTGAAGTTAAAATTGGGGGTTACACAGCAAATATTTGAGAAAACCTAAAAAATCGATAAAAATCATTTACTACCTTGGTATACTTATAGCTGTAAAATCGTAAATATTCACTAATTCACACCATTTTTCATTGTTTCAGTTTTAGAGAGTATCATACAGAATAAATTACGAGAAGAGTCAGAAGAGAAAGAAGTTTTAATACAACTAATTCTAAAATATCCCATAATAGAGGAGACGAAAACAGATGCAACTTCGATCAGGAGGAAAACAGAAGCTTGGGAGAAGCTATGTTTTGAATACAATTCGATTGCTAGCAATACAGAGGTACATAGGTTATGTGATCGTTATTCCGACCTTTTAAATTAATAATTTGATCACATTCAATAGCAATCTTAAAGCATGTTGTTACTTTTTAGCAAACGGTCATCCAATTAAAAAGATGTTGGGACAAGATAAAAAGATCACGCAAGGAGGAATTGGCAGCAGAACGAAGGAATCTAATGGCAACAAGGGGAGGTCCTCCGATTCCTGAAAAAAAAATCTTTATCCGATCTTGACAAAGCGGTACTCCATTTGTGATATAAGGTTACCAACTGTTTTGATAGCGACGGTATCTTCCTGAGCACACAGGTTACAACTACAAATTCCGTAGATGATAATATTGCGGAAATTGTAGAAAATTGTGTGCCGTTTTTAGTGCCATCCACTTCTATGAATATTGTCAATGATGACCAACCTACACTACACTAGCAAATGCTGCTTTGCCGAACCTTCAAGTAAATAACAAAGTAGATACACCTAAATTAAAAAATCCAACAGATTATTGGAAGGAACATCTACGAGACAAAAATCATCTATGGATAGACTTATGACAGTACGTTTAAAAAATGCAAATATTGAAAACAAGAAAGCTATGGAATTACATGAGATCCGAATGAAAATAGAAGTAAATAAATAATATTAGTAAGTTTAGTTATTGTTATAGAGAAAGAAAATATAATCTGTTATGTTCTTTAAATTAAATAAATATATATATAAATTACCTACTATTGAAATATTTTTATATGAGGTGGTCCAGAATTATATGTAATACCTGCTTAATACATTTAATAGTAATGGTAGATATCTTTATAAATGTACCTATATGCACATTTTTTAAAACTAAATTATAAACTAGAAACAATTTTCTAAAGCGGTGGAATAAAAACCAGTTTTTATATTTTTCCAGACGTTTTTAAACGGATTTATATTTTAGGGGCTTTTATTTATATCTTCTTTATTATTGAATTTTGAAAAAAAGTAGATAAAAAATGGTACCCTTACTTTTATTAATGCAATTCAGAAGGTGGGTTTAAACTCCTTTTCGCAATTTACAATTTAACAAATTTATTTTTATTATTTACAACTAAGATGGATCAGTACATAAACATTGCATAATATTAATTGCTAGTTGGTAAAGTGGCGTTGTATTAATGCACGTCTTATTCCAAATCCTAAACCATTTGCAGCGGGTACAAGAACTGGCTGTTCATTGTTATCATTATCTTGGAGATTATCGGCAGTAAAGTCATCATTTGCCATTAGCCCTATATTGTATAAAACCCCACATGCGACAATAATAACACAACATCTTTCAGGTTTATTCCCTAAACTTTTTGAAAGGCATGGAAAACGCCGTTTCCATACACCAAACAATCTCTCTATCGTGTTGTGTTCGTATGTGCAAACGATTTTATCTATTTTCTGCATTTGTATTTGGGTTTTGTAATGGTGTCAACAGGTATGGTAGACGAGGATAACCACTATCCCCCAGGAGATATCCTCGTAAGACTCCTTGTTCAAATTTTGTTTTTAAAGAACTGTTGTTAAAAATAACGCTGTCGTGTTCTGTCCCGGGCCAACAAGCCACAATATCAAACATTTGCCACTTTGGCCCACCAACTACTTGAACATTGATGGAAAATGTACGTTTCTGAATACTTCTGCAAATTCTCCACCAGGATTTTTAATTGCCACATGCGTGCAGTCAATGCAACCTGTTACATCCGGAAACTGTGCAATATTGTAAAATTGTTGTCGTGTAGTTACAAATTCCTCTTCATTTCTCGGGAAATGAACGTAACGTTGACAATGCGACGCAAGTTCCATGGATATCTTGTAAACACTTCTACATACTTGTTTAGTAATAGCTTTACTAGAGAAAAATGGACTGTATGCGGGGAGCGCCTTATCAAAATAAATATTAACCGTAAAAATGTAATTTGAAAATAAATTACCAATGAGAAAATATAATATGCGACTCACCGTGATCTTTCTGGTTTCCTATTTAGAGAGGCGCCTCTCGGAGTCTGGAGAACTAAAATGTAGCTTGGTCTCTTGCACTAAATTTGCACTTTTGGAAATTTGTTAATGTATATGGTATATACAGTATGCGCCAAAAGTATGGAATAGGTCAATTTTTAATTTAAAAAATACATATTTTAGCGTAAAATGCGATTTTCAAATGTCATTTATTTTCGAGTAATGACGTCATCGATTTTTTTTAAAATGGCAACACCATATTTTTTTCCTTGATTCTGAAAGATTGTTTAATTCTCTATCAGACAGTACTAACATTTTACCCTCTTACATAGGAAAGTTTTCGAGTAAATGACGATTGAATGTTAGAAAACGTAAATTTTATCCATAAAAAAGTAACAATTCTGAGGTATGTAAAATAAAATACAATTGATTCAATTTTATACTTAAATTAAATGTTCGAATTCCCATCCACCAACTTCTTGACAATGCGCAAGTCTGTGAAGAAATTCTTCTTGCACATTATGAATGATTTCTGGGGTAACTCTGCGTATTTCGTCCCGAATGCGATTTTGAAGTTCTTCTAAATTACGTGGTTTATTAATGTACACTTTTGACTTCAAGTATCCCCATAAAAATAATCAAGAGGTGTAAGATCTGGCGATCTTGCAGGCCATTCTATCGGTCCGCGTCTGCCGATCCACCTCCCAGGAAAACAGTTGTCCAAAAAATCTCGTACAGGGCGCGCATAGTGCGGAGGTGCACCGTCTTGCTGAAACCATATGGTATCGTCAGGAATGTCAGGGTCATTATCGTTAGGAAAAATTACTGCAAGGGCTGGAACAAGGTCATTTTCTAGAAACTCTAAATATTTTTGTCCTGTAAGGGTTCCTTCAAAGAAGAAAGGCCCTACTATTCTGTCGTCAACTATTCCACACATTTAATTTCTGAGGGTGTTGGGTATGTGTCTCTGCCATCGAATGAGGATTTTCCCGACTCCAATATCTGCAAGTTTGATGGTTTACTGTACCATTCAGACAAAATGTGGCCTCATCTGAAAAAAGTATTTGCCGGTGTAAATTTCTATTTCCTTGACATAAATCCATTAGAATTTCGCAAAAGTGTAAGCGGCGATCGGGATCATCTTCTTTGAGTTCCTGCACAAGTTGAATTTTGTAGGGATGATATTTTTCCTTCCTCAAGATACGTAGCACTGTGCTCTGACTAGTGTCATTGTTTAATGCAATCGTGAAGAATTATGAGGATTATCCACCATACTTATCAAAATGTTCTGTTTCTGATTTTCATTAATGCTTGGACGTCCTGGTTTTGGAATATTTACAACATTGCCAGTTTCTCTAAATTTAGACTCTACCTTACTGACTGTTGATTGGCTGATAGGGCGTTCTGGATATTTTTCATTAAATAAATCGCAAACTTCCTGCTGAGTTCTAGTCATATTCCCGCATCCGATAAGAATTAAAATTTCAATTCTTTGAGTAACAGTTAAATGTGCCATAATACTTTAAATTGAATAATAATATCTATGTCGCTTACAATACTTATTAGAAAGTCGGTGTGACAATGACACTTTGCAAAGATTTTCACCTACGTGATCCATAAAAGAACTATGGAATTCGAAAAACTAAACTTGATAACGTTTTTGCTTTATTTTAATTGATTTACGTTTTCTAACATTCAATCGTCATTTACTCGAAAACTTTCCTATGTAAGAGGGCAAAATTTTAGTACTGTCTGATAGAGAATTAAACGATCTTTCAGAATCAAGGAAAAAAATATGGTGTTGCCATTTAAAAAAAAATCGATGACGTCATTACTCGAAAACAAATGACATTTGAAAATCGCATTTTACGCTAAAATATGTATTTTTAAATTAAAAATCGACCTGTTCGAGGATTTTTCCCAAAAAATAATTGTTTCGTTTTTATTGAATTTATTCCATACTTTTGGCGCATACTGTATGTAGCGATATGTAGCGAATGCGGCGAACTATTTACACCCAATTGTGCGAATCGAATCTATTCTTCTTCGGTGTGTAGGTCGCAAAAACAATCTCATTGGTTACAAAAAATTAGAAAATAAAAACTATTGAGGATTTCAGTATTTTAGTAAGGCGAAAATTGTAATTTAAGAAAAATATTAAATAAGTTGAATAATATGACTATGAAAATGACTAATATCTATAAAAACTAAATGAAAATGGAACAATACTGAAGGCTGTGAAATACTTCTTAAATCACCGCAAACAGCCTAAAATTAAATAACAGTTTATTATTACTTATTTATTATATTATTTGCCAAATTTCACTTACCTGAAAACTTCCAGTTGCATAAAAACGTAGGGATGCTAGGAGCATCAAAGTGGGAGGTATTGGTAGTCCTCGGTTAATAATAAATTCCGGCCAATCAACAAGAGGATAAATAAAATCTATAACAGTGTTTTTTGCAAACCGATAACGCATTTTAAATTCTTCATTGGAGTACCAATGTAATGGATTTTCTGCATCTCGTATATATCTCTTCGGAACACGAAAAATCACATTTTCCAAGTAATTAAAATCACGATGAATTGCGTGTATTATATTTAAATCGCCTTCCATTATTAAAAATTTGTGAAAATAGATAACCGGCGGCCCGCTGGAGATGGTTAACAGCAAATCTGACAAGTCGCCAACTAAATTTCAATTGAGACTGATAAATTCAGTGACGCGTCGACTATGAAATACATTTTGTCTCTGCATTACTGAAAGATAGCTGGCGCTTCGCTGAAGCACGACTATGAATACCGGTGTGACTCCTTAAAAAATGACCTGTCAGTTGTAAGTATCCAGTGTTTTACATGTTTTTAAAATTTATGAAGTTTAATCTCCTTTATACTTTATTCCGTAGGTATTTAGAATCAAGTTGATCTGATAAACTAGACATTGGTCGTTTTAAATTGCTAAGTTCATGGTTAGTTGATAATGATTAGAACCTGGCTGGATGTCAACCATGTGGCGCCCTATATTTTATATCTTTCTTTGAACCTGCCTCACCTTCACTGTTGCTAGCAGTCAGAGTGCTTACTTACAATTGGGTTTTAGATATTATATGTTTTGTTTAATTTAGTTTGAATTAATTACCAATAATAATTGTGATATTTGGGTGCGTCACAAATTATATATTTCTGACTCAATCCGATCATCGACATCGTCACCAACAATATTGTCCTGTTTGAAACCGCGTTTCTTACATTTTTTGGCTGAAATCATGTTTTTCTAGATGAGTAGTGTAAAATTAAAAATAATCATATATATTTTTTGTATTAATAAATAATGTTCTTTTATAATGGAGACTTATTTCTGGCCTCCCTGTATAACTAATGACTCAATCGCTGGTTTGCTGAATCCACAAAACGTGTCACAGAGCGCAAGCTAACAAACGCAACAGGCAGTCTTAAAAAAGTTGACGAAGAGTATTACAGCTGAGATGAGATATAAATAGAATTGTTCTGTACAGTGCGTTTATGAAGTGGTATTTAAATGGCCAGTTGCAAGAGTGAGGTTTTAATGGTCATAATGACGAATGTAAATGATATTTAAATGATCAGTAGTAAGGTAAATGAGTGGTGCACACGTGCCTGGCAAAAACCATGATTCCTCGAGAGATCCGATACTCGCAAGGGGGCATTGCGAGATCCTCGATGACATGTTATCGGACCTTCGGGTTACGATGCATTGGGATGCTAGTATACGTCCGGGGAAGCATTGACTTATTTCAGGTGACTCTAGCTAGCAGTCGAAGATATTCCAAGTATGAGGTTGCTTAAAGCATCTAGATTGGTATTGCATAATAAAGTAATGAATGGAACAAGGCCAGGGGTTACTAGATGGCAAGGGGGTGTATTTCCCCCGGTGAGTACATAGTTTTATATATTATTAAACAGAACAGTAATTCTCTTTTTATTACATGTACCTAACTCACGATTGGTAAGACAGAGATAATAATTATCTTTTACAGTAGTTTGCTTGCTTATACTTGGTCCTATTAAACGTAGAATAAATTCGAGTAGACGCAATTATTTCCATTATATGTGTAAATAACAATAAACCACAAAATGAACCATCAGCAGTACTGCATGTTTAACAATTGGAAAAATTACTATGTGGCTGTATGTAATCATTTCATATCAAGTTGTTATGAAATAATTCCAGATATGTATCTTATAAACTTACATATTTCTATTTCTAAATACTGATACGCCACCATCTACGTTGTGTTCATTTTATCTTAAAAATGTTAATTCACCTGATTTGCTAACCAGTATCTAGAGAGCGAATAGTATGTAGACTTTGTTTTCAATGCCTGCGAATTAAGACGAATTCAGTAAATCACGCATCGTGCATTACGAATCACGAATTCAGGCATAGCCTGCCAGCATTGAGAATCAATTTTCGATTTATACAGGATGTCCGGAATATGATTGCATTTATTTTGCTGTATGACAAATTGTACCAAACAAAACATATTTGACTTAACAATTTTTGTTCTGACCAACGTTAATAGAATTATGACATATACATATTTACTGTTCATGGTTTACTTACAGCTCTCTTTTCACAATAAAAAATAAAATGTGAAATAGGAAATGTAAGTGATCAAAATGAATACCGTTGCTTACAAAAATCGTTTACCGTACAAACGTCTCATAGCCAGAGAGTTTTACCCAGATTCGCCATAAATTAACATGTGCAGCTCATCACGGCTACTACAATTCACAAATATAATGTTAGGTACAGGAAAATACGCACTACTATTACTACTACTACTACTATTAATAATAATAATAATAATAATAAAAATAATAATAATCATAATGATGATGATGATGATGATCATGATCATAATAATAATAATGACAATGATAATAATAACAACAATAATATTAATAAGCAGCAAGTAATGGATGTTTTAAGATTTTTTTGGCAAACCTCTATTGTTCCCCATTCTGCCATTATGCACAGTTCGTAGTGGTAAAATTTTCAACATTATAAAAAAATTTAAACTAAAAGCTAAAAAATAAGCGTCAGTATCAAATTACTTACCTAAATCGGAAATATTGATTTTTTCTAAAAATGGATCCACTACAGGTAACTGTAACAAAAATATTGTTGTAATGCAAGTTTGTTTTTTTCGATGTTTAATACAGAGATTTCGTAAATTGGAGGAAAACAGTTAAAAGGAAACTGAAACTGGCTACCAAAAAACGCCTCCCAAAATTTTGTCAAAATCTATTATTTTATCTATTTTTTATTTTCGTTATCTATTTAGACTATTCTTTCGTCAAATTGTAGGTATCTTCGTTGAGTTTATAATAGGTGGCTTGTCAGCTAAAATATTCAGTGCACCGATTGAAAACTGTTATCGTTTCAGTTAAAATGCCTTTTCCACTGAAAATACAGCAAAATGTTACTGGAAAAAGTTGTTCAGAACGGTAAATTATGGAGATGTGCAAAATTTGTAAAAAATCAACCTGCTTTGATAAAATCTGTGCTTTGTTGTAAAACATTCTCTAATGATTGGTTTCTTTACAATCTCATAATTCGTAAGTAACTTCTTCAATGTTTTTTATAATTAGTATTACTAATTGTTATTCTAGAGTTCCTGATGAAGAACTAATAAAGTTCGAAAGCTTGAACAGAAAAAAGAGTGTTCCTTTTTCTTGACTTCACTACTCCACCTAATTGCATCAAAATTTTTTTTAGATATATATATATTGCGTACTGATGAGAGTGATGAAACGATCAACGAAAACACACGAACGCCAAAGTATTGCAGAACGTTGCTTCAAACCAAGATCACTAAACAGAGGAGGTTGCCTACAAACTTTCGGCGAATAGCATTGCAGTATTTTTGAGATAGAAGATGGAATCTCTAGCTTGGTGTTAGTTATATTTGAATTTTCAGTGTGGATATAAGTTACTAAAGTTTTCTTACTATCTTTTGGCGCATGGTGTTTTGGAGTATTTGTGTACTGGTAGTGATAACATTGCTAAAATGCAATACCAGTATACACTACACAGCACGACAAGAATTTATACCTGTAGGTTATAATTTAGTTGAAGCTGCATTCATTTTTCTACAACATCTACAACATATATTTTTTAATTCTTCTGTATGAAAATGCTTACTGCAAATTCTTTGGTTATCTAGATAAAAAATATCTTTTCGATTGCATCTTAGCACCTTCCTTTCCGCTCTCTTTTGGAATAGTATAGAAAGTAATAGATTTGCCAGTTTCCTTTCTTCATTTTGGTTTTTCAAGTGTCTACAATATAAATTGTAACGCAACATAATTTGAGATTTGTCATAAAAGTATATATTCTTAACAGCACTTAAACAATAACCAAAATGGTAACTTTTTAATTTGTTAGCAAACAATATTTGACATTTTCGATTTAAATGCAAGTGACGTCACAAATGAGTGTGGGCGGGCGGAGCGATGGAATCAGCAGTTTGTAGATAACCTCCTTTGTTTAGGGATCTTGGCTTCAAACAACCTGCCGGTGCGGGGCCGCGGGCTGTGCACCGTTCGCACTTGCCTAAGGTCGGTACTGTTTCAAGGGCCATTATTTACACCGACTAAATTAGTGCCATTATCACTATTTATCACAGAATATAAGCCGTGTTTTAACACAATCCTTAAACAGTTTAAAAATGCATGTAGGGTCAAATCAACGACTAATTCAATATGGATTACTTTAGTTACGAAAGAAATATGCGTAAATAGCCCTGTATAAATTTCCAATTCCTTAAAATCCCATCCTATAATAGTGGAGGGCTGCGATGCCTACAACTGAAAAATGACGTACCTGTGTTTTAATCTTGTTTTAGGAATATCTCACATTAAAGATGTCACATTTTTAAGTTTAGATTTCACACACGATGCAATTAGACAAAACACTTTTTACAATTGATGTTCCTCTAATTGACCAGAATTTTATACGTACAGCAGATAGCACTATTTGTTGGTTTGGGTAAACGAGTAAATTTATGATTATAAGATAATAGAGCAGAGGTGACATCTTTGGGGCAAAATATCAATATAAAATGTTACTGTGGAAAAGATACAAGGTGTCAAAGTTAAAACCATTTTCTAGTTTTTTTTTTTTTGTAATAACTCGATTGTCGCCAAATTTGTCATGGAAACATTTTTTAATAATAATTTATGTATTAAATTAGGTTCGGCCATAGAGGACGCTGCTTTTAGCAATGTCTGATGATAAATTTCTCTCTTATTTTTTGTTGACGAAACGTTCTGGTTCGGTTCACCACAAAATCTTATCCGGGCGCTATGTTTACGTAAAAAGGAACACTTGGTAGAATTTTATAAATCCAACCATTTCCAAGAATACTGCCCTAAACAATTTCTGCTTACGTACGAATTCAAAAATGCTTTTGAACGATACTCGAGTTATTACATAAAAAAATTAAAATGAATTTCTACTTTGACACACTATATTTTTTTTCCATAGCAACATTTTACGAAGACATATTTAGCTATATCTTCATATCGTGTCCCAAAGACGCCTCCCTGCTCTATGGCCCATTATTAATGGTTCAACTTGTATATCAGCGCAGGATTTTATGTCGCCATTCAAAACCTTTACTCAAATCTTGAATCTCTGTTACTCTATTGGTGACATGTGTTCCAAGTGCATGATTCGGTTGCTAACAAATTTAAATATAGTAGTCTGTCCATAATCCCCTTTTGAAAAGCTAAGATATAATCTCACTAGCTGTGTTAGTAATAAAGCCCCATTTAATTCTAGACTTGGTAATGTTATTTTACTCAAAAAAGTTACCTTGGGCTTTGGATTATTTTCATATTTAAATTTTTCTTTCTTTAGAAACCAGCTAAGATGATAGGAAAAGTGCCTAAAAGCTAGAAAATCAACCTCGTTTCCAGTAGCCTGTATCGATACCATAGAGTTCTTTTCCAGTTATCCATGGGTTTTTAGAATACTTCACAGCAGTCATGTTAGTAAAATGATTAAGTAATTTATAGTGTTAAAAAATATGACCATATGAACAGTTTTATTACACAACATTTTCATCCAGTTGCCATCCCTCCATATGCTGGAGATTGGAGTCAAGTTGATCAAAATTAACGTGTTTGATATATTTAGGTTGAACAATTTGTAGACTGGATACGTCCGTTTATTAAATATACATATACCTTGCCGTATGTACACAGGATACTGTAGACGTTTGGGTCCTGGAGATATTACTTTTGCTATTTCTTTTCGTGTATCCATTTCTTCTGAGAGTAATTCATAAATAGTGCAGTTCTTCTAGCTGGAGGAAAATTTTCTAAAAGTCCGACAGACACTGAAAAGGCAGTACGTATCGGAGCGCAAGCCACTATCAAATAAATGAAGAAAGTGGAAAAACTTCTTCATAAAAAACATCCAGAAGAGACGACCATGTACAAGTCTGGAGTGGTCATAAACGTAGCATAATACCTAACCTTACCTAATCTAGCATACATAGAATTAAGCGATGGCGCCACTGATGTACTTGCCAAAGGCCTGAACTTTGCCATAGCACCGAAAACAAATAATACCAAACGAAAAAATTATAAGGCCTTGGAGACTACATGTAGACGTCTACCTCAAGAACTAGCGGAGGAATAGTCGCATTCACTTGCAACTTTTTGCGGAGAGGTCCGATTGAGATGAGGTTTTCTGCAAAATGTTCAGGGAATTGTTTATAACAAAAGGTACATCTAACCTCTGTACGCTCGCAAATTTTTAATTGTTTATTTAACAAATGACCCATTTTTGTTGAACATATGGCAAATGTCACACACGATTCAACGAAAATGTCTGGAAAATGTTCTCTCGGGGGTTTTCGAGGTCCCTCTTTATCACTTTGGTGTTAGCTTTATTATTTATTGCTAAATTGTTGTAACTAGGCTAATTAACAAATTAAAAACTCTGGCTTATTAAGACAAACCATCGGCACAAGATTTTTGCAAATATAAATGTTTATTGTTCGATTGTTGCAACCTCGCTAATTAACAAATTAATAACTCTTCTCCCGGAATCGTTAGAAAATCGGATTTTTTTGCAATAATTCTGGGATCATGGGGAGAACCATCGGCACAAGGTTGTTGCACGAAATTGTTTATTTTTCTATTTTTGCAACCTAGCTAATTAACAAATTAATAACTCTACTCCCGGAATCACTAGAGATCCGAATTTTTTCCGGGATTTCTGTCTATTTAAGGCGAACCATCGGCACAAGATTTTTGCAAATATAATTGTTTATTGTTTAATTGATCCCAAAATTATTGCAAAAAAAATCCGATTTTCTAACGATTCCGGGAGAAGAGTTATTAATTTGTTAATCAGCGAGGTTGTAACAATCGAACAATAAACAATTATATTTGCAATTACTTTGTGGCAATGCTTCTCCTCATCATCCTAGAGTTATTGCAAAAAAATCTGTTTTTCTAGTGATTTCCGGCGTTAACTTATTAACTTAGTAATTAGCTAAGTTTTTTATGTTCATAGTTAATTGCCAGTTTAAGGAAATCGAGTTATTACCGATATTTTTGTCGAATATTAATTAAAGGTTCAAACGGGGAGGTAATCCAACAAGTGTGAGATAATTTGTAAGTAGGATATAATTTCAGATTTTTAGAGTTTTAATGCTGGGCATTCATTAGTCAAATTGGTTCAAATTGGACTTTGGGTCCAAGTTGAAAAGAAACAACTCTGAGGAACCAATAAGGCGGCTGATAGTGGAGGTCAAGGTTCTTCTAAGCAGAAGGAACATTCAAGGATAGAGACAAGGTGGTTTCTGATTTGGTGAGATCGACACAGTAGATACACTCAAATTTTCCTTAAGAATGTTTAAATTTATTAATCGGACAGATTTTCCTTTAGATAAGAATTTATTTATTTTGCGGCTTGAGCCATATTGAAAATCTGCAACCATAATTACGTTTTGGCCATTATATTATTGTTTTTTTAGGCTAAGAGACATATGTAAAACCACTATTAATTAACTATTTAATTTTATTATTTAAAACAGTGTAAAGGACAAAAAAGCTATTTTCTTCTGAAAATATTAGATGCTTGTTAGAATTAATATTTAAAATTTGTCAGTTGAATATTAATGTCTGAGTGGTAGTCATTTTTTTGGCCAACCACAATTTGATAACTCAGACATTATTTTAACGATTGGTGGCGCTCAACAAGTAACATCTGAATAAAATTTATAAAATTATTACATACATTTATTCCGAACCACAACCTAGCTCCCACTATATAACATCCGAGACCGGGCCAGTCACATCCCAAAAAAATGTGGCAGCGCGACATTCAGTTCAGAAAAGACAGCGCGCGACCGTATTGTGAAATAGAGTTTCTTGACATCTTAATTTTAAGTTCAGTAATCTCAGTTACTAATAAACATTTATTGGAAAAATGATTTATTTTGATGCAATCAGTTAAAATTAATACCTCACTTTCAAAATTACCCTGTATAACTTTTACGGGGGAAATAATACCAATAATAATTAAAAGAAAATTAACTAAAAACAGATAAATACTACTTACGCCTCTGGAGTCTCTAAATAATATCGCTGCATGGTTAGGATCTAAAAAAGCATCAGACGCTCTATGAGCATTAGGTATTGGTCCTATTGATTGCCTTCGTCGATCGGGATCCAAAGATTTTTGTTTCAAATGAGCACCTATAATAATAATATTCATTTAGTAGTATTTTAAAAATTCCATTAAAATGTAATATGAATAATAAACATATACCTACATGCTTTATCGACAAAGAACATATCCCACGTTAAAATTGTTTACACTTACCTAATTGCGACTGCTTCTGAAACAAAAAAGAAATATGTTATTATCTGAAAGAATTTAGTTAAATTAATTCTAAATCTAGTTTATGACAAATTTCTCCACTTGATAAATTTATTTGCCGATTATACAAGATGTAACAAATACAGGATGTAACCCTAATAGCACACGACCTCCAGTGGACGTCCATTTAATGTCCATTTAACGTACAGACGTCCATGGACCATAAATGGACATTCGAAAGATGCTATTCCTGGACATATTTTGATAGAACATACATTGGACATCCAATGGATGTCCAGTATTGTACATGTTCTAATTTGAATTTGCCGTTAAAATTCGTGCAGCGCATGTATATTGAAAAATGATGGGCCCAGAATCCAGATGTAACGCTAACCTCTAAAATTTAAACAAACTATTCTGTTGTCTTTGGTGACACTGATAAGGTGATAATCATTGATGAGTAAACCTTATAGATAAATAAATTAGGAAACCAAAGCAATATAAATCACATTTTGTAAGTAAATAAATTTGTATTTTCTACTTTTAGTCTATTTATAAATAATTAAATTATTTGTTGACTAGCCTAAATTCATAACATCTTTATGTAGACAATTATGTCACAATATAATTATGTACTAACAACCGACAACAGCCGTTTTCGTTTTTAGATAAAGAAGTTTTCATTTTCACTCTAGTTGTTGAGTTTTACCGTTTTTAGCTGTTCTAGATTAAGTTGAGTAATGTAATTATATGGTTTTGTTATTGTTACTTGTTACGTGTTATATAGTTGTTTTATTTGTATCTCTTAATTATTTATGTATTTGTTATTTATGTAATAATTAGAAAAACAATAAATATATATTATCAAAAAGTATGTATATAATTCCAATGCAGACCTCCATTAAATGTCCAAAACAGGACATCCATGGGTAGCACAAATTTGGTACAGAGGCGGACATCTGTGGGTCCGAACAGATTCGGAAAGTGCAAACGTTCTTTCTGGTCTATAATAAAAAAGAAACTCTTGCCAAACTGTGCAAAATGTCTGTTCGTTTGATATAATTGTATTCGCTCAATTCAATCAATCTTGTCAAAAAATACAGGGGCAAAGAAACTCTTGCTAGACTGTAGAAATGTTTGTTTATATAAATAATTGTATTCGCTCCATTTTGGTGACCATGGTGGTCACTTTTGAAATTCAATCAATCCTTTAAAAAAATACAGGATGCATTACTTAAACAACAAAATTCTTTTTGAGAACGGCTGTTCACTGGATGACATCTCGATAAAGCTTGGATTTCCCTCGAAAACGGTGCCGTAATATAGCGTCCGTAACATGACGGTAAATGGCATCACAAAAAGCGTTATTATAGTTGTAAATGGCTGTGGGTATCTCGGATACGGTAAACACCACCGTCCCGTAAAATAAAGTTAATTTGATGTTATTCATTTGGTGAGAAAAAATATCACATTAAAAATTAAGCCGACAATAAGTCACGTTATTCTAAATACAGATGACGCCCGTTCTGCTTTAATTTAATATGTATGCTCATCATCACTACTATTATATTTTTTATTAACGTTACGTGACGTTAGCACCGTAATATTACTGCACTGCTTTCCTAGGAAATCCAAGCTTAAGCGTGTCCACCGCAAAATTGTCTTGGAATTCGTAGTAAAATTCCGAGAGACGGAATAAAAACCGGAACAATGAACGCCCTATACGGATTATATAGATATTCCCGAGCGGCAACGCGAGCAGGTACTACCTGCTGGTGACGAGTTTGTGACAAGTAGTGCGAACAGTGAGTGTTGTGCACAGCAAAGTGGTGGCCCCACAATACCTGCCTTTTACAAGACAATTATCAAGTCTTTTTCAAGGCTATTTAAAAGAATTCGTAAGAATTAACCGTTCAAGCACTCCCAGCCGAGGCAGAGAGGATTTGTACATTTTTGTTCCAGCTGAGTGCGCCGTGGAGAACAGCGAAGGCACCAGCGGCAGCGAACATCAGTCGACCTAGCCGCCCGGTATCTGACGCTGGAAGTCATGACCAAGTTAGGGGATGCTCGGGTATCTAGTGTCCCAGAGGGACCGAATGGCCTAGGAGGTGGAGTAGCCCTGCTGGTTAAAAGAGGTATAGAACACCATATGTTACAGGTTCCGCAGCTGGAAAACATGGGGCCTTGGCAGTCTCCGTTCGCACCTGCGACCACAGGACCTCGCCGCGGTGTCTTGTTACCAGTCTGCGTCTCGTCCGCTCTTGGACCATGACCTGCAGGCGGTGTTGGGGACCTGGCCGCAGACGGTGGCCATCGGGGACTTTAACGCGAAGTCGCCGGAGTGGAATAGCACGACCACCAACACGCGTGGCAGGGTGCTTCTGCGATACCTGAAGAACCACGACCCTGTATTCGCATACGATCCCAATGAACCCACCTTTCATGGAGAGATTGGCAGACCGGACGTGTTGGATATCACCTTACTCAGGGCAATATCGATGGCTACCGAACTGACGACGCATTACAAGGGGTCCAAAAACCACTCGCGCATCCTGCTCAAACTTACTTAATTCGTTTTTTGTATAATATTTAACATCCGTCCATTTTCTGCGACCAGTATATGTTTATGTTTATTTAAACATTGTAAACAGTCTTTTTTCCCGGGCAGCTTTGTATTTTCCAAATTACTCTTGAAGAAACGCAGTACGGCACGTCTCTCATTCTCTGTCCATCGCCGGGCCTTTGTTTTTTTCTTTGTACGCCTCTGTCGCGGGACGATTCTTTTCGCGTCGCCGGTAGCCAGTCGCGCGCCGTCGTCGTCGTCGCCCAAGGTATTTTCCTCCTCCACTTGTTCTGGTATAGCCGGCAAATCCTCGTTGTTAATGTCGGTCAGACTTTTTCCGGCGTATTTCCCGGCTTCGCTTTTATCGGTCGCAAAAAGCAGCCGGCTTATTTTAGTAATTCCACGGCATTCTCGTATAATCGATAAAATTGCCTATGGACTCTTATATCGTGTCCCAGATGCCTCGCCAACCAGTCCATCTCGTTCTCGCGAAAAACAAAAAATTGCGACACGGTCGCCACGTATTTCCAGTTTGGTTCCGGTGATGTATTCGGGATGTTTCAGGGTCGGTTCTCGACGAGCGCGACGCCAACTAAGGTTTTTTTCTTTTTCGAGCAGCTGGTCTTCAAATGATGCCCCAAATGTTTCTTCACCAAAAAACCCAAACAATTAGGGCAGGGGCCGTATTCCAGAAAATCATCATTCTTCGTGACGGTCGGTCTTCTCACCAGTATAAATTTTCCCTTGCGTGCCAGTAAAACTTCGCAGTTATATCTAAAATCGCCGGCCCTGTTTAACTCGCCAAATCCGTCTCTTCTATTTTTCGACCCTTTAGGCCAATGTAGTACCATGGATACGTAGAGCTCCTTTCCGTGGACGTTCACATAATGTCTCGCGGGGTTGGCGTACTCTTTTTGACAAAACCAGCAAGCGTGCTTTTTATTCCTCAGTCTTTTTCCCCCGATTATCCTCGCCGGCACGATCCTTATACGTGAACATGGACTTCCATCTTCGAATTCGTCGTCGTCGTCGGAAACGTAATCGATACTACTGCTTTCATCGCTCACATAACGGTCATCACTATCCGAATTCGAATCGATACTTCCTCTGGTATGCTCCATTTCGTTATTTTGACTTTTCTCTTCGCCTAATTGGTCACTGATAATTTTTCGTTAAATAGAATTATTATTGTGGAAGAAGCCGTCCGTCCCCACGTCGTTCGGGGGAAAAATTGAATTTTCCTTCTTTTGTCACCGTCCTCTTCACTTGCGTACGTGGAAAAAACGTACAAAAATATCGCGGAGATTTCACTGGGATTTTCCGTATTATTTCTGGCACTATCGAACCATTTTCAGCACTAAAACGGGTTTGGAATACCGTACGAACGATTTAAATAGCGACGCGGCGGGTAAAATACTCGACAAAGAACTGAGTATTTCGCGAAAGCGCGACCGTATTTATAGACAGATGCTGCGCCGTAGGCGACGCTCTCGATTTTTCGATTTTTAGAATTTTCTTAACTAAAAAGATTTCTGAAAAAAATTGTATGGCTGGAAAACACTTTTTAAAAACGTAAAAATGATATGCAATTTGTGGATTATGTATGCGATTATGATATGCTTAATTTTGAATAAAATTAAATTCTTCCAGAAATTCAATGACGTTCGAAATTGTTCTAATATTAATAGAAATGTTATTTTGTAAAGGTAATCACTTGATCGGTCCAGTTTTGAGATATTTTAAATAACGAGGTATAATCTGTCCCAAAAATTTCCATGAAAACCTATTATTGTTCGAAAAACGAGTTATTGCGTAGTATTTCTGTGATGAGAAAAATAGCGATTATTTGTAGTAAATTGAAAATATTTTTAAAAAGTAATTACGTATACAAGTAACTATTGTTTTGGACTTTCTAAAAGCGCCGTTTGCGCATAGCTAAGGGTTATTAACTTTAAAAATTTTAAAAAAATATAGAAGTTCTACAATGTTCCATTACTCCTATGTAATCCAAAAAGTTAGAATTTCCTAATTGGAAGTATACGAATCGATAGTGCCCTTCTTCGACATCATTCTCGTTTTGTTTGAGATACTATCGTATCGCTAAGGCCGTTCTGGCAGATTTCGGAAAAGATGCGTTCGGTTTCGTTCAGTGGGCGTGGCATGTGGATTTAAGGTTTTTCGGTATCTGTTATAAAATTTACGCTTTTCTTTTTTTTTATTTTTAAATGATTATACTAACTGATAGAGAATATAATTTAGAATAATCTGTACCTAATTTAATCAATTATTTCGGAAAATTGAGTGAATTAGGGCAATTTCGCAATTTTAGGCGGCGTCAGCGGGATTAATCTACGGACCAATAACACGTGTTTGTTACATGTAACTTCTGTTTATAATATCAGAAATTTAACCTGAAACAAAGATAATTTTGATAAAAATTTTATAAAAAAAATATCTATTTTTGAATGATTTATGACATATTTTCTGATAAAGATCTAAGAATGGACAAAAATTAGAAACTTTGGGCATGCCACATGATAATTTTATTCGGTTTTTTTGAGTGAGTGTCCTGAAGTCGTCTGGCATCCTTGAAAACGTTATTTCAAAAAAATTTAAAATAGGCCATAATTCTATATATAAAATTCGGAGGAAAAACGTGAAAAAATCCGAGAAATTGAGATTGTTTTAGAGTTTAGACGAAATAGAGCAAAAAATTCGAAATTTAAAAAAAAAACAGTGGAAATACGCAACATATTGAGATACACTAACAACAGTCGAAAACTCGTTTTAGCCCACCCCGGGGATTCCTGTCCCCTTGACGGGCCCCGCAAGCTCGTCAAATTTAAGAAAAAATGGAACCGAAAACGGATAATAGGGAATTAGAAACATAAATAAAATCAACGAAAACCTAAAAAATCGAAGACGGTCGAAACTATTTAAAACTTCGAAGAAGAAACGTGAAAAGATCCGAGAAATTGAGATTTTTTAGACGAAATAGAGGAAAAAAAATTTAACGAAAAAAACAATCAAAACACGCAAAAATGGAAACAACGCAAGAGTCGAAAATTCGTTTTAGCCCACCCGGGGGACCCCTGTCCCCCCAGACGGGCCCCGTTAGCTCGTCAAATTTAACAAAAAATTAAAGCATCGAAAACCCCTCGGAATTCATAAAAAATTCGAGAAATCTGAATTGAAGAGACAGATTCTGTATTGTCAGTGCATACAGGGTTAACTATGACTAAGTACAACCAATATTTTAAGAGATAGAAAAAAATTTAAAATTAACGGAATCGCCCTTCAAAAAATTTTCCAACTTAATTATAAAGCAAAAAAAAATAATTTCAAATTACATTAAACCCCATTTTAACGCCGACGCTGACGGCAGGTCAGACAGCGCGCAAGGTGACATTTAATCAGGCAAGCAGTTGTATTGTCATAATGATTAAAACGTTGTTTACCATGGTGTTTGCATTTTTGATTTTTTTGTTTTACTTGTTTTTAGTACCTATTTTTTAAACTTTGAACGTGTACTCTAGAAATTAGTAGTAGTAGATTTCATCCGCGACAGGTGCGCAGACCTCGCGTGCACGCTACGCTACTGCGCAGGCGCTTTTCCGTATCTCGGAAACGGGGTATCGGAACTCACCCACCACCCCCCGACAGGGCCGTTGCGCGGCTTAGTCCCGTCGATTCGCGTTTCACCTAGTAACTCGGCCAGGGAAGCAGACTCAAGCATTTTGTTGCCACACTGTTACCATTAGGTGCCTATTACCATCACATAGTTTGTGTTTACATAACAGAATAAATTAATATTTTATATTTGTATTGTTAAAATTCAGAAACATGGAAGTTTCATTCAAATTTTAAAGTAAAGTTTGAAAATATATGACAAACTTAAATTTACCCATCCCTACTAAGGGGGTAAATAGATTTAACTTGGTATGCGAGACGTAGTGAGAAACGACTGAGAGGAACTGCGTTCTCATTCGAGGTCTCTTATATTATTATTAACGTGTTGAGGCCTTTTGCTTTACCTGACAAACCTTTAAATAGCTTATTCTGCATCTCAAAGTAGATAGTTTTTTTATTCTTATTATTAATATGGACTGTTGACAAGATTCCTACAATATGGCTAGGCATTTTTGGGAAGATAACATCGTTTCTTGTCTCTTTCTCTAGGCCTTGTAAAAGTATATGCCGCCAACGAGATTGCTATATGCCTATGTATCATCTTTTTAACAATTAACTCCTGGCCATTTCCTAATTGGGCAACCTTTAAGCTCAATTTCTCGACAAGATTTGTCAGAAGTTCAAAAGTCCCAATCATCTCGTTTCAAGAACTGCCAAAAATTTGCGCAAGTCAGGTCAAAGTAGAAAAGATCAACTTTAACTGGCGATTCATTACTGTTAATTAAGGAAGACAAAGCATCGGTGTTGACATGGACTCTTGGTCGTGTGTTGCAACTGTATCCAGGAAACGATGGAATTCTGAGAGTGGTAACCGTAAAAACAGTTTATGGAGTCTATAAGCAGCCAGTTAGTGATTTGTGTGCGTTACCAAATAATGATGAACCGAATTACAACTGAATTTGACATTTAAAATCCTTATTACGGAAACTTTAACTCTTAGTTTAAGTTTGCAAGAGGCAGGAGTATGTTGAGGCCCAACCTCAATTATTATTTCATTTATATATAATCCCTAGATTTAGTTCATTAATATACAACTAGCAACAACGCTAAAAAATACTCCCATACTAGTTGTTGAGGCCTTTCAAAGATCAGTATCACCCCTAGCGCTGTTGTAGTAGGATGTGCTCTCTAGAAAATATCATTTATTGTAAAATTTAAAGTCTAAAGTATACATGTTATACATTGCGCAGTTGCAAATAATGTTTTTAAAACAGAATCATAAAATTAATAGATTTCATCCTCTAACAAACGGGTCGTGCTTGATGCACTAATGTGTTGACGATTCCGTTTCTGGGATATGTGACGACTCAACATTCAAATACCTACCAGTGGGAGTAGGCTTTCTAGTGGATGACCTATGTATTGGTTTCTTTTTTAACTAAGCGTTATTTCCACGTAAGCAATATTGACGCGCTTGACATATTGACATGTAGCGTCTAACCTCCATTGTAAGAAATGGATCGATGAAACGCTTGAACAAAATTGGAAAATATTGAAAAATGATTTCCAAAGTGAATGCTGTATTGCATTGCTGTAGAAACTGTGAGGAAGTTGAGAACAATTTTTGATCGAATGCATTCTATTAATATGGTATAGAAATTCTTCTCTGTCCTTATATCCATAAAGCGATATTGTATCATCAATATATCTAAACCAACATTTTGGTTTTAGAACCTCCAAGGTTTCCATGTAGATGTGTAATGTCCCTCCTACCAGAGCTCAGGTTCTTCGGTGAAAGAGGCAGGAAGCAAAGCAAACTCGCATTTTCCTAACTAATATCTATATTAAGTCTACTAGTAAGTCTACATGACAACTATACATATCGAATAATGAACTTAAATTACCTTTACTGACAACTACTTACTAAACAATATTTATAACATGCATACTAATTACTTATTATTAATCGTAAAAAGCTGTGCTGGACTGTTTCATATCCTATTTCAAAGTTCACTTATTGTAATGCATTTAAATTATGAAATCTATAAATTTATCAACGAATCCAGTACACCTTTCCCGAAAAAAAAGAAAACAAATTTGTACACAAAAGTTTTTTTTTTCTATATTCTACGTCTATAACTGTTCTATCTACTTAATTATAATACCGTTTAACCTTGTTTTTATGTATTTCTATATGTTTATTATTTACATTTACAACTATATTGCAACCCTTATCTTCTAACACTTTATGAGGACCTTTAAAAAGCGTGTCCATTTTGTTACTTTTATTTTCATTACGAACTAATACCATATCTATTTTATAACTTACTTCTTTACAATTTTTGTCATATACACTTTTTTGTTTTAACTTTACAGCTAATAAATTAGATCTTGCATGATTCCAAGCTGTTTGTAATCGAAATTTTAATTCTGCTGGGTAATTATCATAGTTATATAAGGGATCGATTCTGTTTTCAATATTTGATGGAATTCTACCCGGTGTGCCAAAAACTAACTCATGAGGCGTATAGAGTTGAAGTGTGGACCGTATTGTTATATAAAAAACACCAATAAGGTATCCACAAACTCCAATTATTTGTTTCACCGTAAATATGCACCCAAATGTTTATGTGAATTTTCAAGGCTTCCTAACGTTTGATGGTGGTAAGCTGTTGACTTTAAGTGTTTAATATTTAATAATTTGCATGCTTCTTGAAACGTACTTGACATATACTCTGAACCTAAATCCGTTACTGCTTCAAGAGGTATGCCAAGCCTTAATATAAAGTTTTCTACAAAAGCTTTCGCAACGGTGATAGTTTCTTTGTCGGGTATTGGGTATGCTTCTATGAATTTTGTAAGGTCACACTGAATTGTTAAAATATATTTATTTTGTTCACTATCTGTGGGTAAAGGACTAGATCGAGAAAAATTTTTTGGAAAGCTGATACGGCTGTTGGGGTTATTGTCATGGGTTCTTTATTAGGCTTTGAATGTTTATATCTTTGACAGTCATCACACCTTTTGACAAATCCCTCAACGTCTTTTTTCAGTCCTTGCCAAAAATATCTTTTTATAATATTGTTGTACATACGATTTATACCCGCGTGTCTTCCTGTTGGTAGCGTATGAAAATCATTTAGAATTAATTGTCTTAGTTCTTTATTTATACGTTCTAAATCTCTTACAATAATTACTTTAATTTTTAAATTTTTTACTATTGCTTTACATGTATGCAAATGACGTAAAAATTTAACACTATCTTTATTTGTCATAATAAATACTTCTGAAATATTATTTTCTGCGCATATTTTTTCCAAATCCCTCAGCGATGTACCTAGGTCAGACGCTGATCGGTGATTTTGGTTAGTATATATTATTTGAGAATCATTATCATAAATAAAGTTATTTATTTGCTTATGTATACCTTGTTTTTTATTTTTAACTTTATTATCAAATTCCGTTTCTAATAATAGACGAAGTTCTACCGTCTCTTCTGGTTGTTTTAATACTTCGACAACAGTGGAGTGATCAAGCCCATTGATTATCGATGTACTAGCTTTATTTCTTTCTTATTCCTGTTTATTTTTGTTTCTGCTTTGCGCCCTTGTCATAACATTCATCCTTTCATTCTCTCTGTCACTCATTTCTTTTAATTCACTAGATTCAATGACAATACGAGATAAAGCATCCACAGTTACATTATCTGTACCCTTGACATGATGTACTGAAAAGTCGTATTCCTCTAAAGCTAATCTAAATTTCGTTAACCTGCTTGATGAGTCTGTCATACTAAATAAGTATACTAGAGGTCTATTTAAACTTTCTACCGAATAAGTATGGCCTAAAGTGTTTCATGGACCAAACTAATTTTTGTCTGCTTTGTTTGAACTTCTAGATGCAAATGCAATCCTGGCAGGGGGAAGGTGTACTGGATGAACTGCTGCAGTTCCTTATTCATCAGCCGCAATTAGTTCTCACTCACATCGACACAGTTACACTCTCGGTTACACTTCACTCACTATACACTCTGTAGATTCTGACTTCTGGTAATTTCTCGTCGTATCTTCTTCTCCAACATTTTCTTGACTTGGAACCAACAGAACACCATTGTAATTGCAACTATTAGTCCTACCAGCACTATTATTAATATCTGCTGATATTCAATTAAACGTACCATTTGTTACACTACCACTATTGCCTGCTTGACTTATAATAACTTCCTCTTTTGACTGACTGCTACCCATTTTTTGTCCACTTTTATATACTTTTATTTTTAATTAGAATTTACCAAACTTCCACACCGAACTAGCAGGATCGCCATGTAATGTCCCTGCTACCAGGGCTCAGGTTCTTCGGTGAGAAGAGGCAGGAAGCGAAGCAAACTCGCATTTTCCTAACTAATATCTATATTAACCTTCTACTAGTAAGTCTACATGACAACTATACATATCGAATAATGAACTTAAATTACCTTTACTGACTGACAACTACTTACTAAACAATATTTATAACATGCATACTAATTACTTATTATTAATCGTAAAAAGCTGTGCTGGACTGTTTCATATCCTGTTTCAAAGTTCACTTATTGTAATGCATTTAAATTATGAAATAAATTTATCAACGAATCCAGTACAGATGTTTGCCAAGGTTGACGACAAGGATGAACTTATAGCTGATCCTTCCATTTGTTCATAGAACTGGTCTGTAAAGGAGATTATCGTTAAGCCCGGGAACGTGCTTTTACTAATAAGTACACATACTATTTGTTCTGAATTCGCAATATTAATACTAATTAAGAAATTTGTATCATACCAATATTTTTTCATTACAATCTAATTGCTTATGAAATGGTTTCTTTGATAACCATTGTTTATTTATTGTTGTGATAAAAGTCCAAATCATTTTAATGCCTATAAATCCTAAAATATATTTAAAAACCACTACTAGAGTTAGTAACAGCTTAAAAAAATACGACCTCTCGAATTCCAATTTATTTGCAAAGTTGAAGGCATCTACGTTATGGTCAAAATGCTGCATGTTGAGAGCAACATGCAGTACAAAAGAAGACATTGATATATCAAAATATTTGAAATTACGTATTTTCCTGAAACATCTAGGTGACAAATTACAGGATGATTCAGTCATAATGTCATTAATTTTAACCACGTATTCGGAAGGTCTAATAATGACAGATAATCGAAAAAAATCAAATCACCCTATAACAATCGGTAACACGACGCTCCTGGTACGCTACAAATTCTTTTATGAGGCGTACGAGTATTGAAGCTTACCAGAGTTGCCAAAACCACATACATTTTTAAGGTATTCATTACGCGATTTATCAAGTTCTGACGAAAACTTCATTCATGATGCCCTCGTAATGCAAGTTCAAAAGCTCCGCAAATCTTATAAAGTAAATAATTTTGGATAAAACATTAGAAACATATCTATTTTGCGTCACCTTTTCGTTATGTTCTTGAAAGCAGAATCAAGTTGAGCTCGCACGTTGATATTTCCAAATAATCCAAATCGCATTTAACTATGAATATGAATCAGAATCAAATCTACTACTCATGATCAGTAAGTACCGAATAACACAGAAGCACACGGAAAACACAGATACACGTATCTATTACATTATACATTTTTCCACGGTTCTGTTCAGCAGAGGACAACTGCGGTCTTTTACTACTTCACTTCACTTAACTTCAGTAGTATTTTTATTTAGGCGAATACTAAATTTTATTAATAATCATAAACTATACTGGCGACACAAACACGAAATTCAACAAACCACCACGAGAAATCGTAAAAATGTAACAGACGGATAATGGATGTGGAATGTGAATGAAGGAGAGAGAGAAGCCGGGTTGTCTGCATATGTTCCAGATGCGCAGGTGATGGGGGCACACGCCTGTATAGGACCCGAACGACGTTCGACTTAATCCGCCGGTAACGTATTAAACGGGAATTTGAACTGCTGCGAGTGTGCTGATTACAGCCTATCTGATGTCGACGCTGATTACTGCGGTTGGCATTTATTAGCTTCATTCCAACAAGCAGTAAATTCAGTAATTTTATTAGAGCCGCATGCGTATTCAAGATATTTTGTTTCAACAGCTTATGATCACGAGTTCGCAGTTCTCTGTTACCAGAAATTTGTTGTTCCAACAAACCAGAGAAACAGTAATTTTACGGTTCAAACGATTCTTGCTCTCGGTCAAGAACTGCTAGTTCTGAAGTGGACGGACATGCGCAGAAAAGAATTTAAATTTTATTAATCAGCTGTTTCGAGTTTGGCCCGTTTTCGATTTTAAGGTTATGTATGT
This sequence comes from Monochamus saltuarius, assembly GCA_025584915.1. NCBI lineage: Eukaryota > Metazoa > Arthropoda > Insecta > Coleoptera > Cerambycidae > Monochamus > Monochamus saltuarius. Next base: position 37,749,019 of record CM046723.1, read on the forward strand.
TTGGTAAAACGGAACAATTTGCAGGTATGTATTTTAATATTTTTCTGTCTGGAAATTCAATGTAACATGCAAAAACGGTTTTTAAAATTGTTTTTATTTATACATATTACAGATTTACAAGAATTTATTATTTTCGACAACAATATAATTAGAAGAACGAGTTGAAGAATCTGGTGCATACATTTGGACATCAAATGCCACAAAGATTTTGATTGATCTCTACAAAAAATATAAACAGTGAGTAGGGAGCATGGAAATTAAAACTTTTAAAAGCATGTGGCAGATAATTGCTGCAGAAATTTCTCAAATGTTGTCTTCAAACACTTTACCTAAAAACTGCGAAAATCGCTGGAAGGTGTTAGATCGTAATTACAAAAAGTGGGTAGATAATCATTATTCTACTGGTCGCGGAAGGAAGTATTTTGAATTCGCTAAAGAAATGAATTCTGTATATGGTAAAAAGAAAAGTGTTCATCCCGAAATTCTTCTCGGAACAGAAATACAACATTTTCCAACACAGAAAACGAAAGGCACAGAACCTGATAGAGACAGAACATTCAGTTGAAGAAAATTGAGGGGACAGATCAACGATTTCAAGAAAAGGTGAGAAATTAAGAAAACAGGTATTAAAAAAACGTAAGTCTGTGTTAGAACAAATAAGGGAAGATCGTTGTAATTGCCAAGCAAAACGCTTCCAATTTCTTCGTGAAGCCCACGAAGAAGCTGTTCGTGTTTTACAGCAAAGAAATGATATAGAAAAAGAAAGAAATGAATTGGAAACAACAACAACAGTGTTTATGTGGTCATCAAAAGGAATGATAGTATAAGAATCTTATTAATAAATATCTCATTTGTTATTTATTTTTGTATTATTTTTTTGTTATATGTTTATAAATGTTGGCTGTTAAAAGTAACCTAAGGCAAAGTTATTATACAGGGTGTTAAGGTTATATATTTACTTTAATGGGTTATTCTTGGGCTGATTTTAAGTTGAAAAGTTCATTCACATAAATGTATGTCCTCAAAAACTTTTTTCCTCATTTTTTTCGATATACAGGGTGCTGAAGTTTTTATTTTTTTTTGTTTTTATCAAAAAACGTCGAAAACTGTTCGACATATTACATTAAATATCAGGATAGGATATGGTAAAAACACAATTTTTAACCAAAGAAAAATATATATTTTTACTTAATTACTGGCTACGTCATGATACAATTTTAACGAAACAATTATTACACCACTGCTTTTTTTAATTGTCAATATATTAACAACTAAACTAAGTACCATTTGATATAAAAAAGGTCTCTTGCACTTTTGTCATATAATTTACCATTTTGAAGGAAATAATTATAAATTGTAGTTGATACCATCTGCAATCTATTACTAAGCAAAAACTTTTTTTTTGGGTAAAAAGTGTGTTTTTATACCATAATATACTTTTCTGAAATTTAATGTAGTATCTCGTATAGGATTCGAAATTTTTGATAAACACCAAAAAAATAAAAACTTCAGCACCCTGTATATAAAGGAAACCAAGTTTTGAGGACACACATTTATTATTTATGACATTTAACTCAAAATTAGTCCAACAATCACTCATTAAAATGAGCCCATAACATTAAGTAACACACTGTATAAATATTTGAAATGATTTAATGTTCTGTGTTTTTAGTTTAAGTAAAATAAAGACTGGTTTTGTAAAGAAATAATTTATTTTTTACTCAATTTTACTGTTGTAAGACATTCACAACTTGATCTCTAATTCTTTGAGGGTTTCTGTCTTCTTCAATCTCTTCTTCAGGATCTAACCCTCGTTTGCATATTGTAAATGGTCATTATTATCAAATGCCTCAACACCTGCTACAAATTCATCAGCAAGGGCTAAATTATGTAACACACACGCTGCTCTTATTGTATGGACAATATATTCAACGTTCCTTAGCTTTATATGGTACAATTGTCTAAATTTTTGTTTAACGATACCAAAACAATGCTCAATATCACATCTATTTTTTGCTAATTGCACATTGTAGTTAACTTGCCCCTCAGTTAACTGGCCTCGATCCTTAAACGATGTTAACAAATTATTTTGTAGTGGATAACCACTATCCCTGAGCAGGAAAAAATAGTCACATTTTCAGGCAAACTTAGGAAAAGTGGTGAATTTCTGAACACTCTGCTATCATGGACAGAGCCCGGGTTTCCAATAAAAACATGCCTAATTTTACAATTTCTGTCACAGACAACCTGCATCTGAAAAATAGCCAATAGTTAACATACAACATAATGTACATTTAAAACAACTTACTTGAATGTAGTGATAACCCTTCCTGTTAAGATATGAATCAGGGTCTTGCTCAGGCTTATCAATTTTAATATGACATCCGTCTATTGCACCAATTACATTTGGGAACCCATTGGCCTTAAAGTCTTCTTCAATGTGTTGCTTCTCTTCTTAATCAGGCCACGTTATTACGGTAGGAGATAAATTGCTTAAAAAAAGTGCCGCTTTTTTTATGATTCTTTCGAATGATGATTTACTAATGTTAAATCTATCTGTAAAGCTGGCAGTTTGATGTCAAATGAACCAGATGAATATTACAACCTGAAAACAAATTAAAATAACAAAAATTTCAATCAATATATTAATTTATACCTTATTGTAAGCAGAAATGTTCCCGAACTGTCCACTTTGGCTTTTATAAAAATCACTATTTTGGAACATTTCACTTATTTGTTGTGCCACATTTCTCGATAGACGAAAATGTTGAAAAAATTCCGCCTCTGAATATCGACAAACTCTTCAGTCTCTTCTGAAAAAAATATGTGCCAATCAAATTGTTAAAAATAAATAATACATATAATTTTTAAGCCTACCTAAATAGTTTTCATTTTTTGTTACAACGTTTCCAACAAAATCTAAATCGTCGTCGCTATCTGATGAATCAAATAAATAGTTAAATATTGGCTGCTCCATTTTTCTAACACCACTTATTTTTTAAACCGTTTGTTGAAGTTAATTACCATAAACCACAAAACATAAGAGATGTAAACATGTGACAGTTCAATTAGTGGTATGTCCACTAGACTTAAAGCGTTCCAACAACAAAAAATTGTACTACCAGTGAAATTACTGGTCTCGTTTGCGCAACCGCAGTAAGTAGTTCCATTACTGGTTTTGAACGGAACAGAATTTCTTGTTGGAATAAACCTATTATAACATTCTTATAATTTTCTATTGATTGCACAATATTATTACGCAAAATTATTGACCTAAATACGGTAGGTCAAGACTCGGATTGCGGGATTGTTGATCAATGAATAGGTATGTCTTGGACTGTTTTTTGTTGACAGCACGAGGATTTTTTATTACTGTCTGTATTTAAGGCCTCTTTAGGTATCTTAACACTTTAATGCAGTTCTCTTAGAAAAATCTAGTTTTTTGGATGTCCTATCATATTTTTTGACACGAGTAAACCAGAGTTTAAAACGTAAAAAAAAAACAAAATAAATGGGCATCTTAGAAGCAGCGAATTATTTTACACATTGTTTCTGAATATCATTGATAATAACTGTAAATTTGGAACTAAAAAAGTGTATTTTAAGTTAAATACGAAGTAGGCAAAGACAAAAGATGTAAGGGAAGTCAGACGGTTGCAACGTCTGATAAGGGGGTTTAAATAATGATCTGAAAAAAAATTTTCCGGCGCAAATATGCAAATTAATGATATTATGACTAAATCACCTTGTATAATACCAAATAAGTTAAAAGTTTTGTCAAATGAACACCTTTATCTTTATTACTCAAGCATCAGATAATATGCATGGTCAACCACTTAAAATTCCCTAGGCCTATATCTTTGTTACTTTTTAAGGTATCTTGATTGCTACGAGCCCTAACAACTATATGTTGGAACAAGCATTTATTTTTTGAATCATGTGACAATCTATCAAAATGAGTTGACAGATTTTCTTGTAATTTTATGTATGCGTTAACAACATATTCCTTGCCATTTTAAGCCATTATTAACCGCAAACTACCTTTCCTTTTTTTGTTATAGTTTATTTAATTATAAAGCTTCAGTCATATCTCGGATTACACGTTTGCAATAATTGTCTACACATACATCAAATTTTGATTCGTCGCTAAAGATAACTTTATGCCAGTCACTTTTCGTCCACGACAGTTTACACTTTGCCCAAATGTATCGATTTTGCTTTTGAATTGCGGTCAGTAACGGTTTTTCCTTGACCTATTAATTTCAGTCATTTAGAAATAAACGTACTGCATACAAAAACATATGAAATATACATTATAAAAACTCTAACTACATTTGCGGATATATTTTGGGCAACATTCTCTTGAAACATTCAATCCAGTTTCATTATTCCACCGTGCAGTAATCTCTCTCAAAGTTCCCTTCTTCCTGACTTGCATACTTAACCAAATGCCTTTAATTTCTTTGAGAAACTACTTTCGGTCTACCAGAACTTTTACCGCTAACTTCTATATTTGCAGTTTCTCTGTATTTTTTTATAATGTAAAAAATAGTTGTCTTTGCTAGGGTTAATTCACTTGCGATATCATCCATAGGCTGGCTTCTAAAATATTGCTGGATTATTATTTCGCGTATTTTTCTATCAATAAACTTTCCTCGTCCCATTATTACAAGTATAATTGCGAAATATGAGTAACTATCGCGACACAACAAACTGCTGATAAAACGTCAATACAACAATATGATTTGTCAAAAGACTACTTGTTTTTATTTTAATGCGTACTTAATAAAAATATGAAATTGTGTGTATGTGTTCCAACATTTAGTTGTCAGCAAATTTGAACATTTTATAACTTAATAAATTATAATAAAAAAAGTAAATGTAGAGTGCGGTTAATACTGCCTTAAAATGATAAGGAATATGTTGTTAACGCATACATAATATTACAAGAAAATCTGCAAACGCATTTTGATAGATTGACACGTGAATCAAAAAATAAATGCTTGTTCCAACATATAGTTGTTAGGGCTCGTAATCAAGGTATCATTTTGTAGGTCTGTTTAAAGCCTTCTAAGCCAACTAATTAATTTAAAAAACAAATTATTTTTACATGTAAATGAAAATTGGAAATGTATTTTCCAGGGATATTTTTTTCCTGATTGCACTGAATAAAAAAAAATTATGCCATCGAATAGGCCATGAAATCGTAATTTGATATACAGAACGACAGCTTCTATTACTGTAGTTATTTTATGGCTGCTGAGTATGGTACGGAAAAATTAACTTTCCCGGACTAGGCCGATAAAGTAACTTAAGTACTGTTTGTCGATAGTTGCTTAGCAATGAATTAACACACCATAATACCATATTTTGGACTTTGGATTTTTAAAATTGTACCGAATAAGTACTTATTCTCCTACGACTTTAGAAATAAACTATAACTCATTCATAATTAATTTTGACTCAGGTCAAATTCTACTGATTAAAATTAGAGTAATAATAATTTTATACCTTCCTAGAATATTTACTTTTTAATTTTTTTCGCTGTTTAATGTTGACTAGAAAGGCAGGCAAGTCGACATATGCCAATGTCCAATTTTGTTACACACTATGTATATAAAATCTCAAAAAGATATCTAGTCCATTAGTAAATGTATTTTTTAGTAAAATATTTCAATAAGTAAATAAGAAAAAGGAAACTTTCAGGAGGAAAACAACGTCATTATAGGATATGCAATTGTAATCAGTTATCATTAATGTATGTAATTTACTGTAAATTATTAAAATATTCATACTAATATTTTTAATTAAATATCAACCTCGCATTCAAAAAATAGTGTTAAATTATTGCATTTATATAACATCTTTTTATCTATAACCTAAAATACATATAGTAGCAATAAATAAATATCGTCTACGTATTGTATACAATATTGTCCTCAAAGGACTCGAGTAGATCCCGGAAGGCGCAATACCGACCCCTCGTCCGAACGGTTCCGAAACGTCGTGGAATACATTCTTTTTGACGTTTCGTCCAGCGTTTTTAATTGTTTTTGAAGGAGGCGCTCCCGGCACGTCCTTGTGTCCTTGTTCTCCATTCAGACCCCGACCAGCGGAGCAGACGGTAGTGCAGCGCAGTGCCGGCAACGATGAGCTAGTGGAGTGATTGTGCAAGTGTGTGCACGCCGTGTAGACATACGAAGTGGCAGCCCCACAACCCAGACACAAATGGTAAGTACGCCCCTTTTAAGTAGTGTAGACTATTTTCCACCCATATACCTACTAACATTTACTGTGACACTGATAAACAAAAATTACACAAATACAGACACACAAAAAACGACAGACTTGACGCATACCCCCGAACAGATAAAAAATTACACAGACTTATACAAAAACACAACTTACACAAACATGAACACAGACAAAAACGACGGCTACAAACAACTAATGGACACACAGACAAATGCCGAGCTGTATGACGAATTACAGCAATAAAAGCATACCAACAAAGCACTGACAAAGACAATACAGAAACTGACAGAACACAACGAAAAACTAAACAAACAGGTACTGACATTGACAACACAAATCGCAGAAATACAAAAGACAATAAAACAATCTGACAATAACACATTTCAATTACACAAAAAAAAGCTTGACGAACTCCTGACTAGACAAAACAATGACAATATCCCGTCCACACAAACCCCTGTCCCTGCCCTTATCCCTTTTACAACACGAACAGACAAACGAAAAAAAGACGAGACTGGTTCATCTAGTGAAGACGAAGCCCCCACCGCCAAAAAACATCAACAAACCACACAACCACCGACCCCAACACTAAAACAGACAAAATCCACGACTGAACTCCCCTCTCCCCAAACACAAAAACCGACTAACACACAAAACACGACAGACAGGACACAAGTACCCCCAGTAATTCTGCGAAAGCAGGAGCGCTGGATAACAGTACAAAAACTCTTAAATACACTAGACATAAACTACACAACAAAAACGTTGCGGGTGATGATACGAGGGATACCCGCGGGTGTCCCGCCAAGTGAGGTGCAACTTGACCTCGCACAACAGGGCTACCCCGGCGCAATAGTGCAACGCATGGCCAGCCGCCAAAACAAGCAGGAAATGCCCTTGGTCTTAGTCCAGGTCCAATAAGACCAGAAAGGCATCCTGGAAGTAAACCGCTGCTGATCTCTGGTCGTAAGAGTAGAGAGGCAGAAGAAACAGCAGGTTGTCAGCGCTTCGGCCACGGCCAGTCAGCTGAGAATGCCCGAGGTATCCAAAGACTAAAAACACACAGACAAACACACAAAACAAACCTGACAAGACAAACACGACACCAAAAACACACACAAGAAACTACTTTTAACCACCCCCACTACCGCCCCTGGACAATCCTACGCTAACATAGCCAAAAGACAAACACAAAACAGACAGACTAACACACAAAAAACAAAATCACCGCCAACCGACACGACAACCTGCCAACCGGGAGCGGCGGCCCTGATAGACGTAACAAAGTGTCTGCAGGACTTCTTCCAGGACTGCTTCCAGCTGACGACCATGATGTCAAATATGCAAAAATTATTTGACTTCTAACGGCTCGTCAGCCCTCCAAACCCTCCTCGCTGAGAATTTTGTCCTGGAACCTTGACGGGTTGCGGGGCAGAAAGCTGGAACTGGTGGACATCCTAAACCGTCTAGAAATAGACGTGATGGCCATCCAGGAAACCAAACTCAGCGAGGCTTCCCGAATCTCCATCCCTGACTATGACATATACAGACTAGACAGAGACAATAACGGGGGTGGTGTTGCACTCGCGATCAAGAAATGCATCGACCACTATCCGCTGCAACGTCTTTAAACTCGAAACATTGAAGCCGTGGCGATAATGTAAGATCGCTACGGCATGGAGACATTGCGGTGGTGTCCTGTTACAACCCTCCCAGACTACCTTTACTTGACGATGACCTAGACTTGATACTTTCCTGGCCCCAGACAGGTGCTATCGGTAATTTCAACGCAGTCACCCGCATGGCACAGCAGGACAACGACCACAAAAGGTCGTGTCCTGCCGAACTACCTAGACGCACACGACGACATTACGATACTAGTATCCACTGAACCGATCTTTTACGGAGCCGCAGGCCTCCCTGGCGTACTTGACATTACCCTACTAAAATCTATCCCGCTGATCGCTCAGATTTCCGCCGAACACGAAGGGTCTACCGCTCATAATCCGGTCACGCTGGATTTAGGGCGGAGACAAGGAAATCTGGGCACCTTCACGAGAAGGTTTACTGACTGGGGTCGCTTCCGAGCAGAAATGCAAAGAAGCACCGCGCTAGCAGTTATTGAAACCACCCAAGACCTGGAAGCAGCAGTCCTTTCCCTCGAGACAGACATTAAAAACGCCCTGACATTAACAACGACTGAGACAATAGTCCGACTTACTAATCCCAGGAGTATACTCCCCGACGACATTAAACAACTCATACGTGACAGACGACGACAAAAACGACTTGCGACACGCACACGCCTCCCCCGACACAGACATGACTTAAACGTACTTAACAGACGGGTGAAGGCGGCTCTGAGCGAGCTGGCTCAGGAAAGATGGGCTAGACACTTAAAGTCGCTCGACTACAAGACAACAGCCTCTGGAAAGTGCAGAAGGCACTGCGTTTGCCCGCCCGCGGCAAAATTCCTCCAATCCACGGTAGCAGGGGGGTGGTCTACACGGACCAGGAAAAGGCCGAGGCTTTTGCCGACAGCCTCAAACTGCAGTGTCGACTACCTCAGCTGCCTGACGAGGACGAGGAGTTCGAGCGGGTGGTCAGGCGTGCCGCCAGACGCATCGACAGAGAGCCTGATAGTGACATAATACAACCTGCCACTCCTGACGAACTCAGAGACATAATCAGATACCTACGCAATAGGAAAGCGCCTGGACCTGACCTTATACATAACACCACTTTAAAACGACTAACACGTAAAGGTGTCGCGGCCTTACTTAACATAACAAACGCTATCCTTAGACTTAGACATTTCCCCGCTCGCTGGAAAACAGCAAACGTTATCCTTATTCCCAAACCCAATAAAGACCATACCATCCCCTCCAACTGCCGGCCCATTAGCCTACTCCCGGCTATGAGCAAAGTGGTAGAAAAAATCATCCTTTCCCGTCTCAAAACCTACTCCGAAGAACTGAGAGTCATTCCCGACGAGCAGTTCGCCTTCCGTCCTGGTCACTCCACCAAACTCCAGATCCTCCGACTAACAGAGCACATCACGGCGGCCTTCAACAGAAGACAGTTCACTGGAGCTGTCTTCTTGGATGTCGCAAAGGCCTTCGATACGGTTTGGCATGAAGGCCTACTGATGAAAATGCTCACAAACCACTACCCCATATCCTTTACCAAACTAATAAAATCCTACCTCCATCACCGCAAATTCCGCATCCAAGTCCAAAACTCCTACTCCGCCACCCGTCTCATGCAAGCGGGCGTACCGCAAGGCACGGTCCTCTCCCCTCACCTTCATACCCTTTACAATAGTGACATACTTCACACCCCTAACACAAACACCTACCTATACGCCGACGACATGACAATAACTGCACAAAATACTGATCTGCGACACTCGACACGACTTTTACAAACCTCTTTAGAACAAATTGAAACCTAGTGCAACAGGTGGAAAGTCAAAATTAACCCAGACAAAGGCGCAGCCCTGCTCTTTACTAGACGCAGGCTACCGCGAGACATAGACCTTGACGAACTCACACTATCCCAGGAGCCCATCTCTTGGGAGCGACAGACACGATACCTGGGTGTAACGATGGACCAGCGTCTCACGTGGAACCCGCACATCGTGGAGACAGTGGCGCGGGCGAGGATCACCAGGGCGAAGCTCTATTCCTTACTCAAGGGTGGAAACACCCTTAGTCTAAGGAATAAGCGAACGCTTATCAAGGTGGTACTTCAAGCGCACCTAACCTATGCCTCCACGGCGTGGGGCCATGCGGCCAAGAGCCACATCAAGTCATTACAGGCTGTGAAAAACATAGCCTTACGCACGGCCACCGCTGCGCCCTGGTACGTACGAAACACAGACATTTTAAGAGACCTAAAATACACAAACATGACACAGACAATACGAGACAGAGCACAAAAACGACTTGACGCGGCCGCGGCGCACGACAACCCCCTCCTCCGACAAGCCGTTACTATGTACCTGACGTGACAGACAAACACAAAAGACCCAGACACGTACTTCTTGACCAGGGGTGACCGCCTCAACACTAACCACTCCCCCTCCCCCGTCAACTCTTTTTTCAGGTACAGCCACGACCAGAAACCAAGACGAGACACTGACAAAACAAAACCATACCCTTACCCTGATACCTTTACCCTTGCACCTGCCCGGGAAAGCCGAGGGCTCGATACCGAGCCAATGGCTGAAGGGCCGGTGCATCCTTAGCTACAAAGCCATACCCCATAAAAAAAACCTCTCCCCAGGGCGCGAATGGTTCGCCACTCGCGCCCGCGACGATGACTTCCCCCCGGGGGGTCAGACTCAGCCGGCGAAGAAAGAAACCTGATGACAGAACAGCGCCAGAAGAGGCCCCCCTGTCGGCGGGAGTCATGCCAGGACAAGAGGAGGTCCCACAAAGCGCCTACATCGGCCACGTTTGTGGTCGGGGTAGACGATGGATGGAGCCCACCTTCACGAGGCTGTCCAGGTCTACAGCGATGAGGCAGGGCAAAGAGGGATCGTACTCATCGGTCCTAAATCATTTAGGACACCAACACCGCCAAAAATATCGGCGCGCCCTTGTTCTTCGTGGAAAATCGCCGATGGTCGCCGAAGAGCCGCACTGCCGTGCTCCGCTTCTCGCCGTTTCACGACATGCGAGTAAAGCCTTAAAGCATCAGAGTTGTCACATTTCAGGGCCGAAAGTGGAAACGGAAGCCATCTGCAGCTTTTAATTATGAAGTTTAAAAAATACGTTTAGGTTTAGGATTTTTTTGACATTATATTACTAAAGTTATTCAGAATTTAATGTTTTGTATATGAAGAGCATATCAAACAAAGTTCCTATTATCGATAAAATTTATGAGTGAAGTCATTTTAGGCACTATATAACAGTAAGAGTTTTAAGCCGGGAAGCAGTTTGGTTAACATATTCCGTAGTCTTCTCATAACAAAATATTTATTTTTGTAAAAAATGACATATGAGAATAGGGTATTTTCAAATCTTTGAAGTAAACTTCCTGCAATATGTTGGTAGAAAAATTGAAGACAATAGATGTAGTATCTTCTTTTTGAAGTAATGGAGAAACATGTCTAAGTAATTCCGTACTTATATGAATTTCCATCCATACGTAGATAACATCTATAATTGCTGCAGTAGTAATTCGTTTATTAGGTGTATACGCGAATTGACTAGCCAATTTTTTAACCAATGTTTTATCCATTTAGAACGTCTGCGCTTTATCTTTGGTTCTTTATACATCAGAGCAGCTGTTATCACTCCTGTTAAAGCAAGATCATATTCAGAGATCATGTATACAACAGCACTTCATTACTTTAATATAAAACTGAACAAAACCCAGCTATTAAAAAATAAACGTGTAGCCGTGAGTACAAGTTTAAAATTCCGGCTTAACGGCCGGAAGGTTAGGCTTCCGGCAAACCGGTTCGTGTATGGCCACCTTAAAGATATTATTAGTTTTGATTACTGACTTTACTTTGTGTTACGAAATCCTCTGTAAATTAGGTAATTATCGAACCTATTTATAACTCTTATCTAACATTATCAACTTACTACATATAAAAATTCGTTATCTATTGTATTTCGTCAAATATTTTGTTTATAAATATTAATTAATAATTGCGACCAAACTGATAAAATGTTTTACGTACGTGTGTTCAAATCAACGTCATTATAGGATGTGTAATTGTAATCAGTTATCATTAATGTATGTAATTTACTGTAATTCACATTAATATTGTTAATTCAATAGCAACCTCACATTTAAAAAATAGTGTTATATTATTATAATTTATATAACATCTTTTTTTACCTATAACCTAAAATATATATAGTAGCAATAAATAAAATTCATACATTTTGATAAACTGCGAAATTTCCAATTCCAGATAATTGCAAACTTCTTGGATCCAATGAATTACTTCTTGGCTTAATAAAAGGCACCTCATCCTTACTTCTACTACGGATCCATTTAGAATACAATGACATTTCACTTTAAAATGTTCACTATATATCATGTACTGCTCTTATAATAGATTTATACAGATAAAATGTGGTTTGAAATGATAGTAATATATCTCTGGGATAATATAAATGTCTTAAAATTTCCAGTATCATAATTTAAGTGATAATTTATTAATTACTAAAGAGGCGGATTAATAAAATTTTATTGCCATGGAAAACAAATAACAGTAGATAAATCAACTGAGAGATGTGAAGTATATCTAACTAAACGTTTTTGTATTACACTTTCGATACAATTGTACTGGAGTATATACTGGAGTGTTCTTTGCTGAAAAGTTTGGAAAAATAGAAGCATAAAAATATAGTACTGCGTAGAACGAATTTTCACTAACAGATTTAAGAAATAAAATACATTAGCGTCGACTTGGGACAAAAGATATAACTGCTATATATGAGTAAACATGCGCTAATACTGTTGGGGTCGATTTCTCTGTTTCAGGTAGGCAACATTATATACGCTCACTATTAAAATTATTTTATACCATTGATTTTTTAAATAATAATTACACATAAGAAATATAACAATGAATATAA